>JAJKFI010000119.1:2061797-2105644 GCA_029204185.1 Lerista edwardsae
CAACCAACCAACCAACCAACCAACCAACCAACCAACCAACCAACCAACCAACCAACCAACCAACAGTATTTATAAACTCCTTTTCAACACAAAGTTCACAAAGCTGTTTACAAGCACATAATAACAAAGTTCCCTGTCCCAAAAGGGCTTACAATCTTAAAAAAAAAAAATGCAGAACACCACCACAACAGCCACTAGAAAGACACTGCGCAAGGGCGAGTAGGGACAATTACTCTCCCCCTGCTAGGGAACACCATTTGAAAAAGTGCCTTGCCCAGTTAGCAGGGGCAACATCATTTCATGCTCAAGATCCTGATATGCTACTCTTGAACAGCCAACATCTTCTGATTAACCCAATAAAGGCAAGTCCCAAGAACCATTTTGGGAGAAGGAGAAGAACAAGTTTGAAAGCTTGGATGATGTGGAGGTGCTTGCAAACGGTGTTCTTAATTTCACTCAGACATAAGCCCATTGTGTTCAGCAAGACAGGCAGCCCAATCCTATGCTTCCCTAGCGCCCAGGGCTACAGTGGCACTGAAATGGCCATCCTATGGAGCCAGAGAAGCAGCTGCCAGTCTCTTTGGGATAAGGGAGCAAATGTTCATATCAACCTACTGCAGCCCCCATGGGTCTACTTAGATCTGCTCCCGTGTTCGAGCTGAACTGAACACAGCTGTGAACAGTTGTGTTGCACAGAACTGAGGTACCAGGTGCAAGGGAGTGGCAACAGGATGCAAGCATGCCTCCCTGGGGCACCTGGTGGGCTGCTGTGAGATACAGGAAGCTGGACTAGATGGGCTTTTGGCCTGATCCATCAGGGCTCTTCTTATGTTCTTATGTTCTTATGAGGGCACAATCCTAAAGGACGATGGTGCATGTCTGTATGCTGGATTCATTGACTCTGAGAGTGGTCCAAACATATTTTATGGTGTCCCTTGTGCACAGAGGTGGTCCAGGCTGGGAGCGCGCCCCATGACAAGGCGATGAAACCATGCCCCCAGCATGTCACCCTGCCCCCATGCGTCTCCCCACCACGCCTCCCTGCACCCGGAAGAGCTCCATTTCAGAGCGTTCCAGGTGCACAGGAGGGCGGGAGGGCCAAAAAGCACCCGGAGTTCACACAATGGCGCGTGGACTCCGCGCAATGGCGCCCCCCGCCACCCGGCACCCATGCGGCTTGCCATCCCTGCATCCCCCTGGATCCGCGACTGCTTGTGCAGGCCCAACTTTGCTGGCCTAACCGTGCCAGCCTAACTCCAGATTAGGATTGCGCTCTGAGTTACAATCAGTGAATGAAGTCTTATCCCAGCAATGAGTCAGGAAGGATGGCTCACGTCTGTGTGCTGGCCTCTCTGAATCCGAGAGTGGTCCAAATGCACATTATGGTGGCCCTGCTGCTGGCCAAACTTTGCCGGCCTAACTCCAGTTTAGGATTACACTCTTGGACACAGTTGTTCAGGACCCAATGGTGCTATCACTGCAGAATACACTGTGACTACACACATAGCAGAATTCTCATTTTTGCTCCAGGAACTCAGCCAGAAGCACATCTTTCCCAGCCCTGTTACCTGAGACCCTTTTAACTCAGTGCAACCTTCTGCACACCCATTAGATGTTCTCCCAGTGAGCTGCAGCCCCTTCCCACCACATTTTGACCCCACTGCTGTAAAACTCCACATGATTTTGGCAAGCAGTCACAGTTTCAATGAAGCCCTTGGACACTTGTCTGTAGCCACCTGGGCAATCGCCTTGTCACCTGGTTTATACCCACTCCTCTCCTTTCAGGAGATCAGGATATTGTTGCTATTTGGTTTTACAATCTAAAAATCCCAAGCTAAGGTTCTCTGGGGGATTTGACCAGAATTGATATTGCTAATGGGCATGATGTAGTACACAGTTAAGCTTACTTAAGTCTCCACATATTACCAGCACTTTATGGATGAAATCATTTTGCGTATTAAAAAATGGAGGCGATAGGTAGAGTATGTATTGCAATAATATTTTCCTCTGCAAAAAAGAGGCCTGTTGCCCAGTTTGTACATATGGAGCTGCTTTGTCAGAGTAATTGGCCACCTAACAACACAGACGTTCTCTCGCTGGATTTGAGCAAGGCCCCGTCCGTCCCTAGCACCCTGTTTCCAACAGTGGCCAGCCAAATGTCTCCACAGGACACTCCCCAGTATAACATGAAGATCACGGCCATCCTCGCTGGTCTCCACATCTGGGCACGTGCTGGAGGTCCCTCACGATTCTCACGTTGCTGAGGCACTGATAGATAGGCCTATCCCCTTGAGGTTTTTGTAAAAAAAAAAAAAATTGAAACCCTGTAAGGTTGTGGATGGGACGTGGTGGCACAGCGGGTTAAACCGCTGCTGCTGGGCTTTCCGACCAGAAGGTTGGGAGTTCAAGACTGCGTGAGCTCCCATTGCTTGTCCCAGCTCCTGCCAACCTAACAGTTCAAAAGCACCTAAATGCAAGTAGACAAATAGGGACCACTTCGGTGGGAAAGTCACGGCATTCTGTGCACTACGGCGTATAGTCATGCTGGCCACATGACCACGGAAGCTTGTCCTCGGATAAACGCTGGCTCTACTGGCTTTGAAACGGAGATGAGCACCGCCCCCTACAGTCGGTCATGACTAGACCATTCGGTCGTGGGGAAACCTTTACCTTTAAGGTTGTGGACATTGTCCTATTTCACGACAACTAATTCTATGACTCCTGGTTCAGAGAATCACTTTTTGTCTTACCAATCTGACTCAGAGTGCAATCCTATAAGCGCCGTTCAGCTGATGCAAACCTCTGGCGTCGGCCCAACCAGCTCCCCCTGTTTTGGTTCTAGTGCTGTTGGGCCAATGCCAGCAGCAGTGTTGGCCCAACAGTGCCGGCCGATGGCTGCGCCGTGCCTCTCCTTTTGTGTTCCAGCCTCCAGCTCCTTCCGTGTCCTCCTCGTCCATTTCCAAGCCAGAGAATGTGGAGGAGCAGTCGTGAGGAGTAGGCAGAGAGAGGTGGGAGTCTCCTGTCAATCTGCTGCCTGTGGCATGAATGGGCCTGCCCTGCCCATCAGAAATGTAGAGAAAGGAAAAGTCACAAAAGTCACAAGTAAACGGAAAGCTGCAGTCAGTTGGGCACATGGGGCTGCCTTCTGCTGAATCAGGCACTCTGGCTCATCTTGCTCAGCATTCTCTACACTGGCAGCCAGCAGTTTTCTGGGGTTTCAGGCAAGCATCTTGCCCAGTCCCACCAGGAGATGCTATCGGGCTCTAGACATGGAACCTTCTGTAAATGACGGAAGTGCTCGACCCCTGAGCCGGAGCTTCATTTCCAGGGCCCATGCACAGTGTTCTGGGGACAATGTGGAAGTGAAAACTGGAACAGCGCATGGAAAAAACAGAATCCAAAGCGCACAAGTTAGTCTTAAGAGGAAAAAAAAAGAGCAAGTCACGTGGAACTGCAAAATTCGTGGCGAAAGCTGAACGTGGAGAATTTGGATGCACTCTGTTCATCTGTTTTAGCTCTTGCATTGCTATGCAACAGAGGGGAAGGGATGTGGGGAGGTTAGATAAATTTGTGGGCATGGCAAGGCTGGCCTGGAAGGACTTGAGGGAAGGACCTAGAGGTCTAGGGTATGATGAGAAGTGGGTGGGAAGAGCTTCATATGCACAGGATAAGACATGATTCCCCATTCATTATTGTGAGGGGGACTGTGACTATTGTTAGCCCAGGATTCAGGGCTGAGCATCCTCACAGTGGCCAAGGAAAGGATGTCAAACAGAACCCAGCCATTCTTCTCCTTGACTCCATTTCCAGGCACCCAATCAAGCTCTGAGGGAATCTACTTCCCCAGTTTGCTTGACTCTGCATCGTTGAATCGTCCTCCCAGTCAGCAGCCATTTTCTGCTTCCTGCCTTGCCGAGGTCCACTTCCTCTTTCCTCGTGCCGGCCATCTTCCGCAAGTCAGCCATCTGCCACACCTTCCGCAAGTCAGCCATCTTCTGCTCTGTGGCACAAAGGACCAGAATTCCCCCCCAACAAGCTTCAAGCCCAGGTCCCCCTCCACAAAATATTTGCACAGTGCTGTCAACGCACACACACACAACACACACCCCTGAGGAGCAAGCCCAGGCCCAGTAGTGTAGCCAGAGTGAGGGTGGCACAGTAAATACAGCACGCGCTGTGACACGCCATGTACAGTAATCGGCCCCTCCCACTTGCCATTGGAGCCATTCTGGGCTGTGGCGGCAACACAGCTGTCCCTGAGGAGCTTTCAATCTAAAATTCACCACAGGGGAGGCCTGTGAGGGAGAGGAGAAAGCTGGAGGTTGATGTCCCGGTTCATTCGAGGTCACCTTGGAAACTGTCTGCTGATCCTCTCGGCATCTCCGCCCAGGCCTTGCTCTCCCCCATGCCCGCCGCCCACCACCCCAGCGCTAGACCTACAAGAGGCCAAATAAATAGATTGAATGGATATTCCTTACGATCACATGCTTGACATTTCTTCTTCCCCTCGTTGAGTTTAGCCAAAAACTGCCGGGGACTTGGCCCGGCTCGGACGAGACATAACAAAGAGGGAGCCGGTGTTGCTCCCTCCCTCCTCAGCTTCCCTCACTCCAGCAGAGCCCTGGCGTGCGAGGGGCGGCCCGGCTTGCCTTTCCGAGCGAGAGGCAGGCCATAAATCCTGACACAGTCTATTTATTGAAATATGAAGGGAATAATGTTAATCCGGATAATGAGCCTGTGTTTCATTCCTACAAAAGAAGGAACAAAAAGGGAAAAGGAGAAAAACCCTGAAGTCAGGAGAAATAAATCCAATTCAGAGTTCACCTCACAGTCTTCTTCTCAAGTTGCCTTCCCCACATAACAGAGCTGGTGGGTAGGGAAAAGGCCGAGGGCCCGATCCACTGGAAAGCTCTCCTTCTGCATGTTTTTCTTTCAGACTAGAGATTTATAAAAAGGTGCATGATCTGGAAAAAGTGGATAGAGAGAGGGGTATTCCGCCCCCCCCCCCTTGCCTCATAATATTAGAACGCAGGAACTTCCCTGGAATGGATTGATAGCAAGTTCAGGACAGACCAAAGAAAATAGTTCTTCACCCGTGGCATAGTGGAGCTCTCTGCCATGAATGTGCTGATCCTGACTGGCTGAGAGGCAGGGGTGTAGAAGTGCACCAGGTGCATTGCCACACCATAAATAGTGTTTTGACCCCCCCCTCTAGGCACACTACTGGCAGTGATGTCATGCAGGGGGTACGCGGGGGTACGCGAGTACCAGTTTCTAGGATTACAGCTGGCCCCGCCCATTCGCCCGCCCACTCGTCGACTCCGCCCTCTGCAACGTTTGAATTTCCTGCATGTTTGAGTTGCCTGCATGTTCTCAGAGCCAGCCAGGCAGACAGGCAGCGAGCGGAGCCTTTCCTTTCCTTGCCACTGAAAAATGAGTTGCTCTGGGGTTTTAACATGATGCCAGGCCTCCTTAACATGTTCTGGGGGTGCTGTGGAATACTGTTGCAAATGTTGGGTCAGTTTAAAATCATCTGAGGCCTCAAAAAGGGCTTTTTTCATGTCACTTCCTGCCACGACATCACTTCTGGCTTATGACGTCACTTCCGGTGGGCGGGTCCCGACACGTGCCAAGCAAAAGTGAGTACCTGCTCTTAAATCATTTAGATGACACCACTGACTACTGGTTGCAGCATGGCAACAGGGGTGGTGGTTGAGTAAATATTGCAGGCACTGCTGTGCACTGTGAAAGTGGCCCCACCCCCTTGCTGTTGGCAATGGCATGAGGGAGCGGCCGCTTACAAGGTGCATTGCGGCACCTGCAATACTTACAGAACCGCCACCCCTGTAGCCACCCAGCTACTCTTCTGGCTTGTACTGATGTGATACTATCATTATAGGACGTTGCTGGTACTCGAGTATTATAGTTGAAAAGTCCCAACCTGGAAAACCCTATTAAAATTTGCCAGAGTTAATTTGTTATTGCTAATAAGTATCATTTTTCATACGTTAACGGGCATTGTTGGTGTTTTTTTTTTTAAAGGCCTTATGAAACCATTTCATGGACTCGTTAAAAACAGCTTCCCAAATGGAGAACCCAAAGTATATACACTTCAGGAAGAATTCCCTCGCTCGAAATCGTACAGTGCCTTTCAGCAATTTTATTGGGTTATTCTTTGGTCATGCTCCTTACAATTTTTATGAGCCAGCACTTTTACGAAGGTGGATTCTGGGGTAGCCTGACCACATTCCTGCCTTGGCCATGGTTGTCACATGGAAAAAGCTCTCAGAGTTACTGGATGAGAACCTGGCCCAAGAATACATGAGAATGAATATTTATGCTATACCAGGATGTATTCCTGCCTGGGAGCATTGATCTTTCAATGCCACTCAAGTCCTGTACAGCCTGATTTGGCCATGAGTGAATAGCACAGGAACGGTTTAGAGTGCAATCCTGAGCTGGGCTGGAATAGCAAGGCCGGTGGGTTTGTGCTATATCAAGCGCAGCTTAGGTGCACTGGGGAGCCTCCCTGGGCACGAGCATCATCATGCGCAGTGATGTCATGCAGGGGGTACGCGGGGGTACGCGAGAACCGGTTCCTATGATTATGGCTGGCCCCGCCCATTCACCCACCCACTCGTCGACTCCGCCCCCTGCAACATTTGAATTTCCTGCACGTTTGAGTTGCCTGCATGTTCTCAGAACCAGGCAGGCAGGCAGCGAGCGGAGCCTCGCCTTGCCACTGAAAAATGAGCTGCTCTGGGGTTTTGGAACTGTTGGGTCACTTTAACATGATGCCAGGCCTCCTTAACATGTTCTGGGGGTGCTGTGGAATACTGTTGCAACTGTTGGGTCAGTTTAAAATCTGAGGCCTCAAAAAGGGCTTTTTTCATGTCCCTTCCTGCCACGACCTCACTTCCGGCTTATGACGTCACTTCCGGTGGGCGGGTCCCGACACGTGCCAATCAAAAGTGAGTACCTGTTCTTAAATCATTTAGATGACACCACTGATCGTGCGCCTGCTAAACAGCAGGTGCAGAGCCAAGGAGGCGGCGTAGCCCAAATCAGGGCCATGCAGTCTGGGGACGGAGGCTTGGATGTGGCCTAATGGCTGCACCCCATCTTCACCCCCTTTCCTCAAAAGGAAACCTCAAAAAGGACATAGTGGAGCTGGAAAAGGTGCAGAAGAGAGCGACAAAAATGATTACGGGGCTGGGGCACCTCCCTTATGAAGAAAGACTGCAGCATTTGGGGCTCTTCAGCCTAGAAAAAAGGCGCCTGAGGGGGGACATGATTGAGACATACAAAATTATGCATGGAAAGGATAGAGTCGATAGAGGGATGTTCTTTTCCCTCTCTCAAAACACCAGAACCAGGGGGCATCCACTAAAGCTGAGGGTTGGGAGAGTTAAAACAGATAAAAGGAAGTACTTTTTTACCCAGCGGATGGTTAGTCTGTGGAACTCTTTGCCACAGAGGTGGTGATGGCATCTGGTCTTGATGATTTGGACGGGTTTGGACGGATTTCTGGAATAAAAGTCCATCGTGGGCTAAAGGCCATGTGCAAGGTGCAAGGTGCAAGGGAGTGGCAACAAGATGCAAGTGTTTTGTGTCTCGTGCCTCCCTGGGGCACCTGGTGGGCTGCTGTGAGATACAGGAAGCTGGACTAGATGGGCCTTTGGCCTGATCCAGCAGGGCTCTTCTTATGTTCTTATGTTCCCAGGCCGGCATGCCTACCAGCCCACCCTGCCCTGTCTAGTTCCTCCCTCCTACCCCCCTATGTCCAGATCCGCTCTTGTGCCAGCCGAGTTCAGCTATGTAACCTGGGCAGGGGCATAGCTAAAGAAATACAGCATGGTGCAATTGCACCAGGCAACAAGCTTTAGGAGGGCAACAAGGTGAGCTTGACATTAGTGGCCAAAATTTTGAAAATCTCAGTATGCATGAATAATACTATATTGTTATATATCATTGGAAAGGCAATTTAATGTATAATGCAATGAAACAAACCAGAGTGTGATATCTTTACTCTATCAAAAGTAATGGCCAAAAATAACGGAGAGAGAGAAAGAAAATAAAACGGTGACATCACTTCCTGTTGTGACATCATTTCTGGGGCAACATTTTGCCCCCAGCACTGGGCGAGACTTTTATTAGCTCTGCCCCTGAACTTGGGAATCTATACCTGACTCCCTGAGTGAGACAAAATTTCTCCCCAGAAATTGGACCGCTTACGCACACCACTGATAAGAGGAAACAGTTGGAAGAGGGAGAGGGATGGGAATTGGAAAAAAAATAGCACTTGCTTGCTTGTAGACCAGCCTCAAACCTCCTGGCCAATTCTTTAACTGTGTGACTGAGCTGGACACATGTCAGCTGTGCAGAAGGTTAGTTAGACATGTCCACATCAAGGCCAGGGAATCTTGGCCTGATCTCACCCACACATCCAGCAATCTGTGTTCAGTGGTCCCTTGAATGGTGTTTCTCTCCCACTGCAGGATTCCCCAGGGCAGTTTCTGCAGAGACACTGCTGCAACTGGGCTGGGGTGGGGGGGTAAGCTCAAATTGCATCCACCCTTTGTCCCTGCAAAACCTTTTAATGTAATCTTGGTGATTTATTTACTACTCCCCAAGCTGAGAATCACCCTTGCTCAGGATAACAGATGATGCACACCCAGCCCCACCTCTCAAAAGGAAAACGCCCCTCTCCCTGTATCGTTGGGCAGGCTCCAATTCCCACACAGAGATGCCACAATCTTCAGGATATAAAATTCTCTTTGTACCTTAGGAAACAGGTTCATGACCTCACTTGGAACCAGAGGGAAGGCACAGGCCCCCAAACAGCTCGGCTTTGAAGAGCCTTTGGGTGACTCTGCTAGTCTTCTGGCAAATCTCTCTGTCTTCAGATCTGATCCCCGGTTGGGAGTGATCCTGCGCTGGGGGAGGGGAAAGGGAGGGGCACTGCATCCCATTTTATTATTTCGAATAGATATTTTTTAAGTTCCTCCAGGGCAGGGGAAGTCATTAAAGGAAGTTAGCTCAGGATGTAAGAGGGGGAATTGTTTTTAATAACAGACCTTTTTATGACTCATGGTTCTCACCACTGTGCTGCGTCCAGACATACTGCTTGGCAGAGAGAAAGTTTATCTTCCGATGAGAATGGAAGAGAGTCAGCCCTGCAGGTCTTCACGGCATCATTGTGAGAACAGGCTTGGGGGAGAGGAGAGGTTGGCAGCACCCTTTGGGCGGACCAGTCTTGCAGGCATTGTTGCTGCTGCTGGGAAAACCTCACCCGTCGGGTTCCTGTGTGAGCCCAGAGACGAAGCAGAATATCTCCCATTTTAAAACGAGAATGGTCAGGGTATGCTAAAACAACATCATTACGACCAGTGGTGTCATCTAAATGATTTAAGAACAGGTACTCACTTTTGATTGGCACGTGTCGGGACCCGCCCACCGGAAGTGACGTCATAAGCCGGAAGTGAGGTCGTGGCAGGAAGGGACATGAAAAAAGCCCTTTTTGAGGCCTCAGACAATTTTAAACTGACCCAACAGTTGCAACAGTATTCCACAGCACCCCCAGAACACATTAAGGAGGCCTGGCATCATGTTAAAGTGACCCAACAGTTCCAAAACCCCTGAGCAGCTCATTTTTCAATCGCAAGGCAAAGGCAAGGCTCCACTCACTGCCTGCCTGCCTGCCTGGCTCTGAGAACGTGCAGGCAACTCAAACGTGCAGGAAATTCAAATGTTGCAGGGGGCGGAGTCGACGAGTGGGCGGGGGAATGGGTGGGACCAGCCGTAATAGGAACCGGTACTCGCGTACCCCTACGTACCCCCTGCATGACATCACTGATTACGACTTGGGATCCATAAGCCATATGGTCTCTTGGGTGGGGACTCTGTCAAGCAGTCCCAGGCAATTTATTCCTGTGCCAGCTTGCCAAGAGATGGAGGGATCACTCTTACTTAAGAAATAAGAAGTATCTTGCCGGTTCAGATTTAAGGCCCATCTATTTCAGCACTTTTTTGCAACCAGAAGGTGCAAGGTGGTTCACTAGAAATAGGGTTGGTGTTCTACCAGTAGTGGCCAGTCCCTTTGTGAAACCCTGAGCATCCCCCCCCCCCAGAAACCTTTGCACCATGCACAGTTCTGGGGCAGAGAAATTCATGTGCAAAGTGCCATTTAATGGTAACCAGTTTGAAAACCAGTGCAAAATACAGCATTCATAACTGTACACATTGCTTTAAAAAAATGACTTAGGACAGTAGAAATTCAGTTTTTTGAAGGAAATTCAAAGCAGGATAAACTGTTTGAGACTCCCCTCCCCTCCTCCAAATTCATTCCAACTCTATGAATCTCTTCCATCGAGCCTCTCCAAAAGGAGCTGTAATTGGAACATGGATTTGCTAGATGGACCAGCCCTGTTAGGTTCGAAATTTGCAGCCAGAATAATGTTCCATTTCTGTAATGAATAATAATATTCACAAAGGGATGGGACGGAAGGAAAATTGGATAACTTCTCAGGCACAGGAGTGGTTTTGAAAAGCGATTGATAAAGACATCATGGAAGAACAAAAGAGGGAAGAACCAACTTGGAGGTGGAAAACGTGTCTCGGAGGCAATCAGCAAGTTAAAGGCCAGGAAGGCAACATGTGTGAGAGACTTTGGCCTTCAGATATGAAAGCAAGCCAAGGGCACAAGAGAAAGAAGCTTGTCTGATAGAGCAGAGGGAACACATGAAAAGAAAAGTCAAATTGTGTTAGAAATATAGAAAATGAGGTGCCCAACCCATCCCTCCGATAGTCTTATCAAAAGTCCTTTCATCTCCCACAGTACAAATCTGCAGCTATTTTGTTATATTCCCCTCCAAATTTACCTCAGAGTACATTTTACCTGAGTTAAATTTTACCTCAGAATTTTCAGAGAAATTTGGAACCACCTAAAGATGTGTGACATTCCCCTGCTAAATTTTGCTACTCTCCTCGGCTGATATTCCTCAGAATTCCTGCATACATTTTACCTCAGCAGGATTTTCCAAATTCACCTCACATTCTGTTCTAGGAAAAATTGGGTGGGAGCCCCAGTTATGGGGGAAGAAAAAAAAACCCCAGAAGTGTATGTCCCTTGCATAAGTTTCCTTGATTAACTTCTATTTTCTGGGCCAGAGCTCCACAGCTTATTGTTTCTGCTGTGCTTTGCTTTCTGTGAGGCTGGACACAGCGTGGGAATGTTTTGCTTGTGTGTGTCATGGCTGGTCCCAGACACTAAAATCAATTCTTTGGGGTGTGGAGGAAGTTCCCCCATTGTTCCAGTTGTTGCCAAAAACATGTAGATAATTTCAGGTCTTCCTTGAAAGTTCCCTCCTTCTCAAGCTGCTAATATTATGTACTAAGAACGTTTCAGCTGACCTGCTGGATAAGCCCAAGGTGGATTCATCTTGTACAGCACCTTACATCAGTGTGAGGAAAACCCTTCTAGGGGACAAGCCTAACCTGGAGTTAGGCCAGCACAGTTAGACCAGCAAAGTTTGGCTGGCACAAGGGACACCGTAAAGTATGTTTGAATCACTCTGGGAGTCAAGGGGGATGGTGCACATCTGTGCGCTGGCCTTTCTGACTCCGAGAGTGGGCCAAACACGCTTTACGGTGGCCCTTGAGCTGGCCAAACTTTGCTGGCCAAACTGTGCTGGTTCATAAAGCAATGCATTCCCCAAACCTTGGACCACTGTTGGGAGAAAATTGAGCGGCCTCCAAGAATCCAGTTGCTGGCCTGGAAGTCCACCAGAATGGCCTGCATTTCCTGTTGTCGAGGTCCATCTTGGTAGGAGAAAGTGGACACTTTGTGGGGGGAGGGGAGGTGGACGTTCTGCCTGTTGATGCCTTCTTGTCTAAGGCCTTCCTTGAGCTGGATTCTTGCCCTGGGGCATGAGGACAACGGCTTCTCTTCATCGTCTTGAATGATTCACAGGCGGCAGCAGCATTGATGAGGTGCTAGACCAGGGGTCGGCAACCCACGTTTTCAGAGCCGCATGAGGCTCTCTGAACGGTCTCCTGCGGCTCCGTAGTACGAGTGAAAGTGGCAAAGGGGGATGAGAGCGGTGGATGCAGGGAGGAGGCAGAGGGCACGTGCGCGCTGGAGGACTTTGAATCTGCAGCAGCCCAGGCAAGAGACAGACCTGCTCAGCCCGGCCAGCCGCGGAGGAAAGGGAAAGCGCCTTCCCTAACCTGCTGTCTCGTTAGCATCTGGCTCCCTCCTTTGGCTGCTGCAGGGCGCGGAGAAGGAGGAGGGCCTGGATCACACATTATTATTAATTATTATTATTAACACGATCTGTATTAGTATTTCTCTTGGGCGGGCAGGGAGGTGATTCCCTGGTTCCTCGGCTCCTTCGCCCTCATCGCTAGCAGCCTCTTCTCCTGCCGCTGCCGCCACCGCGCGCCCCCCACGCCCGCCGCGGACTGCTCGCCTGCCCCACGCCCGCCCCTGCAGAGGCTGCTGCTGCTGTCGGAAGGGAGGCGGGGGAAGGTGGAGGGCTTTTGCCCAGGCTGAGCCATGCCGGGGGGGGGGGGCAGCTGCGGCTGCTGGAGTCAGGGATGGGGCAAGACGCTGCCGCTGCGGACCCCAGCATCTCCCCATCGGGGACCCGCCGCTGCCACTGCTGCTGAAAGACAACGGGCGATGGGTGAGCGCGAGGTGCCCCGCCTCCCGCCGTCCCCCATCCCCCGCCTCCCCCACTCCGGGGTTCCTGGCCATCCCAGGTCCTCTTCGCTGCCCTTGGCTGCCGCCCCTGCTCTGACCTCTCCTGCCCTCTCCTCCCCATTTGCCTCCTGTCGCCCCCTCCTGTCGCCCCCTCCCCATGCCAACCATCCTCCCTTTCCCCCGATTTTGGGTATCCTTTTCTGCAAACGCATCCCTCATCTTCCCTTTTTTCCAGGCGTCTGTGCTTGGGGGGGGGGGGAGGAAGAGAAGTTCTTTTGGGAAAGGATTGGGATGCAGCATGACTTAGGACTGTCGCAGGTCACTCTCGCGGGCCAGCGTGGTGGCTTTGAGAAGCAACCCTGGAGCACCCATGGCTAGTGAGGAAAGCCAAACGTGCTCTCCCCCTCTTGCTTACCTCTGAGACTTTCAAATGTTTTTGTTGCATGCTGAAATAAAATTTTGTTTTCTCTGTAGCAGTTCATCCATTTCAAAAATGCAACACACTATAGTTTTTTTATACATAGCATAAAGGTAAAAAAAAAACTATATATGCAATGTTATCTTTATTTTAGATGTCAAAAGGGTTTTGTGGCTCCCGAGGTTTCTTTTCTCCGGAAAACGGGTCCAAATGGCTCTTTGAGCGTTTAATGTTGCCTACCCCTGTGCTAGACTGAGAATTTGTTCTCTCCATCTCTCACTGGCCTTTTCAAAGCAGAGGGGAAAAGTAAACACAAACACAGGTTCAGAGCTGAGCTGGAAAATGTGACCACCTGCCAGGCTGACATCACCCTGACATCACAGGGAGCGAGTGCCAACTAACACACGCTTATCCCCCTTTTCATTGTCACCTGGATGCCGTAAGTCTGCAGAGTGGACTTACGGACCACCGGGGTTTTGTTCGGGTCCCCGCCATGGATACCTGGAACTGTGGACAATGAAGATGCCTTTTTAAAGATAGGGGGACATCAGTGGTTTTGCTGCAACAAGGTAAAAAAAAAAAGAATTGAATGTTCCCCTATCTTTTTAATTGTAGTCCCAGTATCCATGGTATCTATGGATAACTGAAACTGTGCATACTGAATCAGTGGACACCGGGGCACGCCTGTATAGTGAATCAGGCCACTGTTGATCCACCCCGGTTGCACAAGCAACCCCATCAGTTCGTGAGCAACGTGCAGAGCTGGGCCACTGGGGGGCAGTGCCACTGGAGAGAGGCTCCATTTTGATTTCCCTTACAGGGCTGCTTGAATCTGCGCCAGCAAAAGAGCAGGTGCAGGTCCACGTGGCCAGGAGCAGCCTGAATTGGGGCCACCCAGGCTGGGGACAGGGGTTAGGATATGGCCCAATGGCTGGGTCCCATCTCTGCCCACAGCGCTGCCCCATTACACCTCTGGCACACCTCTGGCACACCTCGGTACCTTGACTGGCGCAGCTGACGGGCATGGTGCCGCTTGCACCAGCCCAGTGGCAGATTCTGCCTCCCAGGTAGAGGACTGGGCTGGGGCACTTCCCTTATGAAGAAAGACTGCAGCGTTTGGGGCTCGTCAGCCTAGAAAAAAGGCGCCTGAGAGGGGACATGGTTGAGACATACAAAATCATGCACGGAAGGGATAGAGTCGATAGAGGGATGTTCTTTTCCCTCTCTCAAAACACCAGAACCAGGGGGCATCCGCTAAAACTGAGGGTTGGGAGAGGTAAAACAGATAAAAGGAAGTACTTTTTTACCCAGTGGGTAGTTAATCTGTGGAACTCTTTGCCACAGGAGGTGGTGATGGCATTTGGTCTAGATGCCTTTAAGAGGGGATTGGACAGATTTCTGGAGGAAAAGTCCATCATGGGCTATAGGCAATGATGGATTTGCAACCTCCTTACATTATTAGTAGGCTACTTCAGAGTACTGGGTGCAAGGGAGTGGCAACAGGATGCAAGCATCCTGTTGTCTCGTGCCTCCCTGGGGCACCTGGTGGGGCCACTGTGAGATACGGGAAGCTGGACTAGATGGGCCTTTGGCCTGATTCAGTGGGGCTCTTCTTATGTTCTTATGTTCTTAGGTGCGCCTGATGGCACATTTGCAACAACACTGGTCCGGCGCAGGAGTGCTACGCCGGTGCAATGCCAGGTTAGGAGCGCGCTCTGAATCGGGCTGCCAGAACCTGCAGCACATCTGGCCCAAATATATTTAGCCAGGCTGATCAGCTGGCGTGCAAACACAGGACTCCTGGCTACCCATTTCCCAAGAAAGCCGTTAAAAAACCCACAAGCCAGGAGGGAGTGGACGCCGTTCTTTGAATAAATTGCCCCTATCTTGAGGTCAAGTTTGTGATGTAACATCACACCAGGGCAGTGTCTGCCTGCTGCTCCAAAACGATTCATGTCTCTTCCAAGTGATTTTTCCTTGGAGGTCTCCCATCTCCACCCTGGCCCAGTCCCACCGTGTTTAACTTGGACGGCCGAGCAGACTCACACCATTCGCTGCTGCCTGTGAAGAACATTTGCTTCTAAGTTCTCCTACTTGGTGGAGACCTTTGCTGCATGAGCTACTGTCCGGTTGATGACCTCGCGGTTGTTTGGAGAGCAGCTCCCTCCCGAAGGTTGGAGAGTATTTTCACAACCAATCCAGGCCAGCCCTGGATCCCACAGAATAGTGGATTTGCCAGATGTGGACAAAAGCATCACGGATGTCACCCAGAGCCAAATGGAGTCAACTCTGCATGGCTTCAGAACCAAAGTTCAGCTGATGATTTAATGCCTGGTTGTCAAGATAGGTGGCTCATTGTTTCCAGCCCAAGGAGGATCCTTTTATACTCTGTTTTTATTGAAACCGGAGTAGCAGAGGCACTCCTGGAGCATGGCGATGGGAAGAGCATAGGAAGAACCCAGCTGGATCACAGAGTCCTTCTAAACCAGCAACATTGGCCAGCCAAAATACTTCTGGTTCACCTGTGAGCACCAGGCCCGCCTCAGTTTGTCCCTCTTTTCTGGCCTCTGAATGTGCAGAGTATCCATTTATGTATCATGACTAATATTCATTGCAAAAAAAACGTTCTCTACGAATTTGATGAATTCTCATTTAAATCCCTTTAAACCAATGGCCAAAAAACGTGGCTTATCTCTGTACTCTGTGGGAGTACAGAATATGACATTGGGTGAGGAATTCAGCTACCCAAAGGTTTCATCTGTCACTTAGCCTCCATCAAGTTTCAAGCCCTTATGGCTGATCACACCATTACTACTTGAGTATCTCTTCTGCCTCCTTCCTGTCCCCTGGTTCCGCTCAGAAATACCCCCATTCCTCCCAAGGCTTACTCCCTTCGCTTACTCACCCATGATGCTGGATGGTGATCTCTCCATTAGCCTAGGCACATGGTTGCCAGCCATTGCACTGGGAGCTTTGTCGCATTTGTGGGCAGAACATCACTCCTTTCACTTTACTTACTTCTGCCAGCGGAATGCGTGTTCTCCACTGGCAGAATAGGGAACAAGATTGGGCCATAAACGAAACAATCTGTGACATGGAGCTATTGAGTGCAAACCTAATCTGGAATTAGGCCGGCACAGTTAGGTCAGCACCAGGGACATTGTAAAGCAGTGTTATTCAAACTGTGGGTCAGGACCCACTTGGTGTGTCGGGACCTGATGTCAGGTGGGTTGCGGAAAGCTGGGAGCAGCCATCTTGGAAATTGCAGCCTTACTCTTGTTATATTCCTTTTGTGATATAACTCTTGTTATATTCCTTTTGTGAGTGTTCACAGTTTGAATTTTCAAATGAGGGTTTTTTAATTTTGTTTTTAGTTCAGTGCTTTTATATTATATTTTGTCCTAATCCTGCTTTCTGTCAGAGTTGTGCAATTGCTGCAGTCCAAGAATGCCAATTTGCATTTCAAGAGTGTCATTTCATTATGTTACAATGACACTTCCTGCTTGATGATGTCACTTCCTGCCACAACATCCCTTCCAGGTTAATGACATCACTTCCGGTGGGTCCCAACATGAGTTTCATTCTAAAAAGTGGGTCCCGGTCTAAAATGTTTGAATTCTAATGCCGCAAAGTATGTTTGGACCACTCTTGGAGTCAGAGAGGCCAGCACAGAGATGTGCGCCATCCTCCCTGACTCCGAGACTGGTCCAAACACACTTTATGGTATCCCTCGTGCTGGCCAAACTTTGCTGGCCTAACTGTGCCGGCCTAACTCCAGGTTAGGATTGCGCCCACAACTAGTGTCCTTCACCTTGCCACAACCAACATCCATTCCCACAGTGAGTGCAAACATCTCAGGAGGGTTGTCATTGTCCAGACTCCAGATACCAATTCCATGATTAAGGTGACCTTCTAATGAGCATTTCAATGGGAAGTGTCTTCCAGGGATGATCGGTCAATCATCAGGGACCTGCCACGTATGCCATCACTTTAGGTTATTAGTTGCTTCGGTGGACCGCAGGGAATCTTCAGCTGCAGGCAACTTTATCTCAGGATGCCCGTGTGCTATGATGATTCAGTGGGTCATCACGCCTGGCTCAGCTGTTCAGGAGCTCTGCCTGGGCTTCAGCTGTCAACACGCCTGACACACGATATTGTGCAATGGAACTTATGCCATGCAGGGAACTTCCCATAGGTGTGCAAAACATATAATACCGTCGGGACGGAGGTTAATTATACCCATGGTAAATTATTTTTATATATATGGGCATGTGTGTAGGGGGGGGCAGCATTTCAGGGGATGGCACAGATGCAAGGTAACTTCATATTAGCTTTGGGTTTTGTCCTTTCCAAAATATTGACAAGGGCTGGTTTAAAAGGAGCTAATGATGATAACAAGAACAGCAGCAGCAGCAGCAGCACTTATACACCACCTTTTTTTACTGATTCTCACAACACACCGGGGGCATAGCTAAAGAAGTGTAGGAGGGTGCAATTGCCCTGGGCAACAAGCTTTAGGGGGGCAACAAGCTGAGCTTGATGCCAGTGGCCAACATGGTGACAACGTTGGCAATTACGAATAATGCCGTCATGTTATATATCATTGGTAAGGTAATTTAATGCAGAATGCAATGAAACAAACAAGAGTATAATATCTTTACCCAATCAAAAATTATGGCCAAGAAACGGAACTATAACTGTCATGAAAAAATTGTGGTTTGTTAAAATGGCGGTTTTTAGGAACAATGCTGTCGTGTTATATGCCATTCGGTGAGGAATTTCATGCACAATGCAATGAAACAAACTGGAGTGTAATGTCTTTATTCTATCAAAGGTTGCAGCCAAAAAAAAACAGAAAATGAAAATACAACTGTCATGTAAAAATAACTGACTTGGATAAGTTTTAAAATGGACAAAAGAAAGGGAGGACACCACCCTGAGCTCTTTGGAAGAAGGTACTATAAAAAGCGAAAAATATGAATGGATGGATGGATGGATGGATGGATGGATGATTTTGCCTTATGGGGGATGTAAAAAATTTGTGTGTCCCAAGTGCCCTAGCTATACCACTTTTGTGGGGTCACTGTGGGCTTGGGGGCAGCAGGAGAGGGCATGTGGCTGCGGGGAGGTTTCCTGCCATTTTTTTCATTTGTAAAAAGCCAGGTGTGCTGTCACTTTCATCAGTGACATCATTTCCTGTTGTGGCATTACTTCCGGGGCATCATTTTCCCTCAGGCTACACCAACCCATGGCCCTGCCTTAAGAAGTAATGCAGCAGAATTGAAGCCAGGGGGCGGGCTTAGCAGCCATGTTTTTGAACTCAAAACAATGCTGATTCCAAGCATTTCAGATTGCTTTGCGCGTACTGTTTAGGACTGAATAGTTTATTCCTGAAATAAAAACTTACCAAAATAAAAACGTGTATTATTCTCGTAGCCCGCTACGCCGCCTGTGCAAGAGCTGAGCAGCCGGCTTGGAACCGAGGCACGCAAAAGGCATGCGAGCGGCGTTTCTCTAATCTCAGCCCCGGTTTACACATGGGTTGCTGCCGGCTTACACAACCACCGCGGCTTGGATTGCACTATTTTGACAGACTTATTTTTTGAAATCTACACAAGCAAAAATAAAAAAAAATTCTGTACTCACTGAACGGTAGTTTTATTGAACCGATGTAATGTGAATACATGAATCTTTCCGTGGAAATTAAATCCCATTTTTCTTACAGCGATTCGCACACCCGTATGCAGAACACGCAGGCATGCTTAAAGAGGTTGAAATTAACTTTTACACGCGTGCAGGGAGAGTTTTATTCGTGAATTTGCGGCAATCCTCCTCCTTCGCGGCGATGATCTGAGTCAGCCATATTGATAGACCCATGGCTTCAAGAAATGATGTCATGTCCTCTCCAGTGTATAATACCTCCATGGGCTACACTTTCATTAGCTACACACCTAGCTGTGTCTTACCATTTACACGGCCACTAGGATGCTTCAAACTGTCAGTGATCACCTTTAAAGCCTTTCATGGCCTGATATCTGAAGGACTGGCACCCAGGGCCGGCTCTAGCAGCAGCGGGGCCAGAGGCGGATCTAAGGGGGGGGGCAAATCTGTACGTTTTGCAAGAAGCCTTACCCTGTCATGTAAATCCCTCCTCTCCCTTGCTGCTGTAGCCAGTAAGCAATGCCAAGATGTTGCTGTTCCCTGTGAGGATTGGCTAGAACAGTGCAGGAGTGTTTTCCACTGCAAGGTAAGGCTTCTTGCAAAACTTACAGATTTGCCCCCCCTTAGATCCACCTCTGAGCGGGGCTCAATGTGTGGCATTCCTGTGGGGCCCCCGACCCTCCCTGCGGAGCCCCCACTCACCAAGAAGAGCGCTGTTCGTGCCATGTGCAAAGCATGGCATGTGGAAGTAGTTGGTAGTGTTATCATAACATCACCGCCAACTGCTTCCAGGTGGCCCATCTTGGGCTGTTCAGAGGCAGAGGCAGAGGCAGGTGGGAGAGACCAAGGTAAAGCTGCTGTGCTCACCCCACTGACTTACAGCCCATAGAGATCCCAGCTGCAGCCACAGGCAAGCTGCTCATCCTGCTAGTGCGGGGCCCCCTGAAGCGTGGGGCCCGATGTGATGACATTGGTCACATTGGCCTAAAGCCGGCCCTGCTGGCACCCAACTACGTGTATTTCGCCCAGTGGCATCCTGAGCCACTTGGCACCTGGGGCAAGACAACACCATGATGTGGAAATATCACCCCACCTGCACCACCCCACATCATTGCCTCGCTCCTGGGCCTGCATGCCACCCCCCCCCCAGCTTCTGGAAAAGCTGTTTTGAGCCAAGCAGAAACGCAGAAAGGCAGATAGACCCAACATTGCAGTGCTCGCTGCTTTAAGCTGAGCGTGCTACACACACACACATACACACACACACACACACACACACAGAGAGAGAGAGAGAGAGAGAGAGAGAGAGAGAGAGAGAGAGAGAGAGAGAGAATCGACATCTGGAGCCCTGCAGAATGGTGCATCGCCCTGCCAACCCTTCCCCATGCACGACTGCCCTCCTGGGCACCCCCCCTGCAGCTTGCCACCAGGGGTCTTCCCAGCGCCCCCCCCCATCCACCCCTGTACTTGCCCTTCCTCGCCACTCATAATTGGAGTCCTTGCTTCAGGTGTCCCCATCTTCTAGGTACGGTTGTCAGGATCATTTGACAGCGCCTTCTCTGCTGCAGCCCCTAACTGCCCCACTCTCAAAAGACCCACTTCCTCTCCCCCAACCCCACAGGGCTTTCAGCACATGGTGAATACTTTTTATGCTGCCTTTCACTTGAGTTCCTTTCCCCGCTCTCTAGTTCTTGCAGCTGTTCACGTTCCACTTTTTTTGGTCATTTTTGTGTAATTGGGTATCAATTAATTTGCTGTTCTTTATGTTGAATTATGATTTATGATTGCTGCTTTAAATGATTGATCCCCATGAGCCACCGTGGGGTGGGGGCCTGAAGGTGGGATATCAGTGCCTAGAAATCAATGCCATAAATAGTGTTGAGAAGGAACCAAGTGAAAGCTTTTTGGCCCCTCTTACTTCCCACCCAGATCTCTTCCCAGGGCCAAGTTGCATCCCAGCTTCTGTATCATGGCCCAATCCAATTCCTATTCCTACAGGAAGACCCCCCCCCGGGCTACAAATCTATCCCAGGGCTTGAATAGTGCCTGTCTGATTTGGACTGAAGATTCCACTGCTCTTCCCGATGTATTTTCTGGGAGGAAATAAGCTGTTGCAGGCAATTAGCGGGTGAGACATGTGCCAGCAGCTTTCACCAGTTTATTAACTCTCATTAGCAGCATGTTTATGTTCACATTCATCCTCCAAGACTTGTGTGTGTGAAATTTGGAGACAAGGGGGGTGCGCGTGCGTGTTGAAAAAGGCAAGCACTGAAAGAGATGGTTTCGAAAGGACGTCCCAGTAAAACAAAAACCAACTTTGGAGAATCATCCATTTCCCAGAAGGCAGGAAGTCCCAGAAGGCTGCCTGAGTCAGCATTCTGGCGTGAGGGGAGGTCCTTGTGTGCAGCACTCTCCTGCTGAGTCAGAACATTGATCTGTTTTGCCCAGTACTGTCTACTCTGGCTGGTAGCCGCTCCTCCAGGTCTCCAGCAGAGGATCTGACCCATCACCTGGCACTCGTGTTGGGACCCACTGGAAGTGATGTCATTAACCTGGAAGTGATGTCGTGGCTGGAAGTGGCATCATCAAGCAGGAAGTGCCGTCATTGTGACTTAATGAAATGACACTCTGGAAATGCAAACTGGCATTCTTGGACTGTAGCAATTGCACAACCTGGAAACATCCCTGACAGAAAGCAAAATGAGGACAAAATACGTTGAGTAAAAGCACTCAACTAAAAACAAAATTTTCAAAAACCCTCACTTGAAAATTAAAACTGTTAACACTCACAAAAGAAAGATAGCAAGAGTAAGGTCTGCAGATTCCCAAGATGGCTGTTCCCAAGACGGCTGTCACTTTCTGTGACCCACCTGACATCAGGTTGTGACCCACAGTTTGAATATCACTGGCCTACACCTTTGCAAAGTAAGTAAACAATTCTTAAAATGGCAAGTGGTAGAATAAAAAATAAAACAAATAGCACGGACCTTGCCACAAGTCTGACAATACAAACGAAGGCAATGTTGGGGGAGGACCCCAAATCAAAACTGTAATGGGGAGCAGAATTCAAATGTTTCCAAGCAAATTTGACTTTGGCTATAAAAATTTGAGAGATGGTTTTTCAAAATTCCCATTGGAGTCATTTTATTCACACATGCGTGTGTGTGCGTGCGCGTGTGTGTGTTCAAGACAGAGGGAGGGCAAAGCTGCCCCACCGTAAAGGGGAGACAGGGGATTATGTAGCTGCCCCACAAGAAAGAGGCCTGGGGCAAAATGAAGTGAACTCTCGGCACTGACCCGCACAGCTGTGTAAACTGAAATTGCAGGTTCCTTCTCCTGTGGCCAGTTACTTCTGGAAAGCAGGCGAGTCACGGAGCGTCACCCCGAGACAAATCTGTCAAGCGATTTCACACTGTTGCTCAAGCCGTCGGCTTTGAATGAATGGCGGCAAGGGGGGAAGGAGCCGAAGGGGTGCTGCGGGAACCAGAGGCTTAAATCGATTGTCTCTCGCAGGCTGAGAATGAGCGCATTAAATGTTGCTACATAATCTATAAATCAAGCAGGACACAATGAACAGCAGATGCCTCCCAGCCCTTCTATTCTGTTACAATATGCTTTTAATCAGAGCTGTATCTGTATGTGTATGAATATGTGTGTGTGCGTCTCTCTCTCTCTCTCTCTCTCTCTCTCTCTCTCTCTCTCTCTCTCTGTGTGTGTGTGTGTGTGTGTGTGTGTGTGTGTGTGTGTGTGTGTGTGTAGAGTTTTTCTTGTCTCTGTTTGTTTATTCTAAGGGTCAAATATGACTTAATATCTCGCTCAGTTTTCCCGTCATGGGTGTTTGACTTTCAGAGATACCTTTTCCCAGTTCAACAATAGCATGTTTTGTTGGACTAAAGAGGTATTTTAAACTTCAGTGCGGGGTCTTAATAACTTTGTGGCTGTCCCGTTTCCAAAAGGGGCCCCAGCCGAGAGAGAGAGAGAGAGAGAGAGAGAGAGAGAGAGAGAGAGAGAGAGCAATGTAAAACATATACAAATAGATATAGATGTATATACATTGTGAGATGGAGAATCTAGGTTTTGTTATATAGGGATTAACAGTTTATTTGAATATGATGAATTTTAGGGAGGGGGAGAGGCTAAAAGATTGAAATGTTTTGGCTGGAACCCATGTTTTTGCCCCCTGAATCACACACACCTAGGTACATGTGCTCACATGCAGATTTTCGCACATGCAGTTGTCCTCTCTGGGACCTCATGTTCAATATGTACTGTGGTGCCAAAGGTTTCGCTGTGCAATCTCCCCACCCCTCCCTGCCAATGCTCTTTGTTCCATGGGTGGATGTCAAGACTGCCACAGCAGTCACAGAGCTCACAGCTGCCACACAGAATCTCCGTCACCAGCTCCTGCAGAAGTGAGAGTCTGATAAAAGCTGAAGGCCACACTAGAAGAGACACCTTCTGCTAAATAGCCTGGGTTCCTGCAGGGCAAGCTCATGCTGCCCGCTGGACCCATTGATCTGCCAGCCCTGCTTTTTCCACTTTCCATGGGTGCCATCCTCCCTGACTCCGAAGGTGGTCTAAATGTGCTTTATGGTGGCCCTTGTGCCTGCTAAACGTTGCTGGCTTAACTGTGCCGGCCTTACTCCAGGTTAGGACTGCTGTGGCAGTCTTGACATCCACCCATGGAGATTGCACAGCGAAACCTTTGGCACCACAGTACATATTGAGCATGAGGTCCCAGAGAGGCCAACTCTGCTTCATTGCACTGTGCAAAAATCTGCATGTGAGCACATGTACCTAGGTGTGTGTGATTCAGGGGGAAAAACATGGGTTCCAGCCAAAACATCCTAACCTGGAGTTAGGCCAGCACAGTTAGGCCACCAAAGTTTGGCTGGTACAAGGGACACCGTAAAGTATGTTTGGACCACTCTCAGAGTCAGAGACCAGCACACAGATGTGCGCCATCCTCCCTGACTCCGAGAGGGGTCCAAACGTGCTTGATGGTGGCCCTTGTGCTGGCCTAACTGTGCCGGCCTAACTCCAGATTAGGACTGCGCCCTCAATCACTTCCATTGAGGTTGAATGGTGTCAGACCAGTTCAGTTGTCCCTGTAGAAATACTTGATGAGGACACCCTGTACATGCAGACATGGTGTTTGCAATGATGCATGCAGTTTCGTTTGGCTGTTCTTCATTTTCTAACCTTTCTCCAAGCATTTTGGCATTTAGAGGCAGACCTTTTGGAAGAAAAAAAGAACCAGCCAGCTGAGCAGAACTGAGAAAGTTGAACTACACCGCCCCCCCCAATCATCAGCTCAGTCGAGAGAGCAAGCCGGTCGCCAAAAACATTTGGATTTGATTTGCATTGCGAAGCATCATTTCCCATAAGGTTGACTGGGCTCCAACATTTCCAACTTTATTTTTCTGGATGATTATTTACTGGTCTTAATGACTGCCGAGAGATGCCGTCTCTCTTGCTTTATGAGTTTACATCCTGGAAGGCTCACACGTGTGTGGAATAAATGCAAGCCACAATGATATTTCGAGGGAGGGCGAGGGAAGGGGGAAGGAGGTGGTAGAAGCTGATGGACCGTGATGCGGTCGAGTAAACAAGACAAATGAACAAGCATTTCCATATCTTGGGAGGAAAGCTCTGGGATTGTTACAGTCTCGATACAAATCTTGGCAGGACGAAGGCCGGCAAACTCTGGCTGCTGATGGGAAGGCTGACAAAGCAGCTGCGATAAGGAACCCGAATGGCGCCTTTCAGTCAGCATCAGCCCAAGGTGGTTAAGGTGAATCAGCTTCGACAGCTTGCAATCTGTGCAACAGCGATGTGGAAAGCCTCCCATCTGTCTGCTAGTAGCCATGCTGTCAAATGAGCCCGTGGAAGCATGGCGGGAGATGTTACACAATCCATGGAGCTGCAGCTGAAAATAGCATCCTCAAGTTCTTTCCTCCATCACATCTGCCGAAGCTCGCAGCGTGTGTGATGTCATCATACAGGGAGAACACAATCCGAACCTGGAGTTTGGCCCGCACGGTTAGGCCAGCCAAGTTTGGCTGGCACAAGGGCCACCGTAAAGTGTGTTTGGACCCCTCTCGGAGTCAGGGAGGATGGCGCACATCTGTGTGCTGGCCTGTCTGACTCTGAGAGTGGTCCAAACATACTTTACGGTGTCTCTTGTGCTGGCCAAACTTTGCTGGCCTAATAGTGCTGGTCTAATTCCAGGTTAGAAGGGATGTGGTGGTGCAGTGGGCTAAACTGCTGCTGCTGGGCTTTCTGACCGGAAGATTTGGAGTTCAAGACTGCATGACGGAGTGAGCTCCCGTTGCTTGGCCCAGCTCCTGCCAACCTAGCAGTTCGAAAGCACCTCAGTGCAAGTAGATAAATAGGGACCACTTCGGTGGGAAGGTAACGGCATTAGGTGCGCTACGGCGTAGAGTCATGCCGGCCGCATGACCACGGAAGCTTGTCCTCGGACAAAAAGCCGGTTCTACAGGCTTTGAAACGGAGATGAGCACCGCCCCCTACAGTCGGTCACAACTAGACCATTCGGTCATGGGGAAACCTTTACCTTTTTAATTCCAGGTTAGGATTGCGCTTTGAGTGATTCCACCCCCACTTGACCACATTAGTCACCATTGGTGGGGGAAACTCCTGGGGGGATGACATCATGCCCCAAAGAGCATTTCATGAATTATTACCAGGTTGAGTGGGAGAACAAAACACAGCAATTGTGTTTTTCACATTGTGATCTATCTCAGTTGTTCTCCAACTTTTTATCACAGGGACTGATACAATTTTTAGAATGACAATCTGTCCTGGACCCTACCGTAAGATGTCATGGCCGAAAGTGCCATTGTTGTGACACAAGAGCCTGCTGCTTAACTGAGGATGCAGCAATAAGTTGCGTTACTTCTCAGCCGTCTTCCAATCGTAAAATGAATCAGAAAGAAACAGAAGTCTATTTACCACCTTGACACAAGCAAAATAACCACACAGCCCTCCCCCTTTCCAGTGTCCCATCTTCCCATACTTTCAATACGGCTGCGTTAGATGCGATGCGACCCATCTGAAATTGGCTCACAACTCAACTAGTGGGTCCCAACACACAGTTTGAGAAACACTGATCTATCTTATAGAGTAGCGGTGACTATTTTTGGACCACTCATTGCCCTTCACACTAACTAGGGATGCCTTATTATTTTCACCTGTACAAGTGGGACATTCTACAGCCAAAGCAGAAATGGGATTTTTTGATGGAAAGGATCAGTCCATGCCCCAGGCTACGTGCACATGATCCCTGAGGGTGGAGAGGCTGAAGACTCTTGCTCCCCAGCTGACCATTTTGTTGTCACATGTGCTCCTGGGTGTGCATGACAAAAACTCTGGAGTGCTGCATGCCTCTTCCCTCTCAATACAATTCCTTCCCAGGGGCAGACCTAGTCAAAATGGCGCCCGGGACTCCCAATAGAAGTGCGCCCCCATGGGAGCCCAGGTCTTCCCACCAGAAGCAGCCCTGGGTAGACCATTGGGACCAGCCCTGGGTAGACCATTGGGACCAGCCATGGATAGACCATTGGGACCAGCCATGGGTAGACCTGGGCTCCCCTCGAGGGGAGCCCAGGTCTATCCATTAGAAACAGCCGCGGGTAGACCTGGACTCCCCTCGAGGAAGCCCAGGTCTACTCGCGGCTGGTCCCAATGGGTAGTCCTGGGCTCCGGAGCCCAGGTCTACCTGCACAATGTTGCAGGGGCCACTGGTGCCCCCTAGATGGCCCCAAGATGGCACCCAGGGCTCGTGCCCCCCTGCCCCCCCTAGATCCACCACTGTTCCTTCTACGCCCAACATATTTTGCAGAAAGCCGCTGCTTTGGGGTGTGCTGCTTTTTCTCACAGACCCACACTCAAAATTCAGACCACTTCTCAGTAGCTATGACAGCATGTCTGGTGTGAGGGTGCAGTGGGGAAACCCCCTTATAGGCTGCCTTTAATTCCTTGGGGAAAGGTTAGGGTTCAGATGCTCATACGTTGGCTGAATGTCACCAATGTTTCAACTACCGTGAAATCCAGCAGGTTCTGCTCAGGTGATATGCTGAAGGAAGTAAGAAAAACAAACAGACAAAAACGTTCTTTTATGATGATCAAAGACATTCTCCAAAGCAGGGCAGGGAGAGAGGACAGTATGTTCTGTATCTCTGGAGCTGCAACTAAATAGGGACTTCTCATTCTTAATGTTGGGCTGCCTGACCCCTAGAAGTTCCATTCCGTCAGGTTTGCTAGCCAAGCTGCAGGTGTCCCCCTTTGGGGAACTTTTCCACTTTACTGGTGCTCAGCAGAAAGAAAACTCTCAACCTGAAATTTTCCTTCCCTCCATTTCACCCTTGGCCATTTATGCCCCTTTTATGTTTGCGGGTTCATGGAAGAGGCAGCCAAAAGCCCTGCATTCTTCATCCCGATAGCTTTGCAAGCATTTCCTATGAGTTTCCCATCACTGCAGCCGTGGAAAGCAGCACAGTGCTGCATGAAAGGGACTTCATTGTCTTGTGTGATCAGGGAGCTGCAGAAACGGCCGAAAGTCAGCAAAATTGTGGAAAGAAAGAAAGAAAGAAAGAAAGAAAGAAAGAAAGAAAGAAAGAAAGATTGATTGATTGATTGATTGATTGATTGATTGATTGATTGAGATGCTTGGGATGCTAAATTTTTGCTGTGTTGAAAAGCAGGCCTGGATTTTTCAGAGCTAAACCCTCACCTTGCTATGGAAATTGCATTGCCTATTTCACTTGATTTGCTCATAAGAAGAGCCCCGCTGGATCAGGCCAAAGGCCCACCTAGTCCAGCTTCCTGTATCCCACCAGATGCCTCAGGGAGCACACAAGGTACCTGCATCTCGTTGCCACTCCCTTGCATCTGGCATTCTGAGGTAAAGTTCTGAGGGAAAGTTCTGAGGGGAATATGCGGTAAATAAAACAGAACTTGCTCTCCTGTCTGTGGGGAGTGAGTTATAATAACTTGCAACTCTCACAGTGAAATCCTACAGACCGTGCAACGTTGGTGCAGCGGGGTTGTATCGACGCTGATGTGGGGGCGCCAATCGGCACCTCCGTGTTGGCGCTAAGGCAACAGGACCGGTGCTGCAGGCAGCGCTGGTCCTGTTGCGCCCACGCAGCGCCTCCCTACTGTTGGCTGAAGCTGGCCAGCACCAGGGAGGCGCCATGACGGGGCGGCACGAGGATTGGGCGAGGGAGGGATGTGGGCGGGGGGAAGGCGGGAAGTGGGCAGGCTTGGAAAGCGGCATCCTAAGCCCATTCTGGAGACTGCACGGCCCCAGTTCGGACCCTGGGGTCTCCTCAGATCTGCACCCGCTATTTAGCAGGCGCAGATCCGAGGAGCGCATAGGGGAGGCTGGAGCCTCCCCTACAGTAAGGGAGCGCATGGTCCCTTGCCACAGGAGGCTCCAGCTTCCCCCCACCCAGCGTCGGATCTGGTGCTGGCCAGCCGGCCGCGCCATTCCAGCGCTGGGTAGGATTGCGCCCCCAGAGTCAGAGAGGCCAGCACACAGATGTGCACCATTCTCCCTGATTCCGACAGTGGTCCAAATGTACTTTACAATGGTCCTGGTGCCGGCCAAACTTAGGCCGGCACAGTTAGGCCAGCAAAGGCCTGACTCCAGGTTAGGATTGCGCTCTCAGGTTAACTCACCACCTCCTTCAGATTCGATGGGGCACTTTCAGCAGCACGGACCAGTATAAGGTCATACTCCAAAAGGAGCTCCCTGTGGTGCTGGTCACAGACAGACAGACAGACAGACAGATGCTCCTTTCATCTGGACCGTTTTCTGTTTGCAGGCTGAAGCCCGCCTGTCATGTTTACGAGCTGCCGAGAAGGACGGCTGTCAGGCCAACCCGACCTGCTCTCAGTGTTTTTTTCCTCCAGTTCACAGGAAGGCTCTTTCCTTCCAGGCCGGCATGTGGAAAACAGACAAACTGCTGCAGGGTTAGCATTTCATTGCAAAACCTGCTGTTTGGTACGACAAGCCCCAGAAAGAGGGGTCACGGGGCAAAACTCTAGGGAGACAGCCACGGGGACCTCGCTGGGAAGATGGGCAGACTATGCCAGCTCCGGCTTTGCTTTCCTGATCTCAGCAGATCGTCCCCTTCCTCTTCCTCTGGCCCTGCCTCCTCAAGCTCCTGAAACTGCCGCCTCTCCTTGCTTGCATGCTGCCCCCCTTTCTATCTCCACCCCCCTTCACCTTCCTCCTCCTATTTCTGGGACCTTCTCCAATCCCCTTCTTGCAACTCACCTGTCGTATGAAGCCCTTGGCCCTACACCCATTCCCACTGCTACAAAGCTGAGTAAAAGCTAAAGGTAAAGGGTTCCCCACAACCGAATGGTCTAGTCGTGACCGACTGTAGGGGGCGGTGCTCATCTCCGTTTCAAAGCCTGTAGAGCTGGCATTTTTGTTCGAGGACAGGCTTCCGTGGTCATGTGGCCGGCATGACTATACGCCGTAGCGCACGGAACGCCGTTCCCTTCCCACTGAAGTGGTCCCTATTTATCTACTTGCATTTAGGTGCTTTCGAACTGCTAGGTTGGCAGGAGCTGGGCCAAGCAGTGGGAGCTCACTCCGTCATGCAGTCTTGAACTCCCAACCTTCTGGTCGGAAAGCCCAGCAGCAGCGGTTTAACTTGCTGTGCCACCACGTCCCCACAAAGCTGAGTATGGGCAGCTGAAACACTCATATCTGCCCCCTGTTCATCCCTGCCTCCACTCCCCTTCTTTTCCCCTGTTCTACAATTTGTATCAGTACCTAGATTGTAAGCTCCTTGGAGCAGGGAACTGTCTTCTCATCCTGCCGGAAGCATCTGGCACATTCATTGTTCTAGAAACAAAAATCAGGAGCATCTCCATCTAGGTTCACACATCCTAGAATTTGACTAGTTGTGTGTGACTACACCTGGATCCAGGCCATGAGCATGCATGAAGCCTGAGCCAATATGTCTTCCCATTTCTGGGTGGCAGAACAGGGAACATTTTATTAATTGGGAGGAGTAAAATGCAGGTGAAGAATGACCTGTGGGAATTCTTGATCCATTCCAACCTCCCAGCATGCCCCTTTGAGACGTCCGGCACACAGTGGGGCCCGCAGGAGCCATTCCAAGAATATTATGGTATATACTCCCCCACTGCACAGTGGTCACATAAGAAGAGCTCTGCTGGATCAGGCCAAAGGCCCATCTAGTCCAGCTTCCTGGATCTCACAGTGGCCCACCAGATGCCTCAGAGAGCACTCAAGACAACAAGATGCCTGCATCCTGTTGCAACTCCCTTGCACCTGGCATTCTGAGGTAAACTTCTGAGGTAAATATTAGGTAACTAAAAGAGACTTTGCTATCCTGCCTGTGGGGAGGGAGTTATAATAACCTGCAACCCAATCTGGGCCTTAAGAACGTAAGAAGAGCCCTGCTGGATCAGGTCCATCTAGTTCAGCTTCCTGTATTTCACAGTGACCCACCAGATGCCTCAGGGAGCATGCAAGAGAATCAGATACTTGTATGTTGCTGCCACTCCCTTGCACCTGGCATTCTGAGGTGTATCCTTCTTTGCACCTGGCATTTGTTTACTCTCAGAAGAATGCAGCCCATTGCTGCAGCATTACTTGGAGGAGTTATGGGAAATAAAATGGTGTCCACTGAGAGGAGCCATCTCTGTGAAACAGGTGGCAGTGAAAGGCCAAAGGGGCAGATCAATGTTGCATTCCTTGCATCCCCACAAGCACCCCTAAATTTGACCAAAAGTGATAATTTGAGAATTTTTAGCTAGTCTTGAGAGAGAGGGGTGTGTGTGTGTGTGTGTGTGTGTGTGTGTGTGTGTGTGTGAGTCTCTCTCTCTCTCTCTCTCTGTGTGTGTGTGTGTGTGTGTGTGTGTGTGTGCGCGCGCGTGTGTTCCAAATTCCTTCTGCCTTCCTCTTTTATTAAAATAATTCTCATCAAATTCTCTTTTCAGCAGTCTTTTTTTTTTTTTTTGCACATGGGGGCATTCTGCTGAAGTCTGTTAAACTGCTCTCACCGGTTTCTTTTTCCAAGGACTCAAATATTACCTTTCCGTCGACGGGAATACGGAATTGAAATTATTATTCTTAGACCAAACAGTGGAAGTGGGCTAAAAAGGAAATGGTCCTTCCCTTAATGGGGCTGGTTGGAAAGGAGACAAGAATCCAAGGATCCAGAGGCCGGGATGAACATATTGCAAGCGGGTAGGTCTGCTTTCCATAAACGCTGCATCTCTGAGCTTCTTCTCTTCTGGCACAATTCAATTAAGAGTGACAGCTAGAAGAGGTGGGATTCTGACTGTACTGCTAGCATAGCAGATAGAGCAACGTTTCTCAAACGGTGGGTCGGGACCCACTAGAGCCAATTTCAGGTAGGTCATGTGGCACATAGCACAGCCGTCATTGAAAATATGGGGCAATGGAAAGAGGGAGGGCTGTGTGGTTATTTTGCCTGTGTCAAGGATGTAAAGAGTGTAGAGTTTTTTATGTAGGATGTAAAGAGTTTTTCCCCCCTCCTGATTCATGTTGCTATTGGGACCTTAATTAAAGGATGTTCTTTTCCCTCTCTCAAAACACCAGAACCAGGGGGCATCCGCTAAAACTGAGGGTTAAAACAGATAAAAGGAAGTACTTTTTTACCCAGTGGGTAGTTAATCTGTGGAACTCTTTGCCACAGGAGGTGGTGATGGCATCTGGCCTAGATGCCTTTAAGAGGGGATTGGATGGATTTCTGGAAGAAAGGTCCATCGTGGGCTATAGGTCATGATGGATTGTAACCTCCTTACATTAATAGTAGGCTACTTCAGAGTACTGGGTGCAAGGGAGTGGCAATGGGATGCAAGCATCTTGTTGTCTCATGCCTCCCTGGGGCACCTGATGGGGCCGCTGTGAGATACAGGAAGCTGGACTAGATGGGCCTTTGGCCTGATCCAGCAGGGCTCTTCTTATGTGCTTATGTTCTTAAATGGCTGAGAAATAACTCAACTTATTTCTGCATTCTCTTCAGCAGGCTCTGGCATCACTTCCGGCCATGACGTCACTTCCGGTGGGTCCCAGACAGATTGTCATGCTAAAAAGTGGGTCCTGGTGCCAAAAAGTTTGAAAGCCCCTGAGATAAAGTCTGGGTAACAGTGTGAATTGGGCCCCGTCTCATGGACGCATAGAAGAACGGCTTCTATGGAATCAGGCCATTGGTCCGTCTAGCTCAACAATGTCTACATTGTCTGACAGCAGCTGTCCAAGGGATGTAGCCTGGAGATGCTCCACATGGAATCTGGGACCTTCTGCCTGCCAAGCAAGTGTTCTACCACTGAGCTATTGCCCTTTTCTGATGCTAGAGCTCCCCACAGATGCTCCGCCCACTCGTTCTCATCCCTGCTCCCTGGGGAGAGCGAGCAGGTGGGTGAACTTCAATGGCAAAAAGAAGCAGCAGGTGGGCCACGGGGCAACAGAATATGCTGGTGGAACCTCTGCCAAGATGCTTCCTTAGGAGGCTGACCCTAATGCTGACCCTATGGGCCTTAGGATGTTTTTGGAGGAGTTGGGCTTGAATTGACCTTGTGCTGGTGTGACCATGCTTTATGACAGCGCTTGGCCGGTGCCAGTGGCTTGCACCCAGGGTGACCAGATGTTATGAGCACAAAGTAGGACAAACCACTCCATAATGTAGGACGTTCAAGAAAAATGTAGGATGTTACACAATAAAAGCTACAAACACTCATCTATATGGATTTTGTTTTTGTTTTTTTGTTTTTTTTTTGGGGGGGGGGGGTCTTGACCTCCTTTAATGCAACCCAACAAATGAAGAAACAAACATGCACACGAGTGAGGTGGGCAACCCCTCTTGACACCAGCACCTTCTGTCTGTGTTGAAATGTAGGGTGTTTGGAAATTTACCCAGGACAGAAGGTTGAAATGTAGGACATTTCCTGGAGAAAGAGGACACCTGATCACCCTACTTGTGTTGGCCAAAGAGTGGGGGTGGGTGGGTTGCACTGGCAGTTGTACACAGAGGCAGATCTAAGGGAGGGCAAAGCTCTAAGTTTGGCAAGAAGCCTTACCTTGCAATGGAAATCACTCCTCTCCTGCACCGTTTTAGCCAATCCTCACAGGGAAAAGCAACATCTTGGCGTTGCTTACTGGCTACAGCAGCAAGGGAGAAGAGGGATTTACGTGACAGGGTAAGGCTTCTTGCAACACTTAGAGCTTTGCCCTCCCCATAGATCTGCCTCTGGTTGTACAAGAACTCCTATTCTACAGGGCAGCTTGAACTACACATGTTCCTTGGCATGGCGGGAGACAATATGTGGAGGTGGTTGTTGATTCGGAACGGTTAACTGTATTAATCACGTAACAAACATTCCCTGGTCCTGCCAGGTCTCGTAAAGCTAGGTAGCGTGCAACCTCCCATCGTAAACACGTTCAGAAACACTTAAGCAATCCCCACGCCTGAAAGGTGATCAGGAGTTCCCCATCGCATGCCTCGCAGCCTGGGAATCCCGCAGCAGTGGCTAGGCAAGAAAGGAATAGCGTGAGAGAGGAACTTGAGAAGGTAAGAAAGGTCCTGCTGGATCAGACCAATCATTGGATCATCGGCAGTACTGAGCCCAAATAGTCTCCCAATTTCACCATCACATTCACAGGAAGTACAACCAGGGGGTCACTGGGGCCATTTTCCAGAGACAGCTTTGCGGCACTGTTGGGTCTCCATCCAGTAGCTGGCAGCAACATGGGAGCCACCATGTTTTGTACCCAGAATCCCTTTGGAATGAGGCCAGTCACTGGCAACTTGAGGAGGAGCCTCACTCCTTTGAAGCAAGCAGTGATGACAGTGGGAAAAAATGAGCCAGGATGATTTGGGGGGGTCACTTGCACCCCAGCCCCCCAATTTAACCATCCCCAAGAAACCTGAACTTGGAGTTCAGACTTCCTGTTCCAAGAAGGGGCTGGTTCCTGCCCTCTGTGCCAAATCTCGCGGCCCTGGTCCCCATTATCGGCTAATGCTTCCGCAAATACTTTCTTGATTAAGCCAAAGCCATTTTTAGCTGTGAGCTTGGCGAGGGGAAAAATCATGTGAAACTCTATCAATCTCCGGGAGCTTAACAGGTTAGAAAAATGTTTGGACAAAAAGAGAAGGCAATAATAATAATAATAGAACGCATCTGGCTTGATAAGCAGGCTTGCCAATTTATAAATTTATACAGACATCTGGAATCCAAAACGTCAGGGATCTGGAGCCCCGGCTAATAATGGGTTACCCTCATGCTTACAACGAGAGCAGCCCGGTAATGTTCAGAGGGGAAGGGGGGACTCCTGATCAAAGAGGCCCCAAATCAAGGCCAGAGTTGAGCCTTGTGCAGTGCCTATAGCCAGTGGCTAGAACAGAGGCAGACCCAGAGGGGGGTCACAGCAGTAGATTTTGCAAGCAGCTGCTCTTCGGAGCCATTTCCAGTGGCTAGTATAGAGCAAAACAGAGGCTACGTTGGCTATGAAAGGTTCCGAAGAGGCAGGCAAGTGGCTGCTTGCAAAACTTAGTGCTGTGATCCTCCTCTAGGGACAGAGTTCTTAGGCAAAGGGCACTGGGGAGCCAATTCTGATTCTTGCATGTGTTGCAGGATTTGGGACAGGGCCAGTAGCATATCGAGAGGGGGGTGGCACGGTACACTGTGAACGGCACTGAACAGCCCAGAATGGCTCTGACAGTGAATGGGAGGGGCCATGTACACAGCACTTTCCAGCTCCTTCAATATGTCCTTAGCTGCTGCCCCTAAAGAAAAGTGACTGGACAGGTCCCATGATAGCCTTGAATTTGCCACCAAGTGGCATTTCAAGGTTCTAACAGGAGAGAAACGATGAAGGAACTGGAAGGGGAGTCCGAAATGGCTTTGGGGCCAGAGTACTTGAACGACTGCCTCCTTCCCCTTTCAGCTGTTTTAGCAGGTTTTTCCCTCTTAGGGTGAAATCCTGCTCTTCACAGATAAGCAAATTCGCAGATAGTGGGTTTGCATATAAAGAAGGCTGACTGTACATTGTTACTCAGGAGTTAGCCCACTGAGTTCAGCAGGACTTACTCCCAGGTAAGGGGTATGGGAGTGCAGCCTTATTGTAGCATCAGGCTTTGTGGCTGCCAGTCCACTGCATCGGATGTAGAAAGCCGTCTTCTCCGGCCAACCCTGGTCAGCGACTAACCATGGTTACCACCTGCCACTGAGGACCTCGGAACTGGCCAGCCCCGTCTTTCTCGTGTTCCTGCTCCAGTCCCCATCCACCTTCCATCGTGAACTGAAACAAGTGCTAATAACTGGATCCGCAGCTAATGCAGGATAGTTGTCCTGTCGCTGCCTCTGCTCGCTCCCCAAGGACTGGCAATGCAGTCCAGATGTGCGCTGATGAAAGGCTTACGGGAGACGGCAGCGGGGCATTCCACAAAGGGCAACTCCCCGGCCTTGATAAACAAGCCTTTCTTTTTGGGCTCATTGTGCAATGAGAAATGGAAAACAGCTGCTCTGGGGGGGGGAGATGTTTCTATCTTTACTTATTTACAAGATTGTGAAAACGATCGAGGGTGGAAAATGGAAAATGGGAGGATGATTCTGGCCAGGGTCAGTGACCCTGGGTGTTTCTCTGTGCATGGATGGAAACCAGGGTGGCAGCAGAGCTAGTAGGCCAGGCTGGGCACATGGTCATTATGGGGCCCACAAGCCAGGCAAATTGCACAACAAGCCTCCAGACCAGTGGTGGTGACCATTGCACCACCAGGGGGCAGGTGGAGGTGCCATGTGGTGTCCAGTGTGGGGCTACGCCCCAAGGCCCAGCAACCTGCTGGCAGCACTGGATGGACTATGAACATAAGAACATAAGAGGAGCCCCATTAGATCAGGTCAAAATTCTTGGTCGGAATGAGGCTTGGAGGGAGCAGTATGGAGACAACCGGTTTGTTGGATGAGGCCAAGGGTGCGTTGGTCTAGCTTCCAGTTTCCAAACATGTTCATTTCAGAGCACTCCAGGAAACCCTACAGCAGCACAAAATCCATGCCAGTCTCTATGCCAAAATCCACACTCCCTATGCCAGTGTTTCTCAAACTGTGGGTCGCGACCAGTGATGTCATGCAGGGGGTACGTGGGGGTACGCAAGTACCGGTTTCTAGGATTATGGCTGGCCCCGCCCACTCGTTGACTCCGCCCCTGCAACGTTTGAATTTCCTGCACGTTTGAGTTGCCTGCATGTTCTCAGAGCCAGGCAGACAGGCAGCGAGCGGAGCCTTGCCTTGCCTTGCCTTGCCTTGCCACTGAAAAATGAGCTGCTCTGGGGTTTTGGAACTGTTGGGTCACTTTAACATGATGCCAGGCCTCCTTAACATGTTCTGGGGGTGCTGTGGAATACTGTTGCAACTGTTGGGTCAGTTTAAAATTGTCTGAGGCCTTAAAAAGGGCTTTTTTCCATGTCACTTCCTGCCACGACATCACTTCTGGCTTATGACGTCACTTCCGGTGGGCAGGTCCCGACACGTGCCAATCAAAAGTGAGTACCTGTTATTAAATCATTTAGATGACACCACTGGTTGCGACCTGAAATCAGGTGGGTCGCAGAAAGCTGGGAGCAGCCATCATGGAATCCTTGTTGTGAGTGTTAACGGTTCGAATGTTCAAGTCAGGTTTTTGCATTTGTTTTGCATTTTTGTAATTGTGTATAGTTCAGTGCTTTTACATACTATTCTGTCCTCATCTTGCTTTCTGTCAGCGTGCTTTCATGGTTGTGCAATTGCCGAGTCCAGGAATGCCAGTTTGCATTCCAGGAGTGTCATTTGCAGGGTGCTGGCACTTCCTGCTTGATGATGTCACTTCTGGTCATGACATCACTACTGGTGGGTCCCAACACAAGTGCCATTCTGAAAAGTGGGTCCTGGTGCAAAATGTTTGAGAACCACTGCTCTGTGCTGTCTGCACAATGCCATTGTTGCCCAGAATGGCTCTGACAGAGTGGGAGGGGCCACTTACAAGGCATGTTGTGGCACCTTGCAGTGTGTGTTGCCCACTGTAGCTATGCCATTATTGAGGGCCACAAAGTTCTCAGGTCCATGTTTCGTCCTGCCTCTGCACCAGTAACATCTCTTTCCTGCAGAGCCATCTGTTTTGAGCCAGAGTGACACATTTTGTACTGTACCTTGGCCTTGAAAGCTGATTTTCTGGCTGACTGTCTCCACAGAGGTAATTGTCCCCAGCTGCTGCTCTGGATTTGGTTAACAGATCCCTTTGGTGATAGCGCGAGGACAAAGTGTGCTGCAGTAGGATGTGCTTTGAAGAGTGGTCATGCTAAATGATGGGAGCATCGCAATGACATCTCAGAATTTCAGATCCCACATTCGCCCCATCCCGCTAGCGTTGTCCTCTCACAACTATATGAGAGGCATGCCCCAAAACTTTGCTATATGGCATGCCCCAAAATTTCCATTTTTGCCATGATAGGCTATAACCTGATCAAAAGCTGGGATGTTTAGCTTCACGCTAGGGAAGGGCCAATGGGTAATTGTCACTGAAGTTGAGCCAAAAGGCAAGTATTGTTGTGAAAGGTTTGTGCAGCAGCAAAAAAATATGTCCTTTTGGAATACTGGTGTAATAAAACAGTGAAACTGTTCACCTGCTTAGCATTGTACCGTATAGGGTTAATTAGCCCCAATGTCCCTGATTGGATAGGATCAACCCCGTCAGCAATCCAGAACATCTTACCCATTAACATGGTTTTGACTTCAGTAATATGGTAGGTATCAGATGCCAGTGATTGACTGCTAAATCCGGTAATGCTGTTATGTTCATTGCGTAATCCCTGATTGGCTGGGATTATTCTGCAAAAGAGAAAGGGGAAATCTTAAGGGGAAAAATGAGAGAGAAGTTGCAGCTGACCAGGAGAACACTCGCAACACTAAGATGTGGAAAAGATAAGCAGCACAACTTGCCAATCTTTTCCTCTGTTGGAGAACTACCCTGGTAGCATGGAAAGCAAGGCTCCTGGTCCTGGCTGCTAGAGACTGTCCTCTTACACACACATGCAAACACGCACACACGCATGCAAACACACAATCTTAAAGTCCTGCAGAGGCGGAAAGAGGGTACTGCAGGGGGTGACACATGCAATGGGTGCCAGCAGTGGAGCAGTCCTGCAGCACCCCCTAGACGATGGCCAGAAAGAGTATTGCAAAAACCAGGCCAGCCAGGCCAGGTGATCTAACAGGGGTTTGGCTGGCCCTACGTAACTTCAGACTCCAAGTTTAGTTCTTTATTCTGGGCAAGCTGTCTCTGTAGGTAGCTACACAGAGTAGCATTGGTTTTGTCTTGCCTTGTCTCACCTACTCCAATACTGACCTCTGGCTTGGTTAGGACTGCATCTCATACTAGAAGCCCTGTGCTCCTCACCTGTTTACTCCAGGGCCGGACTCTGGCCCATCCTCAACTGTAGATCCTGTCTTGGCCCTCTGCTCCTTGCCTGTTCACCCCTGAGCCAGCTTACTGCATTGTGCCCCGTCTAGTTGAAATTTGGAATGGCACCCCCTGAATTCTGTTGTGGATCTGAATATTCCAATGGAAACCTTTTCAGCAGGGCTCTTATGTTCTTATGTTTCTCTGCATCAAATCCAGGGGAATTCTTTTTGTCCTAGGGATTTGCTGAACCAATACAGGGATGGCGTGATTTTTTTTTTTTTTTTGGTGCCTTCATATTTCCCTTTTATTAACAAGCAGGGACCTTCAGCTGTTAACAAATGAAGCGTTTTTCCCTACTGCCATCTTTTATTACCCTGGTCTGTGGAACATGCTCCTACAGTATATAGTTCAGTTGTGACTATATATCTATATACTCACAAACGTCCATATGAATGTTTATGTGAACTTGAAATATAATTGAAATGCATATACATGTCAGAGAAAAATAGCACACAGTCAAGTTAGATTTGCTGTTAAAATGTGTAAAACACGTCTGAATCATTTGATTGCATCTCCAGTTTCCATCTCATTCACTGGCCTTTTCTCACTGGGTATGCTTTTTCCGACCATTTTCTGAGCAAAACTTACAATGGAGAATGCAACTTACAACGGAGAATACAAAACTTACAACGAAGCTCCTTGAGGCTGGGATATGTAATCTGGGATGCAATCTAGAACACAATCCTAAACTGTGCACCAGCGGGCCTGTGCTAAATCCAGTGCAGCTTTGGAGCACTCAGGAGCATCCCCGGGGCAAGAGCACATTTGCACCCTTGCCCCAGGGGAGGCTCCAGCCTGGGCTATGGGTTCCTCAGATCTGCGTCTGCTGCGGAGTTTCAATGCCATCCAGGTTTTCTTTACGTTAACTGCTGGGGGAATGTTGTTCCTCAAACATGCTTCTATTCAATTAGGGATCACATTGTGAATATGATGACCTCACAGTGCTCAGTAGCCAATCAGATTTGGCACTGCTCCAAAGTCACTGAGGGGAAAAATGACTTGAGGTCAATGGTTTCTGTATCACATTGTCCTCATTCTCGAACAGTTTTTCTCAAACTGTGGGTTGCAACCTACTTGGTGGAGCGTGACTTGATGTCAGGTGGGTTGCGGAAAGCTGGGAGCAGCCATCTTGGAAGCTGCAGACCTTACTCTTGCTATATTCTTTTTGTAAGTTGTTGAATTTTCACTTTTTTAAAGTGTTTTTTTTAATTGTTTTTAGTTCAGTGCTTTTACAAGATTTCAGTGCAATGAAGAGAATGGAAACTCTTGAGACTAGGATGTAATCTAGTTGCTTAAACCATAAGTGTAAATATTTTGTCTTAATCTTGCTTTCTGTTGGGGATGTTTCATGGTTGTTCAACTGGTACAGTCCAAGAATGCCATTTTGCCTTCTAGGAATGCCATTTTATTCTGTCACAATGATGGCACTTCCTGCTTGATTATGTCAATTCCAGGTTAATCACATCACTTCCTGTGGGTCTCGACATGAATGCCATACTAAACAGTGGGCCCTAGTCTACAAAATTTGAGAACCATTGCTCCAGAAGGGTGGAGTGAGGAGTATAGTGAGGAGTGAGGCAGGAGGTTTAGTTGAGAGGGTTAAAGCCTCTGTTTGCCCGAAGGTAAGATCCAAAGGTCGCCAGTTCGACAACACCGGAAGCAGTGATGTCATTCAGGGGGAACAGACCAGAACGGGCATTCCAGATCCTAACGGGCTCCGTGGCTGGTTCCGGGTTCCCGACAAGTGCCAATCAAAAGTGAGTTCCTGTTCCTAAATCATTTGAATGACACCACTGACCGGAAGTCTCCATGAGCGGCAGACCTTGAGAATTGCAACTGATAAGAGCTGTCTCCAGCTGCCTGTGAGAGAGGAGTTGTGCTGGGCCAGCTGTTTCTTTGGTGGGAGCAGAGAAGCCATTTATCAGCCAGCAGGAAGGTAAACGTGTGGCCAGAAAGAAGGACTAAACCACGAAAGTTCCATCTGTATGTTGTTTGTAGTTCTTGAAAGATAGAACTTTGTAATTTGTAAAAAAAACCCTTGCGGGTTTAGAGAAATAAAGCCTGACTATGTAAACCGCCTTGAATTAAAGCCAAAGGAGCAATCTAATGGCCAAAGAAAGGCGGTATATAAATACTTGCATTATTTATTTATTTATTTATTTATTTATTTATTTATTTATTTATTTATTTATTTATATGCTTGCCCTGAGTGCATATTGGCCTGAAGATGAATCTGACTGAGCTCTCTTCCTCCTCCTGGGTTGCTGTCCGCCATCTGTGCATTCCACCTGCAGCTCTAATATCCTGTACTAATGATGGGTGAAATTTCATTCCTCTTCCCAGCCCACTCCCTAATTGCTGGAAGTGGGGTCCCTTTTCATCGCTTGTACACATTTCTACAAGTAGCCACTTGCAAAGCTATTTGCTCAGAAAGCAGGGTACACATTTGGGGAGGAACGTTGGGGCCCGTCTCTTTTGGTCCAGACCAAATGAGAATCGGGAATAATGACTGTTCGACACAAATCCAGTTCATCACACCACCCATCTGAGCACAGCCTCTTTCTGATGCTTTTCCCAGACAGCTCTGTGGCCATGTTCTGGTGGATCATTCAGAGGGATATATAACATGACTTGACCTAGGAAGGAATGCTGGCCGAAAAAGGAATGAAGAAACAGATGCCCTCCCAGCTAGTATGTGCTTCCTGTGAATCGAGTCCACCATGCGCTTTGGAGAGGTGGCCCCAGTGATGTCATGCAGGGGGAACGCGGGGGAACTCAGTTCCACTAGTTAAAATTAGGGCTGACTCCGCCCACTTCACTCTCCCCCTCCCCCTCCCCAATTCCTCTGCAAAGAGCTTTTCTTCTTGGTTGGCCAGCACTCAGAGTGTTAAAGGGAGCAACTCCGGATTCCTAGCGGGGCGAAGGCAGTGATGTCATTCAGGGGGAACGGACCAGAACGGGCATTCCGGATCCTAACGGGCTCTGTGGCTGGTTCCGGGTTCCCGACAAGTGCCAATCAAAAGTGAGTTCCTGTTCCTAAATCATTTGAATGACACCACTGGGTGGCCCCCAAGTCTGCAAAACAGCCAATGCAGACTTGAGGAGACCCATCGGTGGGCCTGCACCCTTACGTCCCCTTCCCCCGAGGAGCCTTCTACGGTGGCCAGGCAGCTTCGGATTGGGCTGTCAATCAGCAAAGTCACTGCCCAATGCTTGAAAAATGCCCTATTCCTAAATTGGCCATTCAAGCTATAAGCAAGAGAAAGTGGGGGAATGCACCCTCCTTCTGTTTGGCCCAGCAATAAGCCAGGCTGTTTCCCAATTTGGGGAGAAATAGCTCTGACTACATGCTATGAAAGAAGCTACAACTGGTGAAAGAACTGCCATTTCTCTTCCTTTGATTGCGTTTCTCAGGCCACAAGGTGAACATGGGAGCATCTGAAGGGTGCATAAGCGCACCTCTCTCCTTTGAATCTTTCCCCTCCCACTCTTTGGCATAACTGCGCTTTGGAGATGCATCGGTGATCTATTTCCTTCCAAAGATTAAAGGGACCGAGTCATCCCTCGACTAGCCATTCCACCCTCACAGGTTTCATTTTTCACATACCACCAACGGGGCCAAATCTGATAGGAGAGATCAAACCAAATTCTCCTCTTGTCGCCTATTTCCTCATCTTTCTGTTCCATCACCAAAAGGTTGCCGGGGGGGAGGGCTGAAACGGGAGGGGGAGGAATAGAACGTCACGTTTCAGCAATCAAGAAGCAGAGTTGTGTTTTGCCTTTACTAGTCCAATGTGTCAACAAAACAACAGATGACCTTAGCTTCCGTGGGCTATGGGGTTGGGGGCAGTGGCGTCATCTAGGCGGAACGGCCCGGTACGCCATTCCACCAGTTCTGCAGATAAGATGGGCCCAGGCCACGCCACCTCTCCGGAGGACAGGCGAGCTGCTCCTGGGCCCTCCCGCCCTCCCTCATGTCCCGAATCGCTCTAAAATGGAGCAATTCAGGCACTGTGAGGCGCAGGGAGGCGTGGCAGCCCTCCGCCATAGGGGCGGAGGGCTGTCAATCATCCGGGCGTTCCGGTTCCTGGCGCGCCCAGATGACATCACTGGTTGCGGGGGTAGGCAAGTCAAGGTCTAGGGGCTCAATCCCGAGAACATTCCATATTAAAGCCAATCGATTTCTTCTGCACGCACCAGGACATAAGCACCGGCCTCCTTAACCTTTCCAACCCCATGTGAGCAGCAACAAAGGCTTTGGCAGAGCTGCGCATGGGAGAATGTTCATCCATGCACAAAAAGGAGCCTTGCTGTTAGAAAACTAGTGTGTCGGGACAAGGCTCAGTCAAAGTGTACTCCCCATTGGCTGATGAAGTCACTTCCGGTGGGCGGACCCCAACAAGTGTCAATCAAAAGTGAGTACCTGTTCCTAAATCATTTGGATGACACCACTGCGTCGTGCCATATCCTAAAGCCCGTCCCCGGCCAGGGCGGCCCCGATTCGGGCGGCTCCTGTCCACGTTCCTTTGCACCTGCGAAACAGCAGGCGCAGATCCAAGCAAGCCCATAGGAGCGACCGGGGCTTACGCAGGTGCAAGGGGAAAACCTCCCCTTGTTCTGCACATTGCTGCTGCTGCTGCCTCTTAATGGGCTTTAGGATACAGCCCTGTTCTGTCAGCCTTACTATGCCAGCCTTACTTAGGATTGCGCTGCCCCTGTGCTGTTACTATGAAATTCCTTTGCCTTTTTCCAAGACGCGAAAAGACACTCGGTGTGAGAACGGCCTTCCAAGGCTGTCTTGAATTTCTCTCTAGGCAGAACGAGGGCTGCCACTACAAACCTGGGCATTGCTCAGGAGTTGGCTGTAACTCTTCCCCAGCCTCCCGCCATTACAACGTCTCCATTTCTTTCCGGACCATCCAGTCGTAATGGAGTCACCTATAACTAATTGGTTGCATTCCCTCCGATCTCTGCCCCCCACACGCCCACGCAGCCCCCGGCCTGAAACTCCACCCCAGCCCCCTTGGCTCTTCGGCACGGCACAGATACGCTCGCGTCTGTTTGAAATGTGGTCGCGCTGTATTTATTCCCGCGCTACATGCAATTTATTAGGGTTTACAACCTTGACAGTGTGAATACACTGCCATTTATTAAGTGCTGGCACTGCATGAAAACATCTGCTGCCTTATAAGAAAGGCAGGTCAGCCCTGGGTTTTTTGTTCTCGGGGATGGAATTACCTTGGGAAAGTCTCCAGAGGGAAACTTTGGCTTCGAAGGAAGGCTCTTCCCGCAACATGGCTGCCAGCAGGCCTGGCCCAAGCTCAGCAGTGGTCCCAAGGGCAGGCGCTGGTCATGTTTCCTCAGGGGTTCACTAAGGAAAGGCCCATGTGGGGACAGTGGCTGGGGGAAGGTCTGATAGCTGCCCAGAGAGGATTTCAAACTGTGATTCCTTATATACAGCGGCGTCATGCAGCCAGAACGCTGGGTGGGAAGAACGGGTGAGCGGCAGCCCGCCCGTTGCGTACCGCTCCGTT
>JAJKFI010000119.1:2110644-2122735 GCA_029204185.1 Lerista edwardsae
GCCGGCACACCCTGTTCCGCCCACCCAGTTCTGCCCTCCCTCCCAGCCAGAGCTGCCCCTGTGCCATCCAGGTTCTAGAGCTAGTGCTGGTCTGGGAGACTTAGCACCAACACGGGGGTGCCACTCGGCGCCCCCATGTCTGCACTACAATTGCATCAACGCGACAGGGAAATCAAGTTCTGTTCTTATGGCCATTCTTTTTTTCTTCTTTCCCCAGATACTGCCTGCATCACATTTGAACCGTTTGTTGGGGACTTTCCTATCTATCTTTGATACAAGTCACCCAAGCCAGAAACCCAAGTCTGGCTCGAACCCAGGCGTTCCTATGACCGGCGCCTTTTTTTTGGGAGCCAGCTCTTTCTGCGCTTGGGTCTGTTTTCAATTTGATCTCGAACTGCGTGTTCTGAGATGTTGGCGATAACACGTGAGGTGCTCGGTGACCTGCCAAAGTTTGTAAATGCGCGCGCACGCACACACACACACACACACACATGCACACACACCTGAAGTGTGTGTGCCTTTGCTGGGGGCTATTGGTAGATCACAGAGCATGTTGTGATGGTGTGAGCAACAGCTTCTTCATTTTCCCTGACATAAGAACATAAGAAGAGCCCTGCTGGATCAGGCCAAAGGCCCATCTAGTCCAGCTTCCTGTATCTCACAGTGGCCCACCAGGTGCCCCAGGGAGGCATGAGACAACAAGATGCTTGCATCCTGTTGCCACTCCCTTGCACCCGGTACCAGTAGCCCACCACCTTTGTAAGGAGGTTGCACAATCCATCATTGCCTATAGCCTACGATGGACCTTTCCTCCAGAAATCCATGCAATCCCCTCTTAAAGGCATCAAGACCAGATGCCATCACCACCTCCTGTGGCAAAGAGTGCCACAGATTAACTGACACAGCTTATTTTCTCAGAATGTTCCCCCCCCCCAAATGGATTTTCGAGAGGCATGTAGAAAACAATTCCAAAATGGGCAGGCACAAAACACCTGCTGGTTTCCTTCATGGTGTCAGGCAGCGGCCTGGAGGCACAAACGACTGGGGTCACGACTTGACCCGGGGTCTTGGGTTCCAGTTCCAGGCCTCCCTCCTTCCTGAACCTTTGGTTGCTGTTTCAGCTACAGAAAGCATCTTCTGGGCACACTGCCGGAGCAGGCTCTAAGCACGCCTGGGGTGGGGTGTTGACGAAAGACATCACTGCACGCTCCCTGCAGCCTCACCATGCCCCCTGCTTCTGGGATCCCTCCATCTCTCAGGCAAGGGGGGGGCAGGAGGGCTCAGCCCCACACTACACCCAGCTGGCACCCATGTCAATGCTACACTGCACCTTATGGGCACGACGCCTCTGCCTGGGGAAGGAGGGAAACTGGAGTACCTTGTTGTTGCTCAGCAACCTCCAGGCCACCAATGCTTGACCTAGTTGTGGTTGGAACACGAGTCTCATGGAGACAGTACAAGTCAAGTTTCAATGGTGTTGGGGGGCCCTGGACCCCCAGGGTCATCTCAAGGGGGCAGGTCCATATCACAGGGCCTGGTGTAGGACCTTTTCTCTGCTAGGATGCCTAAGGGAGGGAGCAAGTTTCAGACCAGGACTGTCACCACTCAGACTTGGAGCGCAATCCTAACCTGGAGTGGGGCCGTCACAGTTAGATCAGCAAAGTTTGGCCAGCACAAGGGCCACCGTAAAGCATGTTCGGACCACTCTTGGAGTCAGAGAGGATGGCCCGTATCTGGGTGCTGGCCTCCCTGACTCCAAGAGCGGTCCAAACATGCTTTATGGTGGCCCTTGTGCTGGCCTAGCTCCAGGGCAGGATTGCGCTCCTACAGTCCAATGCTACCAGCTGGAGCCGCAAGCAGAATGTATGTTCCACAGGTAGTGAACTGCTGAAAAAGCACCGTAATGTGCTTTCTAGCAACATGCTGAGTAGTGCACTGCCAGGACGTGGCCAGAGCCTTTTTGAGGCTGTCATTGGTTCTCCCATTGCCCATAGGAGCAGATGAACCAATGGGGGAGGTGGGAGGGGTGGGGAAGGTATTGGGCAAAACTGGATAAGGATAATAAGGCTCAGGAGGCTGTTGGAAGGGGTGGATCCAGTGGCAATGGTGCACACTGGATCCTATCCAGTGGTGTCATCTAAATGATTTAATAACAGGTACTCACTTTTGATTGGCACGTGTCGGGACCCGCCCACCGGAAGTGACGTCATAAGCCGGAAGTGAGGTCGTGGCAGGAAGTGACAGGAAAAAAGCCCTTTTTGAGGCCTAAGACGATTTTAAACTGACCCAACAGTTGCAACAGTATTCCACAGCACCCCCAGAACATGTTAAGGAGGCCTGGCATCATGTTAAAGTGACCCAACAGTTCCAAAACCCCAGAGCAGCTCATTTTTCAGTGGCAAGGCAAGGCATGGCTCCGCTCGCTGCCTTCCTGGCTCTCAGAACATGCAGGCAACTCAAACGTGCAGGAAATTCAAACATTGCAGGGGGTGGAGTCGACGAGTGGGCGGGCGAATGGGTGGGGCCAGCCGTAATCCTAGAATCCGGTACTCGCGTACCCCCGCGTACCCCCTGCATGACATCACTGATCCTATCACCTTTTTCTGCAGCCTCTCTACTCCTACTTAAATCGGGCACAATAACACTGCAGTCATAAGGTGCTTTCATATTCCAGATCAGTGCATTGCTGGGGGTTTCTTGCCTAAGTCCACCTGCCACCATCACCACTTGCTCCCAGGTAAGAGCAGTGGTAGTGAGAACGTTCCCAGCCATGCCAACCTGTTCCTTTCTGAAAGCTTCAAACGGCTGCCTTCTTCAGAGATGTCCCTGTTGGAATTTGCCTTAATCAAGCTTCCTTGGAAACATTCTGACCTTGTGGACGGAGTTCCTATTTTGGCTCACAGAGCAGAGTTTCCAACCGTTTGAGCTCCAAGGAGCTGAATGTGCATTTAGTATCGCAGACCCAGCCTTGCACTCTCTGGGGCTCAGAGAACTCCAATTACATTTTGCATTGTCCATTCAATACCAGGAGAGCCTTAAGCTTCATCGCTTCGCAGGAAAAAAAAAGAAGGGGAAAAAAGATGAACAGCGAAGCACCGGTGCACTCCTGAACTTGCCTTTGGTGAAACATTTTTGGGGGAATGCAGAACACATGTGATCTGGCCAGGATGCAAAAACACAACTCAGATGAGGTGAGAACATTTGCCTCCTGTCCTTGAGTGAGTGGGAAACAGGAACATCTTCTGCTCCAAGGACCAGGGCTCTTGGCCCAAGAGTGCTTGCCTCTAGGCAAGGTAATAAAAGCGAATTGTGCACCACAGGTTCCCCAGGTGAAAGGGAAAGTTTGGTTTGAGAAGGAATGAATCTCCCACTCATCCATCCATCCATCCACAGAGGCCTTGGGGCTGGCCAAACTGAAACGCTCTTGCAAAGAGATTTATCTTCTACCGGAGTCGCAATGAACTGCTGGAGAAGAAACGGAGGCCTCAATTAACTTTGGAGGTGACCCGGGCTGCACAGAGACTGTCCCTCTGCACGGTTCGAAGTGTGTGCAAAAGGCTGTTTTACGATTGGGAGAAAAGCCCGAGAAGTTCATCGCCAGGGCCGGTTCCATTTTGGCCTGAATGAGCCTCCAGAGATTTTGCTGGCCTTGGAAAGCAGAGGGCTTGTTGCAGTGAAAGGTGAAAAGGCCAGCTTGGGCCTTCAGCAGGCAAGAAGGGTTGACTGGAAGGCCATCTCAGCAGGTTTTCTCAGCCTGGTTGTATGGCAGAGGTTCACATTTGCATATAGAGGTCCAACCTTTTCGTACACTGATTTTTGATCCATGGATTAGACTCCACACTGAAGGCTATTGCAGATAAGAAGCACCCTGCTGATCCCTTCCCTGGAGAAAGGGGGGAAAAAACACACATCTCTTTACAATCCCTATTCTAAATCCCTATTCTGAAAAATTGCTCTTCTAGGGAGTCATTTTGCAGCTCACTCCAGGAAAACGTGGCCCCCTCACGCCGCCCTGGCTCGCTGAACAATAGAATGCAGGCGTGATTAATCACTCTCAAATTCCATTCTTCAGCAAATGAGGGCTAGGCAAGGGGACTGCTTTTCTCAGAGCAACCTGCAAAATAACAGTTCTGACTGACTGACTGAGAGCAGAATCCGAACCTGGAGTGAGCCCGGCACCAGAGGCAGATCTAAGGGAGGGCAAAGCTCTAAGTGTTGCAAGAAGCCTTACCCTGTCATGTAAATCCCTCCTCTCCCTTGCTGCTGTAGCCAGTAAGCAACGCCAAGATGTTGCTTTTCCCTGTGAGGATTGGCTAGAACAGTGCAGGAGAGGAGTGATTTCCACTGCAAGGTAAGGCTTCTTGTAAAACTTAGAGCTTTGCCCTCCCTTAGATCTGCCTCCGGCCAGCACAGTTAGGCCAGCAATGTTCGGCTGGTGCAAGGGCCACCATAAAGTGCGTTTGGACCACTCTCGGAGTCAGGGAGGATGGCGCATATCTACTCATCTTTGCACTGGATATTTTGCTGGCACAGAGGGTAGGGCCTCTGTCTTGGGGTGTGTGGCCTGACACGGAGTCACTGCCAGTCCCACCCACGCTCCACCACCCCTACCCAGGAATGCCCCCTCGCCCCACCCAAAAGGCCCGCAACGCAGGCAACCAGAGCACTCACTGCTCACCAGGGCACTTACCGCTGGGCCTGGAGGTGCCTTAAAGCACCTTCTGCAACAAAAGCGCGGGCAGCACATTTGTACTACCAACGCCAAGTCCCACAGGATCAGGCCCTAACTCCGTACTGCCAACACTGTCACTTCATCATTGGCTGTTTTCCTCTCTTTTTCTTGAGATTTTAATGACTGTTTTTTTCATTGTGTGTGTGTTTTTTTTTAATTGCCCTCCTATTTCTGCTGCACTTTTAATCTGGATTTTACAATTTGGTTTATGGAGTTGGTGTTTTGGATTCCTTCTTACTCATTTGCGATTGCCTTGAATGCTGAAAAATGGAAATGCATGTTGCCCGAGAACCTTTTTATTACCTAATATCTGAATGCGTGCCTGGACTATGCATGTATACACATGTACTATAAATGATTTGCCGGAAATCTTACAAACAACCCAAGGACACATATGCACTGAGTTCGTCACCTGGCATTCTATTTAGTAACACACAGTATGCAAAGCTAACAGACTGAGAGCACAATCCTACACCGGCGTTGTGCCGGAGCTGCACTCTTGCGCTGATCCAGTGCTGTTGCAAACGTGCCCTCAGGCCTCGCTACACTAGAGAGTTGGAACTGGACCAATACAAGCAGCAACGCCGGTGCTCAAGTGCTGTTGCACCCATTGGCTGCACCAGTCATGTACTGGTCGAGGGCCGGTGGCGCTCGGTCAGCGCACAACCTCACCGGGGGTATGCCACAGGCGTGCCGTGGGTGAAACAGGATGGCACAGTGGGCAGCAATGGGGCAGCAACAGACAACAGTGGTTGCACTGTATCCTAAGCCCCGTTCCTGGCCTCAGCACCCCCGATTCGGGCCATTGCTTCTCACGTTCACTGGCGCCTGCAAATCTGCAGGCGCAGATCTGAGCAGCCCCATAGGGCTGGCTGGGGTTTACCCAGGTGCAAAGGGAAAACCTCCCCTTGCCCTGCACTGTGCTGTTGCTGCCTCCTTTAGGATTAGGATTAGGATTAGGATTAGGGGTTAGGATGCAGCCCTGCTGTGCCGGATTTACTAAGCCAGCGCTGTTTAGGATTGGGCTGCCCGGCTGCAATCCTATAACTCCCAGTTCAATGAGGGTGGGAGTAAGCCTCACGGAACACAATGGGACTGAAGAAGACACGCATAGGATTGTGCTGACCGTAGAATAACACAGGGGTTCCCCAACCCTATTAGCACCTGGGTATACACTATGGAGCAATGCTCTGTCGAAACCAGCCTAGCTTTTTGCGATGGGCAGTCCAATCCTAAACTGCCCTGGTGGGCCTGCGCTGCATCCAACGCAGCTCACGCTCTTGTCCTTGCACCAGGGGAGGCTCCAGCCTCCCCTATGGGTTCCTCGGTTTGCGCCGAGGCTGTGCAGCCCAAATTGGGGCTGAGTGGTCTGGGGACGAGGCCTTGAATGCAGCCTAACAGCTGCATCCCAACCCCCCCCCCCACCCCTCTCCAGGCCTTCTTCTTTTCTTTATTCGTGTCAGAAGCACCTACATTGAAGTAATTTGGTACATACATCAAAATATATTTTTTACAAGGTTAAAACTAGATATCATTTGCCCAATACTGGGCCACTTTAACAGCGTTCTCCCTTGCCATCTTCCACTGTGCATGCAGAGGGGCACCATGTGCACTGTAGCATAGGTGAGATGGTTTGTTCTTCACACAGCATGTCTTTTATGCAGAAACCCCATTCCCTTGGATTGTCCTTAGATTGTCCAGGCCTTATAAGAACATAAGAACATAAAAAAAGCCCCGCTGGATCAGGCCAAAGGCCCATCTAGTCCAGCTTCCTGTATCTCACAGTGGCCCACCAGATGCCTCAGGGAGCACACGAGACAACAAGATGTCTGCATTCTGTTGTCACTCCCTTGTATCTGGCATTCTGAGGTAAAATTCTGAGGTAAATATGAGGTAAATAAAACAGAATTTGCTGTCCTAATAACATAAGAACATAAGGAGACCCCCACTGGATCAGGCCAAAGGCCCATCTAGTCCAGCTTCCTGTAACTCATATTGGCCCACCAGGTGCCTCAGGGAGCATACAAGACAACAAGATGCTTACATCCTGTTGCCACTCCCTTGCACCTGGCATTTGAAGTAGCCTACTATTAATGTAGGCTTTTCCCAGTAGCGATGTATGGCTGTGAGAGCTGGACCATATGAAAGGCAGAGCGCCGAAGAATAGATGCTTTTGAACTACGGTGTTGGAGAAGACTCTTGAGAGTCCCCTGGACTGCAAGGAGATCCAATCAGTCAATCCTCCAGGAAGTCAAGCCTGATTGCTCCCTGGAAGGACAAATCCTGAAGCAGAAGCTGCAATACTTTGGCCACCTCATGAGAAGAGAGGCCTCTTTAGAAAAGACCCTCATGCTGGGAAAGATGGAAGGCAAAAGGAGAAGGGGGCGACAGAGGATGAGATGGTTAGATAGCGTCACCGAAGCGATGAACATGAAATTGGGCGAACTCCGGAAGCTAGTGGAGGACAGGGAGGCCTGGCGTGCTGTGGTCCATGGGGTCGCGAAGAGTCGGACACGACTTAGCGACTGAACAACAACTACTACTACTACTATTAATGTAAGGAGGCTGCACCACCCATCATGGCCTTTCAGCACTGAGCAGCCCAAGAGGCTTTGGCAGAGTCCGCAGCTGCTTCCACGGAGGCAGAGGCAAAAGGCACCGCAGCCTCTCCTTCCCACAGAGGTTTTGGGGTGGGCACCTCCTCACGTGGCTGCATCTTGGTTCACGCAGTCAGTGGAACCGTGGAAGTTGGATCCCCGATGCTTCCATTGCTCCAGCGAAGATTTTGGCCCAGAACACACAGCCTAAAAATACCAGCCTTTTATATATATTGCAAACTAAATACACAGAGTTGGATTTTATCACAGTTCAATGGCTATTAAGCAGCCTCGCGGAGAATGCACACACACAAAGATAAACACAGCGTTTTTAAATGCACAACATTTTAATTAAGAACAGCCCAGCGCTTCCTCCTGGCTTTGACAGGTTGAAAGCAGGAGGTCACTGTTTACTCAGCAACCCTGATTTTCTGGGAGCCCAGCAAGCAAAGCCTCTTCCGGGGAGTAAGAGCTGCTCACTCATTGCCAGACTGCGGGGTTGAAAAGAGAGCTTGACATTGCTGACTCATGCTAGAAGTTGTCCCTTGAAGGAGATGCAAAGTGCTGGGGGGGAGCGGGGGGGGGGGGAAATGGGATCCTGGCATTTCCCCAGGTCCAAATTTGGACGTGTCCGCTTGAAAACACCTCCTGACAAATAACGGAGGAAGCTGACATGGCTGTTTCTAATGACCCCGACACAAATCCGACTCTGGCTTCCAGGCACAATTAAAGGAGATGGCTGTGACGTCCTTTGAAGTTTGCCAAACCATTAGAATGGCAATTAAAGCTTCAAATGGTGAACTTGCTAGATGAAAGCCAAACACTTTGCCCCCAAAGAGTCTGTCCTTTCCGAGCCAATCCGTTGAGCTCTCAGGCAAGGGGCTGCTGAGCTTCTGAAAACACTCTTCGGGGTGACTGGGGAGGAGTCAAAACCTCCTTCCTCACCTCTGATCTGCTCCTTGCCCAAGGTCAAAACCGGGAGTTTATTGCTGCCACCGTGAAGACAAAAGCCAGCCAGAGAGAGGCAGACTTTGAAAGTGGAGAATCCTGTTCGGTAGCATATAACAAGAGGTCAAGATTAAGTTCTCCCCGAGTTCCACTGACAGCAGGCAGGTGAAGAGTTAAAATGGATGAGAGTTGATTGGGAAAAAAATACAAGGAGGAAGAAAAAAAGCAAGCAGACTTATTGGATGGCTTGGGCATTTGAAGTGCCCAGGCAATTGTTACCAAAGATATAACAGATGGTTACAAGCAACACTCAAATCGAAATAATGTCCTTATGCATCTTGCTTAGTGACTCCATCACTAATTCTGGCCTAACTCCAAGTTAGGATTGAGCCCTCAAAGAAGATCTGAGCTCGTAAACAGAGTGCCTCAGCTGGCTGGCAAAGTGGGTTTTTTTCCCCTGTATTGGTAAGTTCAATTCTGGCTTGGCAATTATTTCCAAGACTATGCTGTAAAAAACTGATTCAACAGCTCAGAATGAGCGCGCAATCCTAACCTGGAGTTAGGCTGGCACAGTTAAACCAGCAAAGCACACAGACATGCGCCATCTTCCCTGACTCCGAGAGCTGTCCAAACGCACTTTATGGTGGCCATTGTGCCAGCCAAACTTTGCTGGCCTAACTTGTGCCGGCTTAACTCCAGGTTAGGATTGTGTGCTAAATGACATGTGGGACAATATGCATTTAAAGTGGGGAAAAGCTATATAACAAGGAGCCCCCTTCCCAGAATGGGAGGCCCATAGATCCGCACATGACATTTTATTGCACACTAAAACCAACATGCACCAACAATGTGCCTTCCCCCGTGGTCAGCTGCTACCATTTTCCTGCCTGCCTCAGTTTCAACAGAGGCATCCACAACAGAGGCATCTCATGTGATTTCATGACACAGTCAAGCACACAGACCTTATTAGCTGGCAGAGAGCCAGCTCAGTCCCCATCTGTTAGCCTCCATCAAGAGAGGAAAACTTTCTGCCAAGAACCTCCCAAGTCACGTCATCATCTTCATGACCATCAGAGGCCTCTCCCAATGTGGGGTGGTGGTGGTGGTGGTGGTGGTGGAAAAAATCATTCTGGGTTTGGATGGGCTGTAAATATTTCTTTTCTCATGGCAGCAAAGCAACGAGGACCATTTGTTCTTAGTTATTGTCTTTCCGCTCAGAAGTGACAAGCAAAAAGGATTCATCACCCGCTCGGTAACCAGGGATGGCCAAGCTCACGGGGCTCAGGGGAAGTGTTCACATGCCACGGAAGGTCTGGGCTCATAAATCTGCAGCCTGCCCGCTGTCTGCCTACACAATCAGATCGTTTGGGGTTGACAAGGTTGGAAAAATGTACCGAGCGAGGGCAGCGGCGGGGGAAATGAACAATGAACGTTAAAGACGACCAAAATTATCTCAAGATCGGCAGCCAAGAATCTCCCACATACTGTGGAGAGAGATCCAAGACGCTCCTCTCTCTCACTCGCATCCTCAACGGGGATCACGTGGAGTGAACATAACTTTCCTGCAAAACACATTCACAGCAGCTCCTTATTGGCATGCTAACCAGGTGAGCAAATGTGCGCATGGGAGGGAAGGGGTGGGGGGGAGGACATCAAGGTGGCAGCAAGCTCCATACCTACCTAGAATTGTAGAGCTGGTCTATCAGTCCAGCCGTCTGCATGGAGAACTGGGGCAGCCCAAAGTGGTGGCTGATTAGCAATTGGTTCCATCACAGTTTCTTCTAATGTTCAACCAAAACATGCCTTCCTGTAACTTTAGCCCTCTTAGATCAGTGATTCCCAAACTTTTTCAGCTGGTGGCTCTCTTGACCTACTGGGCCATTGGCCGTGGCAGCCCATTCAAACGTTTTAGACCGGGACCCACTTTTTAGAATGGGACTTGTTTCATGGCTCACCGGAAGTGATGTCAACCCATACTTAGTATAGGGCAGCAAGCTTTTTGTGAGGAGTCTACGGCAGTTCTCAAACATTTTAGACCGGGACCCACTTTTTAGAATGGCACTCGTTGGGATCCACAGGAAGTGATGTCATTCACCTGGACGTGAAGTCACAGCCAGAATCTAGAAGTGATGTCATCAAGCAGGAAGTGCTGCCATTGTGACGTAATCAAATGACACTCCTGGAATGCAAACTGGCATTCTTGGACTGCAGCCATTGCACAACCATGAAACACCCCTGACAGAAAGCAGGATTAGGACAAAATAGTATGTAAAAGCACTCAACTAAAAACAATTAAAAAAAATGCTCACTTGAAAATTCAAACTATTAACACCCACAAAAGGAATATAGCAAGGGTAATGTCTGCAGCTTTCAAGATGCCTGCAGCTTCTAGCCGGTTTTGAATGCGGCTGTATCGGAATCGTAGTCTACCTGCTTTGCATGGAGGAAGTCCCAGATCCAACCCCTGGTTGACACCTCCAGGGAACCCTAGAGAACTGGGGCCAGGCTGAGCTAGTTTGACTAAGGATTGATGGACCAGAAGGCAGCTTCGTGCACAGAGGCAGATCTAAGGGAGGGCAAAGCTCTAAGTTTGGCAAGAAGCCTTACCTTGCAGTGGCAATCCCTCCTCTCCTGCACCGTTTTAGCCAATCCTCACAGGGAACAGCAACATCTTGGCGTTGCTTACTGGCTACAGGAGCAAGGGAGAGGAGGGATTTGCATGACAGGGTAAGGCTCCTTGCAACACTTAGAGCTTTGCCCTCCCTGTAGATCCGCTTATGTTCGTGCATCCATAGATCATGTTTACGACTACAACTTTGTTGGGAAGAGTCATGCAAGCTGCCTTGGGCTCCTCCCAATGGCGAGGGGAGGTACAAAGATTTTGGATCCTCATATGTGACATTCAACGAACGCTTGAACATGCTCCAGTTACAATAGAAGGATAGTAAGTGTTTTGGTGGCTCTGATGAATCGGACTCTTCATGATGGCTTAAGGGCCATGTTGGGTTCAATGGCTGGTCCTGCGGTCCAAGATGTCCTCACCCACCCCGGCGGGTCCCCCTTGGCAGCTGAAGCTGCGCTCCACTACCTGGTTTCCCACCTCTCAACCCCCCCCCCGGCTACTTTGCCTTCTTTTCTCAGCATGTTTTCAATGGGCTTGTAATAGAGCTGGAGAGTTTCCAAGTGTTTAATTTGGAACCTGATACATTTCTTTTTTTTTTTTTAAGAGAGAAGAGGAGGGAGGGGAGGGGTGGCTGGTGCGGGGGGGGGAGCAAAAGTTCAGCTGGGGGATTGCAGCAGTTTCTCCCCTGCCTGGAACGACAGTGAGAGGTGGACCCAGCCAGTGGAGCCCCCAGATCTTGACTTGGAGAAGCCGTGGAAGTGCTCACTTCTTGGCCTGCTCACCTCCACGGAAATCGTAATGCTGGGAAAGAATGGACCAGGCAGCTACTTGCTCCATCTGAGGGCCCAATCCTAGGCATGTCTACTTAGAAGTAAGTCCTACTGCATTCAGTGGAACTTACTCCCAGGAAAGTGTGGCTAGGATTGCAAGCTGTTTCAAAGGAGCAGCCCGGATCTTTCTGGTACTGATGATCCCTGATAGATTACTGGCCCTGTTTTGCTCTTGGGAGAGATGCAGGTGAGGAAGGAAGGAGGGTGTTTGGAAAGGTTAATTGTCGAACTTGTGTATTCTTCAGGATAAATCCATCCTGAATCTGTGAGTGGGGAGATGGATACAGCTTGTCATCTGTAGCCGAACTGCCATTTAATAATAATAATAATAATAATAATAATAATAATAATAATAATAATA
>JAJKFI010000119.1:2157225-2179929 GCA_029204185.1 Lerista edwardsae
AGCCCTGCTGGATCAGGCCAAAGGCCCATCTAGTCCAGCTTCCTGTATCTCACAGCGGCCCACCAGGTGCCCCAGGGAGGCATGAGACAACAAGATTCCTGCATCTTGTTGCCACTCCCTTGCACCCGGTACTCTGAAGTAGCCCACCACCAATGTAAGGAGGCTTCCGCAGCTGCCCTATATCTATGGAAAAAGTGTGGGATAAAACCCTTCTCAATAAATACATGGGTTTGTTTTACAATACCAGCTGTAGCTTCAGTTTTAAAACAATGACCATCTCCCCCCCCCCCCCCCCCCAGGGGCGGGGGCCGTTTTTTTTCCAAATCAGGGGTTCCTCAGACATCTAATTTTCTTTATTGCTTTTAACAATGCAGGAGGGAATCAGTTCCACACCAGGATCCAAGTAGCCTGTCCATATTTTCTGTGTCTTTTTTATTAGGTCTGACTGGAGGGGTATGGTCCCTGTTAAACGATGCTGGGTAATAGCTTTCACATGATGGCTACAGAATGCCCTGCCATGTTGTTCTGCAGCGGCCTTCATCCTGCTCCAAGAAACGAGGGGAAAAATGTTAATAGTTTATTTCTGCTTTGAACATGTGCAAATTCCGTATCTGGAGAAGTCTGGCACACAGCAAGAGAAAAACAGTACGATCTTGATACGCCCCTCTTTCCCCGCATTTCAAACAGATTCATCGTCAGAAAACTTCACTTTGAGATGACAACAAGAGCAACAAAAAAGGAAGGGGGGGCAAGACCCATGGACAACAATTCAAACATCTCCCGAGCTGTTTTTCCAAGATTTCGACTTCAAAGCCCCTACAAGTACGCCACTCGGAGGATGTAGCATTTCTCCAGCACACGGATGGAAAGTGTTTCTGCTTTGATTGCTATCAGATGTGTATATAGAAACAACAAATATTAATTCAGGCTTGGGGAAAAAGGGGAAAGAAAAAACAAGCAATGGATGTTTGGATGTCAGTCATCCATTTCATGAAATTGCGGCGCTGGGAGGGACGGCCGGGACTGGAAGCGTCTGAGTCTGGGATGACCACAGAAGGAGGCATCCTCTCCCATTTTGCGCAACTGGGCTCCCAAGCCACAGCCCTAGGATCTCATGTAACCCTGAGGATTCTGAATCTGCATTCTTTACACGAAGCAGGACACTTTAGATGGCCAGATAGACAGGGTCCAGGCCCCCCCTCAAACAGTCAAAGTCTCACCTTGCGTGCCAAAGACTCCCCAAGATGTAGAAGCTGGCCCCATTTTAAGATGTTGTGGGAACTTTGAAGTTCTGGTGGATTCATCAGATTACTGTATTAAATCTGTAGGCCAACCCATTCAGGCCGGCATTGCAGCTCGTGCAATACCACACGCCTGCCCCCCCTGTGGTGGAATTCAGGGGGTTCACTCAGGTTCTATAGAACCGGTTGTTAAATGGCCGGGCCCCGCCCACTCGCTTACCTCGGCTGGCTTCGGGTTTTTTTTTTTGCTCCGGCTATGACGTCACAGAACCGGTTGTTAATTTATTTGAATCTCACCACTGCGCCCCCCCCCCCACAGTTACAGTATGCTACAGGGTCTTTCCATGTGGGCAGTGTTGTGTTGGAGAAGACAATCTTTAAGGTATCCTTGTCCCAACTTCTTCTTCTTGTTCAGTCGCTAAGTCATGTCCGACTCTTCGCAACCCCATGGACCACAGCATGCCAGGCCTCCCTGTTCTCCACTAGCTTCCAGAGTTTGCCCAATTTCACATTCATCGCTTCGGTGACACTCTCTAACCATCTCATCCACTGCTGCCCCCTTCTCCTTTTGCCTTCAATCTTTCCCAGCATGAGGGTCTTTTCTAAAGAGTCCTCTCTTCTCATGAGGTGGCCAAAGTATTGGAGCTTCAGCTTCAGGATTTGTCCTTCCAGGGAGCAATCAGGCTTGACTTCCTGGAGAATTGACTTCCTGTAGGCCGGCACAGTTCGGCCAGCAAACCTTGGCCAGCACAAGGGCCACCATAAAGCGTGTTTGGACCACTCTCGGAGTCAGGGAGGAGTCAGGCTTGACTTCCTGTAAGATTGACCGATTGGATCTCCTTGCAGTCCAGGGGACTCTCAAGTGTCTTCTCCAACACCATAATTCAAAAGCATCTATTCTTCGGCGCTCTGCCTTCGGCAGTGCCTTCGGTGCTCTATCCCAACTTACCTAATGCCAAACAATGAGCAGAAAATAGCCATTCACAAATAATAGGCCAGCAATTTTCAAACCCTTGTGATCCTTTTGATTAGGAGGTGTGGACAGATGGTTGAGCTGCTGGTACTGCCTGAAGCTAAGCAGGAAAATCTGTTGTTTGCTTCTGGATGGGAAACGAATGCCAGGCTGTGACAAGCTGCAGTAGCTGTGGTGGCCGAACAGAGTCGCTGTGGAGCTGATTAGCTCACCGCAAGTGAGAGCTGCGGTGGAGTGTGTGAGGAGGCCAGCCGGCAAAGAAGGGAATATGACCTTGAGGACCTGTCCAGGCTTGACTTGCGATTGCCTGCTGAGGCTTGATGGCACACAGCCAAAGGAGAGAACCACACTGTGAAGGCTACATCTGGGACTAAGGATTGGAGGATCACAAGAATACTATAGATTTGTAAAAACTCCATTGACAAAATGGTGGTTTAGACTGGCCTGCTCATGTAAGGCGTCTTGGGCATTTGCTTCGGCATGGGAAAGGCGGGGTATAAATTCTTCAAATAAAAAAAATAAATAAATAAGCCTGTCCTCACTGTTTACACTCAGATCACTGAAAAAAAGGGAAAACACACACCAATCTCTTGTTTTGTTTTTATTACAACTATTGAGAAGAAGATGGCAAATGCTTACATTTCTTGGCATTCCACTTAACTCAGACTACATACTTGAATGGGGTTTAGGTATTGCAGCCAACGCGCCTACTCTCCCCATTAATCAGGTCAAGTGAGAGGATATATATTTTTCATTCATTCAAACAGGAAAGAAAAAGAATGTGCCTCCCATTCCTTTTCCTGACATAGGAAGAGGAGGCGGAATTGCTCTTGATCTCTACTTCAGAATTGCACTCACGTCGGGACCCACCAAATGCGATGCCATTGACATGACTGGAAGTGCCATCATGAAGCAGGAAGTGCCATCGTTGTGGTGTCATCCAATAACACTCCTGGAAGGCAAACTGGCTTTCCTGGCATAGCTGTGCCAATGAGGCACATGCAGTGGTGTCATTCAAATGATTTAGAAACAGGTACTCACTTTTGATTGGAACTTGTCAGGGTCCGCCCACCGGAAGTGACGTCATAAGCTGGAAGTGAGGCTGTGGCAGGAAGTGACATGAAAAAAGCCCTTTTTGAGGCCTCAGATGATTTTAAACTGACCCAACAGTTGCAACAGTATTCCACAGCACCCCCAGAACATGTTAGGCCTGGCATCATGTTAAAGTGACCCAACAGTTCCAAAACCCCAGAGCAGCTCATTTTTCAGTGGCAAGGCAAGGCAAGGGTCCGCTCGCTGCCTGCCTGCCTGCCTGGCTCTGAGAACGTGCAGGCAACTCAAACGTGCAGGAAATTCAAACGCTGCAGGGGGCGGAGTCGACAAGTGGGCGGGCAAATGGGCGGGGCCAGCCATAATCCTAGAAACCGGTACTCGTGTACCCCCGCGTACCCCCTGCATGACATCACTGGGCACGTGCTGCATTCTGCAGTGGAGTAGTCGTCACGGAGGCCTCCTCAAGGCAAGGGAATATTTGTCCGCTTACCTCGGAGCTGCATTGCCCTTAACCCAGTGCTGGAAAGTTGGCTACAATTGCACCTTGAAACTGACCTCTTGGAAAAGGACTACTGCAAGAGTCAGGTCTCCAGCTTCCAAGATGGCAGCTCCCAGCTTTCCACGACCCACCTGACATCAAGTGGCAACCAGTCGCAGGCTACCATTGAGTGGGAGGGGCAAGGGCCCCCAGCACAGCACTCCTGGGGCTGGAGGAAGGAGGCGGTGAGACGCTTCACTTCTCGAAGAGCTGAGTTTCAGTCCACCCAACCTGCCTTGCCAGCGTACGCAGTGATGTCATGCAGGGGATACGCGGGGGTATGCGAGTACCGGTTCCTAAGATTACAGCTGGCCCCGCCCATTCGCCCGCCCACTCGTCAACTCCGCCCTCGGCAACGTTTGAATTTCCTGTATGTTTGAGTTGCCTGCATGTTCTCAGAGCCAGGCAGGCAGGCAGGCAGCGAGCGGAGCCTTTCCTTTCCTTGCCACTGAAAAATGAGTTGCTCTGGGGTTTTAACATGATGCCAGGCCTCCTTAACATGTTCTGGGGGTGCTGTGGAATACTGTTGCCACTGTTGGGTCAGTTTAAAATCATCTGAGGCCTCAAAAAGGGCTTTTTTCATGTCACTTCCTGCCACGACATCACTGCTGGCTTATGATGTCACTTCCGGTGGGCGGGTCCCGACACGTGCCAATCAAAAGTGAGTACCTGTTCTTAAATCATTTAGATGACACCACTGAGCGTACGGCTCCATAATGGAGCCTGGCAAGGCACCAGGGCATGTTAGTGGGCAGGGAGGGGCAGAGAGCTGACGCTGCGGGTGCAGAGCGTCGACCCAGCCCCTGGGCAGAGTGTGGGCTGGGCACGCCTGTGGCCACAACCCACCAAGTGCTTCCTGACCCACAGTTTGGGAAACACTGATTTACAGTATCAAACCAGTTTTTTTTTGTTTTTTAATTATAATGTGCTCTTGTACCCAAATAATGTCTGGACTGTCTTTTGAGTTGTGTTTGTTTTTTTTCCCTTCCTGAAAGCGCTCACCCCTTGACTTGATTAAGTGTTAACACAGAATTCCCACACACTCCCAGTCCATAAGAAGACAGGCAAGTGCCTGTAACCGCTTAATGTGCTAATGATGTTTTCACATCGCAGTCCCCATCAACACAGCCTCGGAGCCTGCCAGTCATTGCCTATTTCAAACGAGGGGAGGGCACGGGGAATGGCACTTCTTGGAGGGATGCCGGCTGGGCCGTGAGGATTTGTTTGGCCTGAGAAGGCATCGTTGGGGCTATGACCAGTGGTGTCATTCAAATGATTTAGGAACAGGAACTCACTTTTGATTGGCACTTGTCACCCGGAACCAGCCACAGAACCCATTAGTATCCAGAACACCCATTCTGGTCCGTTCCCCCTGAATGACATCACTGCCTTTGCCCCCCTAGGAATCCGGAGTCACTCCCTTTAACCCTCTGAGTGCTGGCCAACCAAGAAGAAAATCTCTTTGCAGAGGAATTGGGAGTGGGAAGGGGGGAGAGTGAAGTGGGCGGAGTCAGCCCTAATTTTAACTAGTGGAACTGAGTTCCCCTGCGTTCCCCCTGCATGACATCACTGGCTATGACCACTGTGAATGTGGAAGCATTGACATTTCTGATGTACGAAGAAAATGCCTGTTCTATTCTTGCTTAGGCACACTGCAGGGCTGTCTCTTAACCTTGGGCTTCTCAAGGCACCTTCTGCAAAGTCACCCATTGCAGTGGCTGCTGTCCTGTATTTTGAACTGTCGACAATCCCATCAATTTGACATTTTTTCTAGTACTTCTCTAAGCAAAAGAATAATTATCCTTGGATTTAAATCAGGAGAGGCCGTACGGGGATGCTGCGGGAGAGGGCAGCCCGCTGGAGCCCAAGAGTATTTTCTATTCTCCCTAAGTTGCCAACATTTTGACCAGCACCGTTCCTGTGCCGTTCACAAGTGTGCATTAAGTGGGCTGCACTTGCGTCGCTTGACCTCCATGCCAGGCAGGGCCGGCTCCAGGAAAGGTGGGGTGCAATGTGGGGCATTCCTGTGGGGGGCCCCCACTCACCAAGAAAAGTGCTTGTGGTGCCACAAGTTGCACCTGGAAATAATGGGTGGTGGCATGATGCCATCACCACCAACTGCTTCCAGGATGCCCATTTTGGGCCTTTCAGCGGCAGGGGCAGGTGGGAAGGCCCCAGGTAAAGCTGCTCTGCTCGCCCCACTGACTTTCAGTTCATAGAAATCCCAGCTGCAGCAGCAGGCAATATGTTCACTGTGTTGGTGTGGTGGGGCCCAAAGTGCAGGGCCCAATGTGACGACATTGGCCACATTGGCTTAGGGCACAATCCTAGGCAGTGCCAGAATGGCGAGGCCAACTCGGCAGTGCCATATCCGATGCTGTATAAGAGAGGCTGGAGCCCCCCCCCCCCATGGCAAGGGAGCGTTCGAGGAGGCTCCAGCCTCCCCTATGTGCTTCTCAGATCTGCTAAAAAGCGGGCGCAGATCCGAGGAGACTCGGATTGAGTCCACGCAAATTGAGTCCACGCAGCCTCATGAACGAGCTTAGCATGTGGCCGTATGGTCACCTCCCAAGTCCGCCCACGTCCTGCCCAAGTCCCGCCCCCTGCCTCCCTGCCTCCAATCCCTGTGCCCCCTCAGCACGGCGCCTCCCTCATGCCAACTGGCCTGCAGCACCAGTCCTGTTGCTCGAGCGCCAACACGGGGGTGCTGCTCGGCACCCATGTGCTAGCGCTCCACCCCTTGCGTCGACGACGCTATGATGTAGCATCAATGCAAGGGGAGGGGTAGGATTGCGCTGTTAAGGCCGGCCCTGATGCCAGGATAAGCTTCACCTGCTCAATTTCTGCATGTGGGACTGCTGTGAGAGAAGCTTCTAGATCAAGATCCTGTTCCCTCTGAGCATGTGCCAAGCTGTACCAGTCCAGAAAGCTCCCTTAGCCTTTGGAAAGAGTCCTCTGGGGGCCAAGACGGCTCTTTTCTGGGTGTGGGGCTGTGGGGGCCTGGCCAGTCCTAGCCTTAACTTGGCCTGGGGTTATTGCAGTGATGGGAAATAATAACTAGGGTGGAGAACCGGCTGCACGAAATACTTTCCATTTGCTGTGAAACCCAAAGATTAGGGGCACATGTAATCCTGCAAATTAGAGATCTGGGAAGGGAGGAGGGATCCAGGCACGGAGAAGGAATTTAAGCAAAGTGTACATCACACGTCGGGTGATAAAACATCTGGAAAGCATTACTGGGTCTCTTGCTTGTCGAAACATAGAGCAGGAATGAGTTTCAGGAGACGCACCATCAGCCTCAAGAACCAAGGGAAGTGGTGATGGATGGGGAGAAGGACGTGGAAATGAGAATTGCATGCTGGCTGCAAGCAAATCCTGCATTTCTCCTCTAAGTGGCCCTGACATATTTGGTCCGTGGTAGGTGGGAAGGTGTCAGCCATGTTCTAGAGGCGCATTCAGAGTCATATGTGGCTGTCGTTCCCCTCGTTTGGGGCGGTTAGCTCATGGAAGTGCATGCATAATAAGAAGCTCCTCTGCTGATACGCTGGGACAGCTGGTGGCAAAATGCATGCATTCATCTAAGCCTTCATAGTCCACCTTTCGGGCCTAACAAGAATTCCTAGGGTGACTCACCATCACAATGAAATCATGCCATAAACCCTACGTTCAACCAACTTCAATAGTAGCCAAGGACAGTGCACCACTTACACATATAACCTGTAAGTGTAAACTAATGGCGGTCATGCCATTAGCTCAGGGGGTGCAAATTCCCCTGGGCGGCAGGTCGCGTGGCGTCCCTGGCCCTTCAGAAGCCGTCGGAAGCCTCCGGAGACCATTTAACAATACTTCCGATTGGTGTAAATTCAAAGGTTGGTGGAAGAAAAAAATGTTTGGGTGCCAGATGGCAGAAAGCCAATGATGAGAGTCCAGGGTCAAGGAGGTTCACAGCTGGTGTCCCCACTGAAAAGGTCCTGCCTGCAAGCCTGCAAAGTGCACTTTTGGAAAACACTGAGCAGGACATCAAATAGGGGCTGTAGTGGTGGGTGTTGGCCCTTTGGGCAAAGGAGTTGGATGTTTGACGACAACATCCCTGTGCTGCTGGACAAGTAGCTCTGCGATCCCCTGTCCAGCAGGCAGCAAATTAGACAGGAGGCATCACCTCCCAAGCCGAGCTCCATGGGGAGCAGATGGCTTTGGGTGGTGGGCTAGATTTGGCCTGCTGGTAGTGAAGGTTGCCGACCCTTGCTTTAGACTAGAGCAGGGGTCCTCAAACCGTTTAGACCGGGGCCCACTTTTTAGAATGCCACTTGTGTTGGGACACATCGGAAGTGATGTCATTAACCTGAAAGTGATGTCATTGCTGGAAATGACATCATCAGGAGGGAAGTGCCGTTAGTGTGACGTAATCAAATAACATTTCTGGAATGCAAACTGGCATTCTTGGACTGCAGCAATTGCACAACCACGAAACATCCCTGACAGGAAGCAAGGCTAGAATAAAATATGATATAAAAGCACTGAACTAAAAACAAAAATTAACAAAACTCACTTTTATACTAAAGCACAACTAAGGTCTGCAGTTTCCAAGATGGCTGCTCCCAGCTTTCCACAACCCACCTGACGTCAGGCTGCGAAACCACCGACCCACAATTTGAATAACACTGGACTAGAGCTTTAACCCTAACCTTTGTCTAAAGCTTGGATAGAGATAGCACAGCCTGCTTGAGAACTGGAAGTCCCGGACAGGAAGTTGAGCGCATCCCCACTTCCTGTTTCCCCCCTTAAATACTGCAAGGCCGGCTTGCCTTGTGAAAACACTTGCTTTTAAAAAAAAAAAAAGCGCCACTTGTTGCTGCCTTCCATCCAAACATGTGTCGTGAAAGGTTTTCATGAGGATTGCTCTCACTCACGTGCAGATTTATTGAAACAGACCTGGCGTTTATTCATTTTCCAGTTCGATGGCTGTGGTTACAAAGGGAGGTCCAATCTTTCGAAGCTCAAGGCGGCTTGGCTTTCCCCGTTGTGTTGGAGAGCGTGTTTCCCATTTATTCCACTCCCAGAAAGGGGGGGGACAGGCAAACGGAAAACGTGGCCTCCTGCCTCGGGTTGGTTTCGTAGCCTGAAACATGCCGATTCCCCCGCGAAAGTGTCACAAGGCCTGGAAGCCCTGCCCAGTGTGGCTCTAGAATGAGGGAGGACACTCTGTACAGGCTCAGAGGCAGCGGTGGTATGCTGCCGGAACGCTGGGCGGGACATCCAGGTGATCGACAGCCCGCCTGTTGCGTTACGCAGCGTTACGCTGTTTGCGTAACATACGCAAGCGGCGTAATTGGTTACGCAAACGGCGTAACGCTCCGGAACGCGACGGGTGGGCTGTCGATCATATGGATGTCCCGCCCAGCATTCCGGCAGCATAACACCGCTGGACCCCTCCCATGTCACTTAAAGGAACCCTAAGACTGTTTGGTGTTAAACCATTCTAAGATCATCTCTGTTTCTTTCCCAACACGCTTCTGAAGGCAGGGAAGTATTCCTATTCAATGGGAGCATCATAATGAAAAACATGGAAGATCAAGCTGAGAACATGACTTCCGACCTTGTTGTGGGGAAAAAATTGCACCAGCCAGGACTGCGATGGCCACTGCTGCTAGCTGAGCTTCACGTCCTGCTTGTGCACAGCCCTGTCCACAAACTGGCCAAAATCCTCCCCAAGTCTCCATCCTGTGACTAGGGTGGCAATGTGGAAGGGGGCAGCATTTCAGCTCAGCCCTAGAACCTGTTGGCATACTGAAGTAAGTCCCTGGAAATTTGCAGGCCTGAATGGGGAAAGGCCTAACACTAGGCCGACTCAGGAGGTAAAGTGCTGAGTCATTCAGGCCTAGCAGACCAGCAGTAAAGTGCTGAGTCATTCTGACTCAGCTTCAGCCTGGGGATGAGACCATCTGATCTCTGATTGGATGCTGGGGACTATTTAATCCAGACCAGAAACACCTGTGGTCAGTTGCTGGAGATGTAAGTGTTGCTGCTGGAGGAGCTTTGCGGTACTTGGTTGCTGTTCTTTGCTGCAAGAAGCCTTCTTCTGAGAAGTTCTTGCTACCCTAATCTCTGTTGTCTGAGTGATTCCTTGCTGGAGCTCTATGACCTTGAAGCCTTTCCAAGCCTCACAGCTGCAAGCTGCTTCTACGCTATCATCAGAACGCATCTGGTGGTCCTCAGAAGGCTGGGGATGGACGCCTGGTGGTGCCCACTGTCTCGCAGCTTGGATCGGGCACCCTTCCCCTCCCCACAGTCTCCCTTCCCCTCCCCGTCCCCTCCTGCCACTAATTCATTCCTTTCAGCGAAAAATGCATGGGGTTTGCATGAGAATGTTTACAAAGGAGAATACCATTCTGGGCGCTTCCTACATGCATGTGTTTTTCATTTGGCATTATCGCGCGCGCAGAAAAAAAAAATCAGAAATGCATCTTGTGCCATTTCCAAATAAAAACCTCATGGAACTGACTCTGACATGCTACGCGAAGCCCTGCCCTTGTGGTACTTTGGGGAGGAAAACAAACCTCGCGGAAAGGCAAGACCAGAGCAAAGCATCTCTGGCATGCGTTCCTGCTTCCCGTCTGGAGTGCATTAGCCACAAGCTCGGAGGGAGCATTTCCACTGCGAGGGGCCTGTACCTGGAGAGGAGAGATCAAAGGAAGGGCTTGGCATGTAGGTCAGGCGGCCCAGTGCACATTGGCCAATGCCAAGGTGTCCCACTCTTACAAGGACTGTCCCATGTCAACTTGAGTCCACCCAACATCTCCAACCCACTTTGCCAGGGCAGGCAGTCTTTTGGAGGAACAACAACCTAGGTACAGTGCACAGGTGTCTTGGACTACGCAGGTGTACCCACAGGGCTGGCCTTAAGCCAATGTGACCAACGTCATCACATTGGGCCCTGCACTTTGGGGGCCCCAGTGCAGTGAGCATATTGCTTGCTGCTGTAGTCAGGATCTCTAAGGATTGTAGGTCAGTGGGGCCAGCAGAGCAGCTTTACCTTGGGCCCTCTCACCTGCCCCAGCTTCTGAAGTGCCCAAAATGGGCCTCCTGGAAGCAATTGCCAGCAGAGGCAGATCTAAGGGAGGGCAACGCTCTAGGTTTTGCAAGAAGCCTTACCTTGCAGTGGAAATCACTCCTCTCCTGCACCGTTTTAGCCAATCCTCACAGGGAAAAGCAACATCTTGGCGTTGCTTACTGGCTACAGCAGCAAGGGAGAGGAGGGATTTACATGACAGGGTAAGGCTTCTTGCAACACTTAGAGCTTTGCCCTCCCTGTAGATCCGCCTCTGATTGCCAGTGACGTCATCCTGTCACCACCAACTATTTTCAGGTGCCAAAAAGTTAGGCTTCTCTTCGAGGTCCCCATATGGATTGCTGAGTGGATTTAGCAGAGAGAGAGAGACTGCCCTCGAGGGAGGGGACGGAGAACAAGTTGGATCCTCACATCCCCGTTGTTGATTAGTTATTTGTAAAAGCTTGTGAGAAGGATGTTTTGCGCTCGGTGATATATGGGCTGCAGAATGAGAAAAGGAAGCATTTTTCCTCCTTCAGAGGGCAGTTTCTCCAGTATCCCTCTTTCTTTCACATGCTCTCTGCTGTTGTCCAGCCCAGGCTTAACCTATGTCAGAGACGAACCTCCGAGTCTGATTTCAATGTCAGGACAATGTCAGGACTACATTTGTAGCCAAATCTCGTGCTAAAGGAGGGCCTTCTTCTTTAACCCCTGCCAGTATTATTTTTTTTCAGATGCTGTCACTCCTTTCCAAACGGGGTGTAGAAAGATACAGCAATGGAGTAGCTAAAGGCCATTTATTACCTTTAGTAAGATTTTGTAGCCCCCACCCCACAACTTAGCCCCTTCTGAGTCACCCAGGAAGAGACATTCCCAAAGCTATGCCACGGAGGACTCAGTCCTAACCTGGGGTTAGGCTGGCACAGTTAGACCAGCAACGTTTGGCTGGCTCAAGGGCCACCATAAAGTGCATTTGGACCACTCTTGGAGTGAGGGAGGATGGCGCACGTCTGTGTGCTGGCCTCTTTGACTCAGAGACTGGTCCCAACATATTTTATGGTGGTCCTTATGATGGTCAAACTTTGCTAGCCTAACTAGGCTGACCTAACTCCAGGTTAGGATTGCACCCTTGACTTGCCCTCCTGCTCCACAAGAATGTTGGGGGAGAGACTTTGGCTTAGTCATATTGCACCTGCTTTGCGGTTTTGGTCCCTGGCATCTCCAGTTGGGAAGGACCCCAACTTGAAACACTGGAGAGCTGCTGTGCATCATTGGAGACTTTATGGAGTTAGATGGAGCAAAGGTTTGACTCAGGACAAGGTATTTTGAGGGCTCACTGTATGCCCTCGCACTAAGGGCTGGACACAGTGGCAGATCTAGGGGGTGGCAGGGGGGCAAGAGCCCTGGGCGCCATCTTGGGGCCATCTAGGGGGGCACCAGTGGCCCCTGCAACGTTCTGCGGGTAGACCTGGGCTCCGGAGCCCAGGTCTACCCATTGGGACCAGCCGCGAGTAGACCTGGTCTCCCTCGAGGGAGACCAGGTCTACCCATTAGAAACGGCTGCTTCTAATGGGTAGACCTGGGCTCCCTTGAGGGGAGCCCAGGTCTACTCGCGGCTGGTCCCAATGGGTAGACCCGGGCTCCATGGAGCCCAGGTCTACCCGGTGCTGCTTCTGGTGGGTAGACCTGGGCTCCCATGGGGGCGCACTTCTATTGGGTGCCCCGGGTGCCATTTTGACTAGGTCCGCCCCTGGCTGGACAACATGTTCAAGAATTCTCTACTGGTCCATCTTTCTTAGACTGTACTGTCTTAGACTTCAGAAGATTGTTGCTCCTGTGAAAAGATGCAGAAGACTAGGACATAAGGGGATAAGATAGACTTGGATCCTTCTCCCTGATGTGCTAGCTTTCCACAGGTAGGGTGTTTCTAACATGGAGCATAGTTTCATACACATGATCCTTCAATAGCAGTCTGAAGTCCAGGAGGGGTGATCATACATTGTGACCTTTCTGAACATGTTTGTCGATTCTAGGTTTGCATGTCGCATATCGAATTACAGGTGAAACCTGTTTACTTAATTTATCAAGGCTGGGATCGCCTTCAGAAAAAGTTGCAAAATCCGACTGTTGCTGAATTCTAAATGATTTTATTCCACCTTGGATGTGAGCTTCAGCTTTTGCTGCACATCAGCCTTTGGGATTGTAGTACAAGAAGGCTTCTTCCTCAAGCACCATATGAATATTTGAGATGAAAAGTCTTAACTTTGAAAATTGTCAGTTTCAATCGAATTTCCACTGGAGGAAGAAAACTCTGGTTGGTCTGCAATCAACATGGCTGACTTCTGCTCCACCTCCATAGCCAGATCTGTCTATGTGCAAGAGGCTGGACAGTCTCCAAGTGTCACACAAGCTCTTCTTACCTATGGGGTCAAAAGTGGTTCTTGAGAGGCGCCTCACTGAAGTTCCATGGGGGTGAGAGGAGGCAGCAAAGATAACTGCTGAGTAAGCAGAGAGCTTTCTTTCAAGAGTGGTGCTCCTAAAGTGCTAAGTGTGGCGCCCACTGCTGGAAGGAGGAAGAAATGCGAGCAGGCTCCTCTTAAGAACCCTCCTTGTGTTGGTTGAAATACCCCAAGGGCCAAACTAGGTAGGATGGGGAGAGGGCAATTCCATGCACAGAACTGTAGCGGACCAAGTAAGGCGGAATATAAATATTGGGGAAAAAATTCCAGGTCAAAATTGCAGAAGACACATAGAACAAAGCCCTGAGGCTCTGATTTGCATGGGAGGGATAGAGTGGATAGAGGGATGTTCTTTTCCCTCTCTCACAACACCAGAACCAGAAGTGTTGGGAGAGTTAGAACAGATAAAGGGAAATACTTTTTTACTCAGCTGGTAATTAATCTGTGGAACTCCTTGCCACAGGAGATGGTGATTGCATCTGGCCTAGGTGCTTTCAAAAGGGGATTGGACAGATTTCTGGAGGAAAAGTCCATCATGGGCTACAGGCCATGATGGGTGGTGCAACCTCCTTACGTTAGTAGTAGGCTACTTCAGAATGCCAGGTGCAAGGGAGTGGCAACAGGATTCAGGCATCTGGTTGTCTTGTGTGCTACCTGAGGCACCTGGTGGGCCACTGTGAGATACAGGAAGCTGGACTAGATGGGCCTTTGGCCTGATCCAGCAGGGCTCTTCTTATGGTCTTATGCTCTAGCCAGAAATGGTCAGATTGCCTCCCCTCCCCATTTTAACAAATATTCCAGCAAGAGCAAATCTTCATAGCTCACAACTCCCAGAGTCAGGACCTTCAGTGGCCTGGCAGGAGTAGCCAAATGTTCCTACAGATCTGGCTGGAGTGCCAGCGAAGATTCCCATCTCACCCTTTTCTTCCCTCGATGGATAGCAATACTGTGCTAATCCACTGCGCACAACTTTGCAAAATGTGCTTAAGAGGAATCCCTTGATCGCTGAAGAATAAAAAGAAAGAAAACCCACATTGTGAGGAGTGGAGGCAAATCAATGCATTTAGCAAATGTGCTCTTTTTTCTTCTTCTTCATGGAATCGGCTGCCAAGCCTACGGCATGCTTTTAATCGGAGAAAGTGACGGGAATTAAGGGCTGTATGTGTTGGCATCTTGCACCCAAGTTCTGCCTTGGTTGACATTCCGCATGGCTTCTCCGCTAGGCAGAGGCAGCTTTCTATAGGGAAGTGATGACTGGCCAGGACCGGGCCTGGCAGGTGGTCCCTGATGTGCAGATGCTCTACCTGCACATCAGTCGAGTGCTGCAAGACACCAGGCACGACCCCTCCACTTCCCAGGAGACTCACTTGCAGATGTAACCCTGGTGTGTAACTACACCCTCAACCACAACAAACAGTCAGAATAAGTATCCCTTGATTGGCTGCCGCTCTGATGATTTTGGAGGTTTTCTCCTCCAAGATGTGTTTCATGGTAAAATACTGAAGACGGGATATGGAATGATACTGGCCCTCATGAATAAGGAAACAAGGGGTGGTGGTGTCTGGGTTTAACTGGACTTTTGAGCAGCAGGTGTTAGAGTTTATTTCAGGGTGTGGTGTATTTCAGAGCAGAAACTGCCAAAGGAAGAGTTTTGAAATGAGCTCAATAGGGGATGCCCAGACAGCAAAAACCTTCTCTATACAGGGCATTAAACTGTTGCCTTGGAGCAAGGTTTGTTCTGTTTTCGGGCCAACTTTGTGCTTCAGATGTGCGCATTGAATACTATGATGGGGGTTTGGATCCAATTTGGGGGTGAGGGGGCAGATAGAGGGAAACCTTGGCTTCTCCCACCACCACCACCCCACACACACTGCCAGCTCACATTATTTCCCTAGCACCTACTTCACCCTGCAAAGTGCACGTGGTACCCGGAAATAGATGGGGGTGACATGATGACATCACAGCCAATTGCTTCCTTGAGGCCCATTTCAGGCCGGGCCAAGTGGGGGGGGGCAAGGAGCAGCCACTCCACTCACCTCACTGGCTTACAGCTCATCGAGATCCTGGCTGCAGCATCTAGTGGTCCATTGGTCGTCGTCCCCCAAGGCATGGGGCCACATTGGCTTAAGTTCAGCCCTGATTGAACCAGTGCATGATTGCAGGCCAAGTCAAAAGACTTGTGTGTGTGTGTGTGTGTGTGTGTCTAAAGCCTCCATGGTTTTGTAGCAGTAATTTCACCTGACATTTTCATGGCACAGAGGGGTGTGTGTGTGTGTGTGTGTGTGTGTGTGTGTGTGTGTCTGTCTGTCTGTCTGTCTGTCTGTCTGTCTGTCTGTCTAAAGCCTGCATGGTTTTGCCAGCCGTAATTTCACCTGACATTGTTTTCATGGCACAGAGGTGTGCGCATGTGTGTGTGTGCGTGTTCAACTCATTCGATGCTGTATGCCAACCAAAGGTTAATAAATAAATAAATAAATAAACTCATTCGATGAGGAGATGAATAAGAGGGTTCCTGGAAAACACACCAGAAAAGCCCCGGGAACGGCATCGAGAGAGGGGCAGGTGCTGGAATGTTGATGGGCGTAAATCATCTCTTATTTTCGCCAGCCGTCATTAAATCAGTCAACAGGGTTATGCAACCAGGAAATGAATGAGATCCCTTGCTGACCTTTCAAGCACAACACATTGGAAAATTCAGCACTATATGCTCTGCGTTCCCATCACCTGCGAACCGGACTGCGGCAAGCAAAAAGCACAATCTGCGGGGATAGATTGCACACCCTATGGAAGCCCTGCTCAAGTGAGTGAGATTTGTATGGGTGTGCCAGTGCCGAAGCAAAGGAAGTTCTTTGCTCAGCTACAGGTTGCAAGCCCCATCAGCTCAATTCATGGAGAGATCTACCCACTAGCTATGACCTGGGATCGCCAAATGGAACTGCCACATTCCAAGGCACTGAAGGCAAGGTGGTAGGGACAAACAGCAGGGGGACTGCCATTGGTAGCTTCCCAAAAGCACCTGGCCAACTCTTGGAAATGGGATTAAGAACAGATGAAGAGCCCAACTGGATCAGGCCATCTAGTCCAGCTTCTTGTATCACACAGTGGCCCACCAGGTGCCTCAGGGAGCACACGAGACAACAAGAAGCCTGCATCCTGTTGCCACTCCCTTGCACCCGGCTTTCTGAAGTAGCACCTGGCATTCTGGGCTATGTCACTTTTGATCGGGTCCAGCAAGGTCATTCTAAAGTTCTCATGCTCCAAATAAAAGTTTTAAATGGATTTCATAGAAGCCAGAAAGGAAGGATTTGCAAAACAGCAACAGCAACAATTATCCCTGTAAGATTTTGCTTCCTTCAGTGGTCTGACTTGTTTCTTTGGCTCATTTCAACAATTTGTGTAATTGGGTAGTGCCAGTTTGAGTAGTGACTTCATTCCAATACTTATTCGATTTTTAATCTTTTTGCTTTGATTAATATTTCACTTTTATTACAATTTCAAAACTTCACCTTGATTAAAAAGGGCGAATTTCAATTTGTTGTATTTTTTTTAAAAAAATTCCCTTTTGTTATTGGATGAAATGAGCAGGAATGGAAGCCCTTTGGATAAGAGAGTGGATAAGAGGCCCAAATGCTAACCAGTTTTCCAGCACTCACATAACTGTGCCAATTACTCTTAGAGCGCAATCCTAACCTGGAGTTAGGCCAGCACAGTTAAGCCATCAAAGTTTAGCTGGCACAAGGGCCACAAGAAAGTGTGTTTGGACCACTCTCGGAGTCAGGGAGGATGGCGCACATCTGTGTGCTGGCCTCTCTGACCCTGAGAGTGGTCTAGACATATTTTACAGTGTTCCTTCTACCGGCCAAACTTTGCTGGCCTAACTGTGCCGGCTTAACTCCAGGTTAGGATTGCACTCTTAACAAGTGACGAAGCTGCTGTTTGTCACATGGAAATCAATATGGCCTCAATGGCTCAAATCTAAGTATTTCAAATAAAAAATATTAGGCCCTTAAACAATAAAGATATTTTAGCACCCTACTGTAATTAAGGGCATAAATTAGTGGGGGTTTTTTTCACCATCTTTGATTCTCAATGTCAACCACATTAGGAAGCAAACTGTTCAAGTTTGGTCTCCGTTGAAAGAAATTCTGAACAGTTTTGCAGGAAATTATCCCTTTTTTTTTCTCTTGATGCACCATTGAGGGCAGCACCTTTTTCTCTTGCAAGGCAAAGATGATTGTTTCCCATTTTAATTTTTAACTAGGCAAAGCACTCCAAATCAGTTGGACTTTGAAACCAAGTCTTTGGAAACAGCTAGACTGATCCATGGAAGAGTGGAAGGTGCTCAAGGAGATAATTACAAGGGTAATACTTCAGCTGAAATACTTCAGGATGTATGTACCGAAATTCGCTAGGCTGGAGTAGATTACCCTAACCTTCCACTCAGTGATGTCACGCAGGGGGTACACGGGGGTACGCGAGTACCGGTTTCTAGGATTACAGCTGGCCCCGCCCATTCGCCCGCCCACTCGTCGATTCCGCCCCCTGCAACGTTTGAATTTCCTGCATGTTTGAGTTGCCTGCATGTTCTCAGAGCCAGGCAGGCAGGCAGGCAGCGAGCGGAGCCTTTCCTTTCCTTGCCACTGAAAAATGAGTTGCTCTGGGGTTTTAACATGATGCCAGGCCTCCTTAACATGTTCTGGGGGTGCTGTGGAATACTGTTGCAACTGTTGGGTCAGTTTAAAATCATCTGAGGCCTCAAAAAGGGCTTTTTTCCTGTCACTTCCTGCCACGACATCACTTCTGGCTTATGACGTCACTTCCGGTGGGCGGGTCTCGACACGTGCCAATCAAAAGTGAGTACCTGTTATTAAACCATTTAGATGACACCACTGCTTCCACTGGCCCACCAAAACACTCTCGGAGTCAGGGAGGATGGCGCACGTCTGTTCCCACGCAGGCCCTTATCCGGTTGCTGCTTGGAGAGCCATGTTTCAGACACTCCTGGCCAAAGGAAAAGATGGTTCGCTTTGGCTTGTTCAAAATGACAATGGCAATTGTTTGCTCCGTCCGCTTCCCGTATGGTTTGTGTCGCCGGCGCTGATTAGGTTTTTGCATTTTCTTCCCAAAACAGAGCCTGGGCTGCCGAGGGCTGGGGAGGAGAGCTGCGGTGGATGCCTTCTGCTGCTGCTGGCCTGCAAAGCCCCTCACGTCCCAGCGCATCTGCTGCACACATTGTTCCTGGGGCCAGAGACACTGTCAGCCTTGGTGCTCATGCCGGAGTCCCGCTGCCAACAACTCGTATTTTCCCAGGACGTTTGTTTGGATGTGGGGTCTGCATCCGGCGGCTGGAGGGCAGGGGAGCCACAACAAAGCTTTGAGCCCCAAGACCTCGGAAAGCTCTGGACACTTTCTTCCCTGCCCCGGCTCACTCGCAACCCCGAGCGCAATCCAAGCTGCGCCTTCGGCTGGCCAGGCAAGGGGTTGCAAATGGGCCGCAAAGCCCATTCACGACACTGCCCAAGTGAGCAAGGCCAGCAGGGAGGCCTTAAGAACATAAGAAGAGCCCCACTGGATCAGGCCAAGGGCCCATCTAGTCCAGCTTCCTGTATCTCACAGCGGCCCACCAGATGCCTCAGGGAGCACACAAGACAACAAGATGCCTGCATCTTGTTGCCACTCCACTGCACCTGGCACTCCGAGGTAGCCTAACGCTAAAGTAAGGAAGTTGTGTCACCCCTGATACTGTCTTCAGGGCCAGCCACCCGTGGAAGTACATTTGCCACCGAGCAGCCCAGGGCCTGGGAAAAGGTGGCGGCAGTGGAATTCCTAAGGGGGGGGAGGTGAATGTTGTTGTGCAGGAGCTTGAGCTCCTGTGTCACACGGCCCCTCGCCTTCAGAGCTATTCATGGCTCAGAGGCTTTGCTCTCTGAGCCATGAATGGCTCTGAAGGGGAGGGGGTGGGGCCGCGTGACACTGGAACTCAGGCTCCTGCAAAACCCAGTGCTTGCCCCCCCTTGTAGGAATGCCACGGGGTTTCCAGAAGACATTTTGGAGGCAGGGAGGAGTGTTTCGGGTGGCGGGAGGGCAGAATGGCGTAGGACAGGCCCAGGAGGGGGGAGGTCACAGTGGAGGCCTCCTCTGCCATATCTTAACACACACACCCCAGGCGCTTTACACTGGGCTGCTTGGACGTCCGCCAGCTAAGCAGCTGGTGGGGATCTGAGTAGTCACATAGAGCAGGCTGGAGCTCGACACGGGGTAGGGGAGACATGTTCCCTTCCCTCCAGGAGACCTCCAGCCACCTCCTCACCAGCACTGGATACTGCATAGGCCTGCAGACAAGCTATTCCCACACCAGCTGAGTTTGGCCAGCACAGGGTCATTTCCGGGGGTGGGGGGAAGGTTGGAGGGGTGGAGTGGGGCAAGGGGAGGGCAGGGGAGGGCATTCCAGGGAGGGCAGGGGATGGCTGGGTGGCCCGGGAAGGGCATGGAAGTATCTTTAATATTACATTGTTAGCCATCTTGAGCATTTTCTCAGGCATAGGAAAAGCAGGATACACATCATTAAAATAAATAAGGCAATTAAAAAAAAAACACCAGTAAAAAAAAAAAACCCTACCCAAATACTAGGCAAGCACCAAATAACCATGGAAAAATTAAAACGCTTGCTTGAACCAAAATGTTTTTAGACACTACTGGAACACTGTAAATCGAAACTCACATAGCAGGGAGTTCCACAGGCCGGGTGCCACCACAGAAAAGGCCCTCTCATAAAATTGTTCAATAAATCCTCTGGCTCCAAGGCTCACCAGACATGGGCTGCATGCTTCCACATCCATGAGGTCTAGTGGCTTGGGTTGTGTTTTTTTATTTTGTTTTGTTTGGTGAATGGAAGCTGAGGTCCATAGAAAATGGAAGCAGCCAGTACAGTATTCTGCAAGACCCTGTCATGTGTGCCTGTGGCATCGTGGCATATGTGCAGCCTTGGTCATGCACAGATCTCATGTTCTGTGCATTTCTCCACACAGCAAATGATAAGCTTCCAAGGTGTTCCGAAGAGACCATAAAAATGGAAAATGGGAGTTGTCTTTGCGGCCCCAGCACAACCATAATGCGATTTCGTCATCTGTGTTCCAGCCGTGGGGCTGCTTTTTCCTTTTCCCCCAAAAGCCCACATTATGGATTGATTTTGTATCTGCACAGAAGTTGTGCAACTCCCGGGACGGTGCTTGAGGCCGACAGCCTGAGGTGGTGATAAATGCCGGGAATGACAGAATGGGGAGAACGTGGCTGTCGGTCCATGAGCCGCCCAAGTGTCGAGAGAGCCACTCACGCGGGGGAGAAATGACGCGGGCAAGAAGGACCGTCACATCCTGATGGTCGTGCTGCCTCCAGAAGCACGTCCCACGTCTCACACAGAGGGAGGAGGGAAGGCGGGAGGAGGTGAAAAACAAACATTATTGCTGACATCTGCTCAAAATATGTGAGATACCAAACTAATTGTGGCCAGATGTTGCACGCGGGAGAGTGAGAAAGGCAGCGCGCACAGTTTTGTCTTCCTCCCTCTGCAGGCCGCAAAGCATGGCTATCCTCTCCTCAAAACCCACCTTCGGGGGAACGTGGAGCTCTGTGGACTTGGTAGCCATGGAGCGCAGTGCTGCTGGCGGAGGGCGCGATCCTAACCTGGAGTTCAGCCGGTACAGTTAGGCCAGCAAAGTTTGGCTGGCACACCGCCAAGTATGTTTGGACCACTTTCGGAGTCGGAGCTCTTCCCGGGCAGCTCTTCCATTGCAATGTGTGTTGCTTTCTCTCTCCCCCCTCCCCTGAAGGTCAATGGAGGCTCTGAGAGGTCTGACATATGGGAAAGAGAAAAGGGAGGGCAGAGAGATTTCGGTACCAAGACTTTCTTCCTGTTCGAAGCCCCCCAGATGGCATGGTCCTAATGGGGGCAGTCTTGCGAGGGGGGAGCCAAGCGGCACTTAGTCTCTGTAGAGATAAATAAAGTGAAAAGAGTAGGAGTTTCTTGTACGTGACGATCCACTGATACCTGTCTTTCTCTTCACCTTGTCTGGGGTCCCTTGCAGCTTCCAGCCTTCATCTGTTGCTTCTCCGTACCTCCTTTGTGCTGCCTCTCTTTCCTCTTCTGGTTCTTCTCTTCCTCTGTCCCCCCTTCCTTCTCCACTTCTTCCTTTAAAGGCCCAGTCTACCGCCGAGTCAGCCAAGTACTCATGAGAACATAAAGAGCCCCACTGGATCAGGCCAAAGGCCCATCTAGTCCAGCTTCCTGTATCTCACAGTGGCCCACCAGGTGCCTCAAGGAGCACACAAGACAACAAGTTGCCTGCATCCTGTGGCCACTCCCTTGCATCTGGCATTCTGAGGTAAATTTCTGAAGTAAAATTCTGAGGTAAATCAGACATAATTTGCTATCCTGTCTATGGGAAGGGAGCTATAATAACTTGCAACCCAATCTGGGCCATAAGAACATAAGAAGAGCCCCACTGGATCAGGCCAAAGGCCCATCTAGTCCAGCTTCCTGTTCCGTATGCACTGCAGCAACATCATTGTAGGAGAAGGCCCTGTGCATGTGATCAAAAGCATTTTGTTTTGTTTTCAGTTGAATGCTTCACATATTCCTGGGCCAGGCCCTGGCATGCAAAACAACTTCCACCCTGAGCCCCAACTCAGTTTTTAAGCCCTGGATCAGACAAGATCCCTGCACTTAATCACAATTTAATCAACAGAATATTAAAGTCAAGACTCGTTCTGGAAACAATGCACAGAAGTCAGAGGGGGGGGTTGGTGCCCCCCGACCCTGTTTTTATGAGAGCGCCCATGACATGAATTATGTGTGCACTGGGAGCAAAATCGATGGTAGGAATTCTGAAAGGGACCAAGACTGAACATTATACAGCATGTATATTCATTTGTGATGTTAGCAGTTTTTGAAGCTCATAGCCGGGAAATACGGTACTAATCTCAGCAGCTCATAATGCTCCTCTCAATGCTCAAATGCAAAGCGACCATTATACTGTAGTCTCAAATGTTCTCCTCCAAAGTTGTGCGTCTGTGTTTCTTTCTATAAAAGCTACAGATGCAGGATCACTAGGCGGTAAGAAGCTTTTAGAAATCATACAAATTTACATCTTCCCCTGATTTATTTATTTTTATTTATTTATTTATTTTTGCTGGGGGTCTGCAGAACAGATTCCTGATGTCAACAGAAAGTTTTGGAGGTCATTGATACAAACGATGTTCTTTGACTTTCCTCCTATGGCATCGCCTATCGATCAAAGATTCTCGCACAACCCAGTCCTATGAATCGGCTCCAGAGTGCAATCCTCCCCTGGAGTTAGGCCAGCGTAGTTAGGCCAGCAAAGTTTGGCTGGCAC
>JAJKFI010000119.1:2194379-2209665 GCA_029204185.1 Lerista edwardsae
GCGGTATATAAATCCAAGTATTATTATTATTATTATTATTATTATTATTATTATTATTATTATTATTATTATTATTATTAGGCTCTTTCCCCACCCAGACCCTGCAAGCAGAACAGGTGCTCCACCTCTAAGCGAGGCAGTGCCACTGCAGGAGAATGGCACAGGAAGTATTGCAGGAGCCACAATGTGCTGTGGGAGTGCCCCTCCCACTCACCCTTGGAGCCATTGTGAGCAGCGTTGCCACCCCTGCCCAGAATGGCTCCGAGCACATGTGGGAGGGGCCCCTTATCCAGCACATTGCCGGGCCTGCAATACTTATTGTGCCACTCCACAATGATGGAGATCCTGGAAACAGGGACATGCTATCTGCATGAATGGCAGCGCATAAGTATAGCATTGTTAGCTGTTGAGAGAGGGGGGGAAAGAAATCAAATTAAAGCTGGGCTCAGGAAAGTCCTTTGCTTACAAAAGCAGAAAGAAATAATTTTTCTGGAGAGCTTCAATTCCCGAGGCTCCTGCCAGGCGCGAGTCCCTGCCCAACCACAAACACCTCCTGCCCCCAATTCCCACCTGTCCTGATTCCGTAAGCCCTGCCATAAAAGGGGGTTTCTTTCCCAATCTCCCTGTTCACCTTTATAGGTATTTCTTATGGTCCTCAATGTTTGTTTTTAATTAAAAATGCATCAGGGGGGAGGGGGAGAGTCGGAGACCACCCGTTCATAAGTGTCCCATTTTGCGAGCCTCTGAGCAAACCCAAAGAGAGAAGTGTTTGCATGTCACCGAAAGAGCAAAAAGCAATGTAAACATGCAGACTCACTCTCCAGATGTCTCCTACGTAGCTCTGCGAAGGTGAGACCTGTTTCTATGGCTGCCAAGGTGCATTATGTACACCATAACCCGTGGAGGGAGGGCTTGCCCATTCCTAACCCTACTCCCTGCCGCCAGAACTAGGGTTCTGATGGTGGGGAAGGCTTCCCAGCCGCTTGAACGGAGATGCACACTGCCACCCCGCTAGGAGCAAGGCCAGAGCAGCCCCTTGTGTGGTGACAGATCGCCAAAGGGCTATCGACGATGATAAGTTGGCAGGGGGTGTGCAACAGGATGGAGGAGGACAGGACAAGGACAGGATGGCGCAAGGGAGGGCCGTACAGGGCAGCAATTGAGACGGGGAAGGTGGATCCAGTCCACCCAGCGGATAGTTAATATGTGGAACTCTTTGCCACAGGAGGTGGTGATGACATCTGGCCTAGATGCCTTTAAGAGGGGATTGGACAGATTTCTGGAAGAAAAGTCCATCGTGGGCTATAGGCAATGATGAATCCATCATTACATTAGTAATGCAATTACTAATTGCAACCTCCTTACATTAGTAGTAGGCTACCTCAGAGTACCGGGTGCAAGGGAATGGCAACAGGATGCAAGCATCTTGTTGTCTCGTGCCTCCCTGGGGCACCTGGTGGGCCGCTGTGAGATACAGGAAGCTGGACTAGATGGGCCTTTGGCCTGATCCAGCAGGGCTCTTCTTATGTTCTTATGGAAGGTGGTAGGTTTGGCGACAGCAGGTGCTGCCGAATCCAACCCCCCTTCCAATTTCCTGACAGCTAGAGTTCTCTTAGGCATTCTGGAGGAGATGCCTTCCCCCATCGAGACTTGGAGAATCAAGGGAGGGTACAGGTGTGCACGAAGAGGAAACAGTCGTGATGCCTCATGCAAAACTGCAAGGATTTCCCAAGGCTGCCTGCTACAAAGGGAATCGAATCTGGGAGGCTCGGCCCCAGAATTGTCCCCACGTCAGAGCAAGCAGAGCACAGAGTATTCCTCTCTCTTGCAGACCAAATTCGTTGGGTGCATCTCAACGATTCAGGTCAGCAGCACATTTAGTGGTTCATTGGAAAGCAAGCAAGCAAGCAAGCATGCCTCCAAACCAATGGACAGTGCCTCGGTTCCCCATCAGCAGTACAAAGGTATACTACTCACCTGTAGTGCTGGTGCCAGGTTGCCCTTCCTGAAAGAAGCAGACCAGGCAACAGTCATCCCTGCCATAGTTACAGCTCACTTACACTACTGCCATGTACCTTACTTGGAGATGCCCAGTGGTGTCATCTAAATGATTTAAGAACAGGTACTCACTTCTGATTGGCACATGTCGGGACCCGCCCACCGGAAGTGACGTCATAAGCCGGAAGTGATGTCGTGGCAGGAAGGGACATGAAAAAAGCCCTTTTTGAGGCCTCAGACAATTTTAAACTGACCCAACAGTTGCAACAGTATTCCACAGCACCCCCAGAACATGTTAAGGAGGCCTGGCATCATGTTAAAGTGACCCAACAGTTCCAAAACCCCAGAGCAGCTCATTTTTCAGTGGCAGGCAACTCAAACGTGCAGGAAATTCAAACGCTGCAGGGGGCGGAGTCGACAAGTGGGCGGGCGAACGGGCGGGGCCAGCCATAATCCTAGAAACCGGTACTTGCGTACCCCCTGCATGACATCACTGGAGATGCCCTTCATGATGGTTCTGCAGGCCCAGTGGCAGGAGCTTTTCCACGGCAGCCATTCCACTTTGGAATTCCCTCCCCTGTGAGGCCTGCCTGGTTCTAATGCAAGATTTCTGCCTTGTTGAGCTTCCCCCGGAATTTCTTTGCTAGCCACTTGTTTGCTGCTGTTTTTCAGCCCTGTGCTTCACCACTGAGTATGTGCCTATTGCTGAAAGTGGATTGGATTGTTTGAGTATGGATTTTAATCTTCAGCCTTCCTTGGGGCACCCTCGAATCTTTCAAATAAATAAATGCGGCAATCGTACCAAAAAAAAAAAAGCCAGCAGATAAAAAGGAGCAAACATAAACCATAAACCGCAATCAAAGACCTGCCTTCTTGGAGGGCACGTTTGGGCATGTTTCTGGAAGCAAAGATGATAAAACCATCAGCCCAAATGAATGTGTCAGCAAACACACGGTTAACTTGCACATTTTTTTCAAGGATCCTGTGGATTATATGTGAAACTCCGCATAGCAGAAGGGGAAGGGAAGCCAACACCATCTCCAGAGACATTTAAGAGCTTTAACCAGGTCATCTGCTGCTGGCTTGGCATCTCCGCAGTGAGCTGAACACATACCGTACCACCTTGTTCTCTGATCCTATCTGATTTCATGTGCTAAGTAGGGTCAGTGTAGGTCACAACCCAGGTGGGAATACTCCACGTTGAACCTCAGCCTGCTCCGGGAAATCAGGCTGGTGGGTCACTAGGTGGTGCTCTTTTCTCTGTCAAAGGAGAGGTAGGCTACCTTGTGAGAGGACACACAGGAGACGTTGGTGGGGTGGATGTCTGGCTAGAATTTTACCTGCCCTAGTTCAACTCTCTTGGCCCAGGTATCAGAGCAGGAGGGCTTAAAATGAGGAAAAAAAAACTAGTGTCCAATGTTATTTTCTTACATTTTGCAAGAAGCCTTTAAAAAAAAGATGGCTCCCTTTGGAGTGGAGAACTCTGCATATGCTTAAAGATGTTCTCTCATTTGTTCTAAAAAAAACCCACATCCTGTTAGAAACGAAAGGCACTCTGCACATGATCAGAATGCTTTTCACTTTCTGCCTGTTACAAAAACTGTGCTCTGTTCGGACAACAGGATTGTGCATATATTCCAAGGTGCTCGAGCTGAGCTGCCAAAGTTTTCAAAAACAAAAGTGACCCAGCATGAATGCTGGAGAAGAGCACCCATGCCCCATGGCTGCACACTGAACCTGGTTTACAAAAGGTTTCTGAGGGTCTTGGCTTTGGACCCATTTAATTTAACACCAGTAGAGTAACCAGAGGGGTGTAAGTACTGCAGGTGCCACAATGTGCCATGTAAGTGGCGCAGTGGCATTTCTACAGGGATGGCAAAGCTCTAAGTTTTGCAAGAAGCCTTACCTTGCAGTGGAAATTACTCCTCTCCTGCACCGTTTTAGCCAGTCCTCACAGGGAACAGCAACATCTTGGCGTTGCTTACTGGCTACAGCAGCAAGGGAGAGGGGGGAATTCCATGATAGGGTAAGGCTTCTTGCAAAACGTAGAGCTTTGCCTGTAGAAACGCCTCTGAAGTGGCGCCCCCCACTTGCCATCAGAACCATTCTGTGCGGTGATAGCAAAGCACAAGAGATGCTGTTTGGCTCTGTGAGCACAAGCCGGAATGGCTCGGATGGCAAGTGGGAGGGGCCTCTTACACAGTGCATTGCGGTGGCTGCAGTACTTTCTGCACTGCCCGCTCTCTGGCTACGCGATTGCTTTTTCTCCACTCATTAGCCCATAAGCACTGAGCTTATGAGTTGAGACACAATCTTCCATGTGTCATTTCTAGCTCAGAGGTTGCTCCCTGCTGAACAAGGCTCATCCAGCTTCTGGCCCACAGGCGGGAAAAGCACCAGCTCCTTATCCGGCTAAGCACAAACCGTTCAGCTGCCTCACTGCGGCGGTGCCAGCCATTCCGCTAAGTACCGGCATCCTGATTAGGGGTGCCGAGAAGGCGTTTGGTGGGTGGATGTAGGAAGCCAGCTGCAAAAAATACCCCACTTTTATGAGGTGGTTATTAAATGATTGTGCCGTGCCAGGCACTCAGCAGAGCTGCCACCTTGTCTGCTTGCTCCACAAAAAAATTAAAATAATGAGAGAGGCCATAAATATGACATGCATAATGACTGCTCTTTCTCTCTTTGCAGCCTAAGGAGTTTCATCATCCTTGTCGTGGTGGGAAGAGAAATCGCCCTGGCGGAAGCAGCCATGTGTCAGAAGGCCCCTGCTAGCCTAGGTGCCTGAATAAATGGATGGTGCGGCTACTTTGGGAACGTTCTGTATAGTGTTGGCCACCTTCATCTCAAAAATGAGATTGCAGAGCTGAGGGAGTTGAAGATGAGAACAATTATAACGATCACGGGCTTGGAGCATCTTCCCACTAAGGAAAAGGTGACAAATCTGGTCCTTTTTGATCAAGGAAAAAGTTTGATCAAGGAAATAAAAAATTGGTTTTTTTCCCCCTCGGGTGGGGTGGGGGATAATTCAGTACTGAAATATAAACTGGGCCTAAAAGTTGTCCAACACAACAACCCTGTGAACTAGGCTAAGCTCAGGGATAATGACTGGCACAAAGTCACCCAGTAAGCTTTGTGCCTGAGGGGGGATTTGAACCTGGGTTTCTTTGGGTCTAGAATGCTAACACTATAAGAACATGAGAAGAACCCCACTGGATCACGCCAAGGGCCCATCTGGTCCAGCTTCCTGTGTCTCATAGTGGCCCACCAGATGCCTCAGGGAGAACAAAAGACCACCATCCCTGCATCCTGGTGCCACTCCCTTGTATCTGGCATTCTGAGGTAAAATTCTGAGGTAAATGTGAGGTAAATAAAACAGAATTTGCTATGTGGGGAGGGAGCTATAATAACTTGCAACCCAATCTGGACCTTAAGAACCCCACTGGATCAGGCCAAAGGCCCATCTAGTCCACTTCCTGTATCTCACAGTGGCCCATCACATGCCTCAGGGAGCACACAAGACCACAAGATGCCTGCATCCTATTGCCACTCCCTTGCACCTGGCATTCTGAGGTAGCCTACTTCTAACATTAGGAGGTTGCACCACCCATCATGGCCTGTAGCCCACAACGGACTTTTCCTCCAGAAAACACTCCTTCACGCTGGTGTAAACATAAGGTTCATAAGGTCCTCAGGCCTGTACACACAGGAGAGAAAATCCTCACTGAAATGGCTGTGGGATGGTGGGGAGGGGGAGAAATGAGCAAAAAAAACCAAAGAGCAAAATATGACAGATAAGGCCAGGAGTCATGTGAACCCACGGAGAGTTCTCGATAGTGGAACTGGGGCAATAACCTCTTGGCTTCTGGAGAGAATCAGATGGCGCTGGATTGGAAGGGAATGTAGCGTTGCTCTTGGGGAGGGTGATACACTGGGATTTTGGCGATGTTTTGACTGGCCCCAAAGCCATGTTTTGACTATGACCCATGCCGCTGGGGAGCAAGGCGGTTCCATTTGCAATGGAAATGCCTCCACAGTGTTCCGTGACGGTAGGAAAGGCAGCTGGCCAAGGAAGAGGGCATTCCTTGTACACTCAATCCCTTTCACTCCCGCCACAGACATCCCCAAGGTGTCGGGTGGCCGGGCACCAGCTCTTTGGAATTCAGCAGTTGCCGCCAGACGTTCGGGAGTTGGTCAGTGGAGGGACAAAGGAAGCCAAGGAGATCCTCCTCCAGGCTCCGAGAGGTACAAAGAGGCAGCTTGTCCTCAGCCTGCCTACCTCACAGGGCTGTTGTGAGGACAAAAGGAAGGAAGGGACCGCATACAGCACCCTGAGCACCTTGAAGGAAGGGTGGTATAAACATATGAACAATATAAAGAAAATAAATAAGGTGTATAAATATGTGTGCCTGCACTTCATTTCTCCCATGAAAAGTGACTCATCTGCATGAGTATTTGGGAGGGGGGGCAGGTCTCTGAGAGGCCAGATAGGACTGGCTATGAATTTGAAGCCTTCATCCTCAATGCATCCTTTTTCTCCAATTTTTTTCTCCATTGAAAAAGCTCCTCCATAGTTGCAGCTATTGACTGGCATGACCCCCCCCCTTCCAGGGTCTGCAGGAGAGCAGCAGAAAAAGGACAACAGACTCTGTATGGCTAATTAATTTGCAAGTTTAAGTCAGTAGCCCAGTTACTGGAATGTGGGCAATTACCCTTGAAACATCCGGTGTTTGCCAGCATTCATGTGGCGCATTTCACATGCGCATTTCACATGCGGGCATTTCCTCCAAGCTGCATAGAGCTACCTTATGCTGGGTCAGACCCAGTAGTGTAGCTACAGAGGGGGCGACATGGTAAATATTGCAGGCACCACAATGCACCATGTAACTGGCCCCTCCCACTCACCGACGGAGCCATTCTGGGAAGTGAGGGCAACTGCATCAGAAGCTCAGCAGTTGTGCCAAACATCATCTCCAAGACACTTCTCAGTGTCTTCCCTCCTCTCCGCATTGGAAGGCCCAAGCGGGGAGGCCTCAGTGTAGGGTGGATAAAACCCTATACAGAAAGCTAGCATGTCAAGGCTAGTAGGGTTTTTCTGTATAGTAGGGAATTTTTGTGCATGGGTGGGGAAACCGCTATCAAGGGAGCCCCGACCCAAGCCTGAAGACACAGAGCACAATCCTAACCTGGAATTAGGCCGGCATAGTTAAGCCAGCAAAGTTTGGCTGGCACAAGGGCCACCGTTAAGTACATTTGAACCACTCCCTGAGTCAGGAAGGATGGCGCACGTCTGTGTGCTGGCCTCTCTGACTCCGAGAGTGGGCCAAACATACTTTACGGTGTCCCTTGTGCTGGCCAAACTTTGCTGGCCTAACTGGGCCGGCCTAACTCCAGGTTAGGATTGTGCCCACAGGGTGACCACCTTAGACAAACAGGGCCTCAGGGGTTACGTGCACAGAAGTAGGGGTGCAGCGCTTCCAGGTTTATGAACATAGACCCCAAAGTCAGTTGAAGACCTACCATTGTGGGGAGGGCAAAAGCCCAGGGCGCGGCACTCCCGGTTTGGTAGGAGAGCAGCAACGAGGGGCATGGGGGTGGAGCAGAGCAGCGCGTGGGGCAGGGAAACAGCGGAGGGGGTGGACCCCTGGACAGCTCATGGGCTGGGTCCGCAACTGCCCAAAGTGTGGGGTTGTTGTGTGCCTGTAGCATCTGAGAGGATTCATCCTCAGGCTTGGCTTTTGGTTTTCTGCTTTTCTCAGAAAAACAAATATGGAAGAGATACAGTATGGGGGGGGGGGGGGGGTGGGGGGGCATGAGATTTTGAGAGGGATCAGGAATGCCTTCCCAGGAGGTCCCAGGCTGCTTTCTCCACGGTTCGTGGCCCCGTCACTGAGAAGCCTCCCGAAATCAATAGGGAGCCTCACCTCGCCCCCGAGCTCAGCTATCCACCTCGCGTCGAGCTTTAATTACTCGCTGCCTCCCCGTGCGTTTGGGACGCCGAAGTCCGTCACCCCTTAAGCTGCCTGCCCAACTCCTCGGTTCGCAGACAAGGTAGGCACCAGCCCCGTCGGCCAATGGCAAGCCGGTCACACAAGTATTAGGTTTTCCCTCTCGCGGTCTACAGTTTCACTGTTGTAGGAATTACACAGCCAAGGCTACCCCAGGAATAATGGCTCCATTCACTCTCCCTGGAGACGAAGGCTCCTGCAGATGGCAAACACCCACAGCGGGGGCAAATTGGCTTCTGTTTTCATCTGGCGACTCCAATCCAGAAGCAAATTTTGTTTTTGTTTACTGAGGAAGGCTGGCCATAATTGGAACAATGCGGCTGTCCAGAGGTAAAGGACAAATTCCATGCCGGGGTCTTCAGGACGTATACCTTCCATGCTTCCATAAGTACACTAGAGGGGGTTTGCATTGGGTGTCAAATTCTGCATCCTGAGAATGTCAGCTCTTAGCACTTGCTTTACAGAAAGCATGTTTCTAGTTCTTATGGTGGGAAGATCATCTTCGAAAGCTGACTAACACTGAAATGCCAGAGGAGACTGAATAGGATGCCCAGAGGCCACCAGTCACTCCAGAGATCTGCATTTTTATTTAGTTACTTGTTTTTTTATCGGAACCTTTGTTGTTTTATAGACTTGGATCCCAAAGTGGTAGTCAATTAACATTGTATTTAATCTATGGAACTCCTTGCCCCAGGAGGTGGTGGCGGCATCTGGCCTAGGTGCCTTTAAAAACAAGATTGGACAGGTTTCTGGAGGATAAGTCCATCACAGCCATGATGGGTGGTGCAACCTCCTTATTTTAGAGGTAGGCTACCTCGGAGTGCCGGATACAGGCGAGTGGCAAGGAGGTGCAAATATCTTGCTGTCGTGCATGCTCCCTGAGGCCACTGTGAGATACAGGAAGCTGGACTAGATGGGCCTTTGGCCTGATCTAGCAAGGCTCTTCTTATGTTCTTAACATTGAAATAAAATATAACAGAAAAACAGCACTAAAGATATGCATCAACAGGAGATTGCTCCTCTCTTCTCCAAAACCATGCATGCCCCACTATGAGTTCCATCATAAATCAAATGCTTTTGCACTAATGTCAGCTGATACCGAAGAACATGCAAATTGGAGAACTGGAGGAAGGAGGGTCCACGGGAAAGACAGAGGAGGACAATATTTCGGGATACATTTTTCAGTTGACCTTTCTCAACGTCAACAAGAGCAGGATGATATAGATCCAATTACTATAGATGGCTATAGATGTGAAAGAATGGTCCCAAATGGGCCTTTCCTGATTGGTAGAGCAATCCTAACTTGGAGTTAGGCCGGCACAGCAGAGGCGGAGGAAGGGTATAGCCCGGGGTGGCGCGAGCCATGGGTACTGGCAGCAGCGGGGCGCCATTGCGCAGAGTCCGTGGAGTCACCCGCCCGCTGTTCGGCCCACCCGCCCTCCCTGGCGTCCATTCAACTCCAAAATGGAGCTATTCCAGGCACAGGAAGGTGTGGCTGGACGACTCAAGGGGGCAGGGTGACGTGCAGAGGGTGCGGTTTCATCGCCCTGCCATGGGTGCATTCAGGGCTCCATTCGTCCCTGTGGCACAGTTAGGCCAGCAAAGTTTGGCCGGCACAACGGACACTGTAAATTGTGTTGGACCACTCTCGGAGCCAGGAAGGATGGTGCACGTCTGTGTGCCGGCCTCTTTGACTCGGAGAGTGGTCTAAACATACCTCATGGTGTCCTTTCTGCTGGCCTAACTGTGCCAGACTAACTCCAGGTTAGGATTGTGTCCTGGGGCTACAAGCAGTGATGTCATGCAGGGGGAACGTGGGGGAACTCAGTTCCACTAGTTAAAATTAGGGCTGACTCCACCCGCTTCACTCTCCCTCCTCCCCCCTCCCAATTCCTCTGCAAAGAGCTTTTCTTCTTGGTTGGCCGGCACTCAGAGAGTTAAACGGAACGACTCCGGATTCCTAGGGGGGCGAAGGCAGTGATGTCATTCAGGGGGAACGGACCAGAACGGGCGTTCCGGATCCTAACGGGCTCCGTGGCTGGTTCTGGGTTCCCGACAAGTGCCAATCAAAAGTGAGTTCCTGTTCCTAAATCATTTGAATGACACCACTGGCTACAAGTGACTATTAAATTTTTGTTGGTCTTTCTGTCACTTCTAATCTGGATCGCCCTAAGTTTCAGTCATTTATTTGGAATTATAATACCCCTCGGAGGAAGGCATATTTTGCCTGGAAGACTGTCTCTATCTTGTATTAAGACAGTTTAATATGAACAGGGAATGGACTAAAATTGAAAGTTTGGTATCTTTTTGCAGATATCTACGCAATATTAACACAATCTAATACTCTAGACAGAACAGTAAAAGTTCATTGGGAAAAAGACCGTAATATTGTAATATGAGAAAATGTCTGGAAAAGTATATGTAATATTTCTATAACATTGACATATGACGTTACCGCAAAAGCCGTTTTAAATAAATTGTTATACAGATGGTGCTTAGTGCTATGTAGCCTTCTGAAAACGGTTCCTGCTACTTTGGTGGAGATGTCTGATGGGCCGGAGGTGCTTCTGCCCAGATTTGGTGGAAACAAGGATCAGTTTAGAAAAAAAGCATTTTTTTAAAGTAGAGGTCTGTGAAATTGTGTTTGAGACATCCCAGGTTATGAAATCCCAGTTATGTTGTTGAGGAATTTTCGTGGTTAGGAAAGAACATTTGGTTCTGATGCAGTAGAGTAGCAATAGGGGGGAGTTTGGTAAGTAGTGTAGGTGCTGCAATGAGCATAAGAACCTGCATAAGAACGTAAGAAAAGCCTTGCTGGATCAGGCCAAAGGCATCTAGTCCACCTTCCTGAATCTCATAGTATGTTTAAACCACTCTTGGAGTCAGAGAGGCCAGCACACAGATGTGCCATCCTCCTTGACTCCAAGCATGGTCCAAATGCACTTTACGGTGTCCCTTGGGCTGGCCTAAATTTGCCAGCCTAACTCCTGGTTAGGATTGTGGCCTAAAGCTGTGCTCTGTGTGATGGCAGCAGGGCATATAAAGCATAGGGCAGGGGCTGACTTGGAGGAAAGGGGGAGCAGAGCCCTACTTGTCCTCTCCCTTCCTTTCCGGTCATATCTTGTCCTTTGAGGATCCAGGGCAGGGCATTTTCCAGGGCTACATGATCTGATGGCACACCTCCCTGTTATCAATCTAGCGACTCAATAAAGCGGTTTTGCTCCATTTATGAAATGGACTTATTGGGGTGGAGGCTGTGTGTGAGAGAGGAAAAGTTCTTCACTTCGGTTTGATTGGAAGGATCCCTTCTTCTTGTATGTCTTATTTATTTATTTTTAAGTGCCAGGAAATCTAATTTAACAGCAAAGAAACTCTTTCGGCTTTGGAACGTGGCTGATTTTCCAAGAGTGTAACGTTTGCTTTTAGGGTTGCATTGATGAATTTGTAACCCTTTGTTTTCTGTCGCCAGAGCACCGATTGGGCAGAAATTGCAGCTTTTACAAAATGTGGGTGGTGGTGGTAAAACCTCACTTACCTTGAAGGCTCCTTTTGGTTCTCCAAAAGAAAAAAGACCAGCCGAATTCTGCACTCCCCCAATACAAGCCTTCCTGCCACAGCTGGTACCATCCAATGTTCCTTTCCCTCGTGCAGCCAATTCCTGCATCTGCAAGAGAAAACGCCTTTGCTTCGCCTGCCATCGCCACTTCTTGGCATGGCTCAGCCTCCATTTCATTATAACTTTAAACACACACACACACACACACACACACACCCGACCAGCCTCATATCAAATCGCAACCCCAACATCATCTTGTGGCAGGAATTCAATCCCTCCTTTTCCTCTTTTGTTTATTCTGCGGTTCCTGGAAGAGCGCGAGTTCCTTTCTCCGTCCTCAGCACTCAGCATCCCAGCCTGGTCCACGCCCTGCTCCACAGATGAGGGCAGAGCAGGAGATAAATGCCCGGGGCTTGTGTTTGTTTGCAAAAGCCAAGCTCGGTGGACAAATGGCTCCCTTGGCCTGCTGGGATAATTCTGTTTCTTTGCTGGCATGCTCCCTGGGCCTTAGCGGGGCTTCAAGGCAAAAAAAGACGGGAGGAGAGGCACCAAACTTTAAGAAGTTCTTTGCTTGCTGTGGCCAATGATGCATCACAACCAACAGCCTGACTCCAGCCTGGGACAGCCGGGCGCCTCTGAGAAGGCAGCAGCATCCTCTGCCCTTCATCTCCAGCACCGACCCAGAGCTCTGGTTCCGCCACTGAATCCAGAGTTCTGTTTATCTATTATGGTGATTATGTTCCTAGTGTCAGCTGGTAGGCAGTGTTCCTTTGTTAATAATCATAGAATCATAGAGTTGGTCTCCTCCTCCTCTGCCTATAGCAGGAAATTGTCCTAGATCAGGGGTGGCTAACCCACGGCACATGTGCCACTTTGTTGTTGTTGTTCAGTCGCTAAGCGTGTCCGGCTCTTTGCAACCCCCTGGACCACAGCACACCAGGCCTCCCTGTCCTCCACCAGCTTCCGGAGTTCGCCCAATTTCATGGTCATCGCTTCGGTGACACTCTCTAACCATCTCATCCACTGCCACCTCCTTTTGCCTTCCATCTTTCCCAGCATGAGGGTCTTTTCTCAAGAGTCCTCTCTTCTCATGAGGTGGCCAAAGTATTGGAACTTCAGCTTCAGCATTTGTCCTTCCAGGGAGCAATCAGGCTTGACTTCCTGTAGGATTGACCGATCTCCTTGCAGTCCAGGGGACTCTCAAGAGTCTTCTCCAACATCATAAGTCAAAAGCATCTATTCTTCGGCGCTCTGCCTTACACATGCCACTAGTGGCACACAAATACTATCTGAGTGGCATGCACAAAGTCACCCCATGTTTTTGAAAAACATTTAACTAATAAAGATAGCACCACAGCAGTTTATGGTTTGCTAGTTTTCTTTGCTACTTCTTATATAGCATGCCCCCAAGTATCTAATGTTGCAGTGGCCACACCTACTCTGTTCGGTTTGCTGTGGTTGGAAGCTGGGGAGAAAGGCGAGAAAAGAATGATGGACAGTAGCAAAATTCAGTGGGGCATGATTCTTGCTCTGCAGCCAAAGTACCTTCTGGTACTTTGATATATACTGCCCTTGAACTTGCAGGTTCTATTTAGCTATCGTGGTAATAGCGAAAAGCAATGTTACGGTAGAGTGGCACGCTCACGTTTCTCTACGTAAAAAGTGGCACATGCTGTGTGGTGGGTTGGCCACCCCTGCCCTAGAACGTCTCTTAACATCAGGAATTTTTTCCTGATCTTCTGGAAGAACATCAGAAGAGCCCCACTGGATCAGGCCAAGGGCCCATCTCATCCAGCTTCCTGTACTTCACAGTGGCCCACTAGGTGCCTCTGGGAGCACACAGACAATGTGACATCTGTATCCAGTTGTCATTCCCTCGCATTTAGAGACAACCAACTCCTAAAACCGGGAGGTTGCACATACCCATCATGGCTTGTGTAACCTGTGAACTGTTGTGAGTAGTTGCCCTGCTTGATCCAATTAAAAAATCATTCTGTTGACATGTACCAGCAGCCACTGCAATCCACAATCACAGGGCACAATTTCAGAATTTGACCCCCAGATACGGAGAGGTCAGAGGTCAGTGGCAGAGCACATGAGGGAGGTGCAGGTTCAATTCCTTTCAAAACCAACGAAAGTCCAGGTAGTGGGGCTAGGAGGAGTCCTGGCTGACTCCTTGGGGAGTCACAGCTCATCCCAGGGGACTATTCTGGGCTAGTAGGACCAAAGCTCAGAAGGCGGCAGGCAGCTCCGATTCAGGTTGCTCCATCCCAGCGGCAAGCAGCCCACCAGCTCCCCCTGTTGTCAGTCATCCCATCCAACACCTCCGCAGGCGGTCAGGTGGAGGGGCAGCACCTGTCGCTATGGGCAGAGGCAGCTGTGCAGAGAAGATCCCAAGCCAGGCTCAAGGCTGCTGCTGCTGCTGCTTCTCCTTTGGCTTTCCTTAGGCGGAGGGCTTGAATGTGCCCCGGAATTTGTTTGGGTTGCATCCCTGGACACTTGCCCCGCCTCTTGTTGAGTGAGGAAACATCAGCCGTGGGCATGTCAGCAATGATCTGCTCTTTGGGAAATGCGCAGCGGAGATGCTGAACTTCCTCCTGGATGGACACCAGGGAGAGGTTTTGGATTTAATGGCCCAGATGGAGTTACTCATAGTATAGCTTCTTGGGGTGGGGTGGGGGAGAAGTGTCCTGGCTCTTTAGCCTGCATTCTCGGAGCAGAACTGCACTTGAATTCTTTCAGTACATTTTGCCAGGCTGGCAAAAATAAAGCTCTTGGTCAGGAGATGCGCAAGACTTTTTCAGACGTGAGCATTCACATGTTTGATAAGCATGGGGAGCAGGCATCATGTGTGGAGGGCTCTGGCCATGCAGGCAGGGATGCTGAAAAGGCAGGGTTTCCAACTGGGTGGGTAAAGCTCTCCAGGCGCACTGGGGTTTGTGAGGTTTGCAAGGGAGTGGGAACAAGATGAAGGCATCTTGTTGTCTCATGTGCTCCCTGAGGCATCTGGTGGGCCGCTGAGAGATACAGGAAGCTGGACGAGATGGGCCTTTGGCCTGATCCAGCAGGGCTCTTCTTACGTTCTTATGTGACTGAGGGCTCCTTACAGATGTTCAGGGAGCATGCATAGAATGAGTGGGGGGAGGCAGAGCCTCCAGAGCAACACCACTGCCCCCTGTCATGGGTTCAATGAACATATGGGCATTCATGAGCAGAACAGGGCCAAAGAGAAGGGCTCTGTCAACAGGCAGGCAGGCAATACGCCACTCTTCCTTCCGCATCGCAGTTAGAGTGCAATCCTCACCCGGAGTTAGGCCGGCACAATTCGGCCAGCAAAGTTTGGCCGGCACCAGGGCCACCGTAAAGAGCGTTTGGACCACTCTCAGAGTCAGGGAGGAGGGCGCACGTCTGTGCTCTGGCCTCTCTGACTCCGAGAGTGGTCCAAACCATCCCCAAAGCAGGGAGCCTGTGGCAGAGAATCCTCAAGCACAAACAGAAGTTGCCCTTGCGCAGAATGAATCGGCAGCTGCGAAATCAGACTCACATATCATTTGAAATCAAATTTTAAAACCATGACCTGTAGTTGTTGCAGGATCCCTCGTTGCATTCTGCGGCGTCTGGCTCACCTGGGTTGCAGCCACATAGCTACAGGGGAGCAGCATGGTAATAATAACAATAACAATAACAATAACAATAACAATAACAATAACAATAACAATAACAA
>JAJKFI010000119.1:2224770-2256380 GCA_029204185.1 Lerista edwardsae
TGCACAGGGGTGAAGAGGGACAATTACTCTTCCCCTGCTAAATATAAGAGGAACACCACTTGGAAAAAGTGCCTCTTGCCCAGTTAGCAGGGGATGCTAACTGGCCAGATGTTTGGCCAGTTGTTCTACGCGTTCCCATTCTCCATCCCTGCCGCATGCACGTGGATCCATATGCATGTGCGCCCACACATGTGCCGGGCTCCTTGCTTCCCTGCTTGAAAATGCAAACAGAAATATGGTTTGCCGGCTGCAATGTCAAGAAGATTAACTTTTCCCCAGCTAAAGGACAAGAATTCCCACCAGACACCACGGCTGCCTCTTGGGGCCAACATCAGGCCGGCCCCTTCGACATCCCGCGCTTGGTTCCCACTGCAGCAAATCCAGACTAGCGACAGACGCTGTGAGAACATTCACCTGCCCGGATTCAAGTAAGCAGAGCGTTTTCCTGCCTTTATTGAATTCCGTTTGCAAACATTCCCCCAGACAAAACCTCCAAGCTGGGGACCGGGGATGCCGGCACTGTCTTGCATTTGCCAAATGGATTAGCTACTAAATTGCCAACTCCCTCCAATCCGAAAGGGGGTTTCATGCATTGGGAAAGGGATTTTTGAATTATTAGGATGTTTTGTTTTTCCTTTGTGAGGCCTCCAGATCCTGTTCTTAAATCCCCGCTTTTTCATTAGCAGACGCGGCGGGCCTTTAAAAAACAAACCGAAAAAGCGAAAACCGATTTTGGGAACCACATGATGAACATCGAAAGGCCTTTCAGGGCCGCATTACAAGGCATAATCCCACATTCTACAGCATGTTAAAAAAAATTAAAATAATATAGATAAGGGCAAAGATCAGGCATTGTGCTGAATTGACACAGACCGGAGGAAACCCAGATCAGCAGATTTGGAGGGGCAGGAGGGGAGGGGAGGGGAGGGGAGGGGAAGGCTCTGAAAGAGAAGGCTGTGCAGACCGAAAAAGCTTTGGCCGGATTTTGCTATAAGCCGCACAGGCTTGGGAATTTTCTGGAGGGTTGAACAGAGGTTCTGGGGGGAGTTTATCAGCATTTGTATAGGACCAGGATACGTTTATGGGCTTGAGTTTAGACTAGGGTTTAGACTAGGGTTTAGTTTAGACTAGGGTGGGGCAATAAGAGTGCCTTCCCCAAGTGCATCCTGGACCAGGGTTAAATTGGACATAAACTGTCATGTAATGTGTTGTTTAGCCGTTTAGTACTATAATAGTCAAATAGGTTCACATAGTCAAAGCGATGGTTTTCCCAGTAGCAATGTATGGCTGTGAGAGCTGGACCATAAGAAAGGCAGAGCGCCGAAGAATAGATGCTTCCGAATTATGGTGTTGGAGAAGACTCTTGAGAGTCCCCTGGACTGCAAGGAGATCTAATCGGTCAATCCTACAGGAAGTCAAGCCTGATTGCTCCCTGGAAGGACAAATTCTGAAGCTGAAGCTCTTTGGCCACCTCATGAGAAGAGAGGACTCTTTAGAAAAGACCCTCATGCTGGGAAAGATGGAAGGCCAAAGGAGAAGGGGGCGGCAGAGGATGAGATGGGTAGACAGTGTCACCGAAGCGATGCACATGAAATTGGGCGAACTCCGGAAGCTAGTGGAGGACAGGGAGGCCTGGCGTGCTGTGGTCCAGGGGATTGCAAAGAGTCAGACACGACTTAGTGACTGAACAACAACAATGTATTGTTTAAGACTTTTTTTGAAAAACTAAGCCTGGACTGAACATTCTCCAAAGAGAGAATGTTTGGCCAGGTGGGTGGCTGAGATTGTCCAGCGAGTGAGACAGGGAGGTTCAAAGCCTACCTGTTCTATTACCAGGATTCACCTTTGCTACTGCTTGTTGAGGACCTAACCAATGGGCCGTCGAGGGTCAGAGAAGGAGGCAGTCCTGGTCCTGCTGTTTCCCTACCCCCCGGGCATCACTCTGCTCCGCCCCTATGCCACGCCAGGCTCCATTTCAGAGCTGTACCACGACAGGGTGGGCAGGAGGGCTGAAACCGCTGGCCTCTCGGCAAGGCTCGCCCCATGTTGACGCCCTCCTCTTTCCCCAGGAGTGCTGCACCCAGGACGTTTGTCCCCCCGGAACATAATGGGAGGGCCACAACTGCTGCTTGCTTTGCAATGTGGTTGTAGTGCTTGTCTTAGCTTGTCATCTCTTCCTCCCAGAATGCCCTCCCAGGGATGCTAATAATAATAATAATGCAAGTATTTATATACCGCCTTTCTTTGGCCATTAGATTGCTCCTCTGGCTTTAATTCAAGGCGATTTACATGGGCAGACTTTATCTCTAAACCCACAAGGGTTTTTTACAAATTACAGAGAAGTTCTGTCTTTCAAGAACTACAAACAACATACAGATGGAACTTCCGTGGTTTAGTCCTCCTTTCTTGGCCATACACTTGCCTTCCTTCTGGCTGATACACAGCTTCTCTGCTCCCACCAGAGAAACAGCTGGCCCAGCACTCCTCTCTCACAGGCAGCTGAAGACAGCTTTTATCAGTTGCACTTCTCAAGGTCTGCCGCTCACTGAGACTTCCGGTGTTGCCGAACTGGCAACCTTCGGATCTTATCCTCGGGCAAACGGAGGCTTTAACCCTCTCGCCTAAACCTTCTGCCCAACCTTCTGCTAGAGAGCACACACACACACACACACACACACACACACCAGCATTTCCATAACAGAGGCCTGTGGAGGGCAATGGTTTTGCGATCATAAAACCAGAAGTGGATGCAATTTCATTTTAAACACATTAGCAGGCTTGGAGAGCTCCCCAGCGCGACAAGGGGTAATTCAAGCCTCTTTACCCAGCACTGTAGCACAATCCTCAGGATTGCGGTGCTGCCTTTTCCCCTCCCCCTCAAACACTGACATGGCTCTCAACCCCCTTGTAGGAGTTTGGGGACCACTGCTCTAAAGCTCTATATATTCCTAAGGATATTAGGAGCAAAACGGAGGCGCAAAGGCCCTGGCAATGTGTATATCAGCCATTATGGTATCTATTTATTCCATTTTCCATCATGGAACTTCAGGTGGTATTCACGGGGCTTGTCTCATCCAGGCACAGTTCAAAGCTCAACCTGATTAGTTGCAGGAAGGTGGCCGGATCATGTGCCCTCAGACCTGAGCACAAGAATGCAAGACAGGTTGATGATCCCTTATCCAGACTGCTTGGGATGTTCCAGGGGTGGTCCAGATTTCAGATTAGTCTGGATTTCGGAATCATTGCATCAATACCATGAGAAATGCTTCCTCTTCCTCTTTTCACTGTCACCCATTTGGGTGTCTGCTGGACTCTTTCACATTTTTGAACCCTGTCTGTAGAGGCACACATCACAGAGTAGAGAATAAAAGTTACAGCTTGCATGTGGGAATGCGCACAAGACCTTCTTTCTACAGAAAGTTTTTAAACAATCCAAAGATGTCTGGATTTCAGAATAGTCTAGACTGCAATTGTCTGGATAAGGGATCATCTACCTGTATTAAATTCATTCCTTGCAGACATCATAAGAACATAAGAAGAGCCCTGCTGGATCAGGCCAAAGGCCCATCTAGTCCAGCTTCCTGGATCTCACAGTGGCCCAACAGGTGCCTAAGGGAGCTTGCATCCAGTTGCCACTCCCTTGCACCTGGCATTCTGAAGTAGTGTACTATTAATATAAGGAGGTTGCACAACCCATCATGGCCATGATGGACTTTTCCTCCAGAAATCTGTCCAATCCTCTTTTAAATGCATCTAGGCCAGATGCCATCACCACTTTCTGTGGCAAGGAGTTCCACAGGTTAATTACCTGCTAGGTAAAAAAGTATTTCCTTTTATCTGTTCTAACTCTCCCAATGCTCAATTTCAGTGCATGTCCCCTGGAAAAGAACATCCCTCTATCGACTCTATCCCTCCTGTGCATAATTTTGTAGTCTCAATCATGTCCCCCCCTCAGGCACCATTTTTCCAGACTGAAGAGCCCCAAACACTGCAGTCTTTCTTCACAAGAGAGATGCCCCAGCCCCGCAATCATTTTTGTCGCTCTCTTCTGCACCTTTTCCAGCTCCACTATGTCCTTCTTGAGATGTGGTGACCAGAACATCCTCTTAATGTGAACAGAAACATTGCAAACCATATGGGGGGGGCGGAATCCCCTCCTCCAAGGAGGGTGTTGAGCAAATGACCTCTGGCTCATTCCAAGAAAAGGAAAGTGAGGGAGGGGTATGGCAACGAGTGGATTAAAATGCAAGGAGAAGGGTGCGATTGTTGAAGATCAGATTTCTTTGTTCTAAATGCGTGCTTCGAGGAGGATGGTTCACAGCTAAGAACAACAGGCCTTATCTTGACCCAAAAATATTATTCTGAATCTCCCCAGATTGTTTTTGTTACTTCCAAAAAAGAAAAAAAGAAAAGATGATCAAATGGTGAGTGATCCTTTTTCGGCTGCCAATATTTTTAATAAGCAACTTAGTCAATGTTAGCACAGCTGCTTGGTCAGATCAGCTCGTCTGATGACTCACTCTTGGAAGCAGCAGCTTCCCGAGGTTTATCTGCTCTTTTAACACGTGCAGGGGACATGTCCCCGTCTCCCATAGCACAGGAGAGCCAGAGATGCTACTGAATCCAAAGCACACAGGCTAAGGGGCAGGGAGGAGGGGGAAATGGCACGGCAATGAAGCCAGGGAAAGAGTTGGAGCAGGCTGGAGGACACTGGACTTTGATGGGATATCTGCAATCCAGCCTCTCTCCAGAGGCCACCGTGGCTGTCTTATTCATGAGGAATGTCCATCACCTGGTTTCCCCTTTGAGTCGATGTTTCCAAAGTCGACGTGAACTTCCTGAAGCCTCGCCAAGGAAATCTAACTACGACTACTAACAGGAAGGGGGAGTCTGGGCGTGGCCAGAAAGATGGCTTGGAAGATGCCGGATAAACATCCAGAGAGGATTCAGGCAAAGGAGGGAGCACCAAAACACGGGGGGACTGAGTGTGAGTGGTGGTCCTTCAGAGCACAATCCTAACGTAGAGTTAGGCCGGCACAGTTAGGCCAGCAAAGTTGGGCAGCACAAGGGACACCGTCAAGTATGTTTGGACCACTCTCAGAGTCAGAGAAAAGGGGACGTGGTGGTGTAGCGGGTTAAACGGCTGCTGCTGGGCTTTCCGACCGGAAAGTTGGGAGTTCAAGACTGCGCGACGGAGTGAGCTCCCATTGCTTGTCCCAGCTCCTGCCAACCTAGCAGTTCAAAAAGCACCTAAATGCAAGTAGATAAATAGGGACCACTTCGGTGGGAAGGGAACGGCGTTCCATGCGCTACGGCCAGTGATGTCATTCAGGGGGAACGGACCAGAACGGGCGTTCCGGATCCTAACGGGCTCCGTGGCTGGTTCCGGGTTCCCGACAAGTGCCAATCAAAAGTGAGTTCCTGTTCCTAAATCATTTGAATGACACCACTGGCTACGGCGTAGAGTCATGCCGGCCACATGACCACGGAAGCTTGTCCTCAGACAAAACGCTGGCTCTACAGGTTTTGAAACGGAGATGAGCACTGCCCCCTACAGTCGGTCATGACTAGACCATTCGGTCGTGGGGAAACCTTTACCTTTACCAGAGTCAGAGAGGCCAGCACACAGACGTGTGCCTCCCCCCCCCGACTCCAAGAGTGGTCCAAATGTGCTTTACAGTGTCCCTTCTGCTAGCCAAACTTTGCTGGCCTAACTCCAGGTTAAGATTGCGCTCTCAGAAACATATCTCCAGCAGCGACAGTACTGTACTAGTGGGATGTCTTCAGTTCCTAAAGTAGACATAGGTTCATGTTCATCATATATCTCAAGATATTACCTTCTTTCCAGCTCCTCCCCATCTTAAGGATCCAAAGAACTATGCAACTATTTTTCCCCACATGTTTGATCTTTTGTAGTTGAGACAAAAGTACAACTTAGAGCACAATCCTAAACTGGAGTTAGGCCAGCATAAACTAAGCCAGCAAAGTTTGGCCAGCCCAAGGGCCACCATAAAGCATTTTTGGACTACTCTCGGATGGCGCACGTCTGGGTGTTGCCTCTCTGAGAGTGGTCCAAGCATACTTTACGGTGTCACTTGGGCTGGCCAAACTTTGCTGGCTTAGCTTATGCCGCCCTAACTCAGTTTAGGATTGCGCCCCAAGACTGAAAGCTTACGCACACTTACTTTAAAGTAAGCTCAACTAAATTCAGTGAGACTTACTGTGGCACTGAATGCAATGGGACTTGATTCACATGAAACATCAAAAATCAAGTCATCAAGCTTTTCCTGAACTGCCCGGGAATTCAGGTTGCATATCTGAGTGTTCCCTGATCACCAGAGGTACAAAAGGAGAAATAGCACATCGGAATAAAAAAAAATGGGCTGAACTGTTGCCTTTCGCAGTCTATTGTTCCATGTTCAAGCAGTTCTCAGACGGAAAAGTGGTCTTCTATCTGCCGCTCAATCTGGAAACATTGAGAAAACCTTTGACCATGCTATTCTACTATCTAAATTGGGCTTGGGTGTTCTTTGTGTCTTTCACCCAGGGCTCTGGACCACCTGCAAGAATCTAGATCATGCGCAGTTGAGGATGGCCTTGTCCTGCAAGACTCTGCAAATGCAAAAATTGTCTAGTCCCAGATCAAACAAAACTCCCTGAACCCCAAAATTTGTATAGAGGTCAAGCGGTAGTGCTCAATTGCCCTGCTGGGGATGTGGTTTATCTCCCTATAATGCCACCCCTTTCTTTGTGTCGTACCAGGTGATGGCACAGTTCAAATCCTATGCTGGGTCTGAGGACTCTTTACTTAGGAATGATTGTGCTGTGTTCCTCTGCCCAACAGGCTTGCTAGAGTCCCAAACAGGGCCGAAATCCTGTACGCAGTGAGGCTCTTTAAAGCCCATCACTGTCAAAGGGATTGGAACAACTTGCATGCAGGACTGATGCCCTGGGGTCAAATCCTGTCCAACTTTCCAGTGCTGATGCAGTCATGCCAATGGGATAGGACCCCTGGAAAGTTGGATAGGACCCCTAAAGGCCAGATTGACTCCATTCAGACCTGGAGAGAGAAAATAGTCACAGTTTGGAATCCTGGTTCCGACGGTCCTTTGAAGCTTGATCTCATTGCACATTCTTTGGTGGCCTATCATTTCCTGCATTGATTAATCAAGTTTGCTGTAGCTGTTTGAAGTGTCAGCTGTTTAGTATTGATGAATAGACCTTCTGCATGGAAAAGAATGGGAGGTTCCTGCTTTCCAGTTGCCAAGGAAAATACAATCCATGCCAACACGTCTCAGATTTATTTAGGGTCCTATGGAGGTTCTTATTTAAGGAGAGAGGGAGAGAGATGGGGCTCCTGGAACTGCTTCGCAGCAGGCAAGAGGGTAAGAAAATCAAAGGAACATCACCAACAAGTGGAATAAAATTGAGCAAGTTAAGACGGCAGAGAGGGCCGAGGGAAAGAGCAGGCGTTAGACTTTCCAGGAGCTTGGAAAAGGAGAGGTTCTTTCCACAGTGCAGAGAGGGGAAATGGGTTTACTAAACAGTGTGACATCACTTGTTTGCCCAGCAGTGAGGGCGACAGCTCCTTTATGACCAACGCTACCTCTCTGCAGACCCTCCTTGAGCCGTTCAAAGAGCTGTATGGAAAAACACAGAATAAAATGTGCATGTTGATGGGTGGCTTCGCCGGTCGGGGGGGGAGGCAGCCCAAGCCAAACCAGACCCACCCACCATGCAATGCATAAACAAAACCTGCCAAGGGGAAAGGGGAAAGGAGTGCCTCGTCCTGCTCTCAATGCCAGCCAGGACCGGGGCATCACTTCGAACCGCCCAAGGTACACCCAATGACCGGTACACCCAGGCTCAATTTACCTTCCTCGCAGTCGTCGCGAGGCTGGTGGAAACATGGCATGCCCATCAATGCTGCCTTGTTTGGGTCCAAGCGCTGTTTGCAAAGAGGGCACGACAGTTAATGTGGCAGAAGAGGGCTCTACTTTCAGTGCCGCTCGATGGGCCATGGCTCAGTGGCAGAGCGCACGCTTTGCACACCGAAGTTCAGATGCCATCCCTTGCAGCTCGGTTTTAAGACAGCTGGTCGCAGGCAGTGGTGTCATCTAAATGATTTAAGAACAGGTACTCACTTTTGATTGGCACGTGTCGGGACCCGCCCACCGGAAGTGACGTCATAAGCCAGAAGTGATGTCGTGGCAGGAAGTGACAGGAAAAAAGCCCTTTTTGAGGCCTCAGATGATTTTAAACTGACCCAACAGTTGCAACAGGATTCCACAGCACCCCCAGAACATTTGAAGGAGGCCTGGCATCATGTTAAAACCCCAGAGCAACTCATTTTTCAGTGGCAAGGAAAGGAAAGGCTCCGCTCGCTGCCTGCCTGCCTGCCTGGCTCTGAGAACATGCAGGCAACTCCAACATGCAGGAAATTCAAACGTTGCAGAGGGCGGAGTCGACGAGTGGGTGGGCGAATGGGCGGGGCCAGCTGTAATCCTAGAAACCGGTACTCGCGTACCCCCGCGTACCCCCTGCATGTCATCACTGGTCGCAGGGCTGGCGAAGACTCACTGGAGACCGCAGAGAGCTGCTGCAGGTTCGAGATTGCATGGAATAACGGACAAATGCTCTCGTTCCAGAGAAAGAGGCCCAAAGGTAGCAGGAGAATGACCGTCTCAAATGAGACTCTCAAGGATGGTGCACATGGATGGGGGAGAGTGTTAAATCTCCTTTCCAAGCATGCCGGTTTAGCGTTCACCTGGACCACAGGGCAGCAGGTCCCTTCTGTAGCATATTTTGATCCTCCTCTCAGAGCTGCCCCCAGCTGCAACTTTGTCACCATGCCCCAAGACAGCATGACACACACCCCTGCCCCCAATCAGCTCAATTTGGAGTACTGGTCAGTTGGCGCCACGTCCCCTGGAATTATCACCTTCAGGAGGCATTCAGAAATTCTGCAGTTTTAAGAGTGGTCTGAATTCATTTACTTCCATCTCCCCCCCCCACCTTGCCGCCAATTGCAAGCCAGTATTAAAATGTAAACTGCTTTGAGTAGCTTGATAAAAAAATTGGTATATGGGTGTAAAGGTAAAGGTAAAGGTTCCCCACGACCGAATGGTCTGGTCGTGACCGACTGTAGGGGGCGGTGCTCATCTCCGTTTCAAAGCCTGTAGAGCCGGCGTTTTGTCCGAGGACAAGCTTCCGTGGTCATGTGGCCAGCATGACTCTACGCCGTAGCGCACGGAACGCCGTTATCTTCCCACCGAAGTGGTCCCTATTTATCTACTTGCATTTAGGTGCTTTCGAACTGCTAGGTCGGCAGGAGCTGGGACAAGCAACAGGAGCTCACTCCATCGTGCAGTCTTGAACTCCCAACCTTCCGGTCGGAAAGCCCAGCAGCAGCAGTTTAACCCGCTGCACCACCATGTGTAGAAGGTCAATTTCTGTTGGAAAGAGCAACACTGACCTGCATGTATCACACAATGCATATTGTCAGCTGACTTGCAGTGACCCTCTAGCTGTCCCGTCAGTGATCATTGCAAGAGGTGTATTCTTTGTTCTATTCCCTCTTCCCCTTTTGTCAGGTCTCTGCTGACCTTCCAAGTGAATAGATGCGCTTGGCTGTGCTCCTGCACTCAGCCACCCTTCCATCATACTTCCATGCATGCAGAAGCAGGTATCTGGAGCTCCTGGTCCACCAAGTGATAGGAAGGCCCCTGGTCTTAACCAGATGCTGTATATATGAACCATCATGGAATTGAGAGAACATTTTTTTTCTTTTCAAACCAGAAAATAGCCTCAGTCCCTTTTGTATGCGCCTGATTAATTGCAAGCAGCCTAGGTGGTAGAGGAAGGTTTCCCTTAGTTAATGTTCTGCTACAATTTCACCCCAAGGTACCCCTTAAGAACATAAGAAGAGTCCTGCTGAATCAGGCCAAGGCCCATCTAGTCCAGCTTCCTGTATCTCACAGTGGCCCACCAGGTGCCTCAGGGAGCACACAAGACCACAAGATGCCTGCTTGCCACTCCCTTGTATCTGGCATTCTGAGGTAAATTTCTGAGATAGAATTCTGAGGTAAATATGAGGTAAAAAAGCAGAATTTGCCATCCTGTCTGTGGGAAGGAAGCTATAATAACTTGCAACCTAATCTGGACCTTAAGAACATAAGAATTGCCCTGCTAGATCAGGCCAAGGTCCATCTAGTCCAGCTTCCTGGATCTCACAGTGGCCCACCAGATGCCTCGGGGACAGGGCTGGCGCTAGGAGCAGTGAGGCCCAATTCAGGGCATTCCCACGGCCCACTATCACCACATGGTGCCCCCTCTCACCAAGAAAAGCCTTTGTGATGCTGTGCACAGCACCTAGAAAGAGTTGGTGGTAATATGACAACATCACCGCCAACTGCTTCCAGGAGGCCCGTTTTGGGCTGTTCAGAGGCAGAGACAAATGGGAGGGCCCAAGGCAAAGCTGCTCTGCTCGCCCCACTGACTTACAGCCCATAGAGATCCTGGCTGCTACACCACTGTTGCAGATTTCACTTATTCTAGGGTAAGAAGGCTGCCAACACTTGTGTGATTGAGCCTATGCAGTAGGGCCGGCCTTAAGCCAACGTGACCCATGTCATCACTACACAGTGAGAGTAAGGAATTGCTGTCAGTCAAGCGTGGGAGACCAATGCAGCCAAAAAGATGCCAAGACTAAGAAAGAAACCAGCTGGGCCTGAGCCAGTGGGGCTCTTATGAGAAATCCGATGACAAGAAAGGTAGCATTTCAATACTGATATTATTTGCCCTGAGAAGGCAGCAGCTACAGGCACCAGCATCTGCAAGCTTGGGGTAAATAGAAGTCCACCCACCCCTCCCTGTCACCAACTCAGGGCACAAGGCACAACCCTGCCACCCCCTTCCCACCCCTGCAAGCTATCACACAAACTCCATGTATAATTTAAAATACATTTATTGTTTCATTTGTTCTCATTTGTTATACAAAGGATGTTAAATAACTTAAATACATTCTCCACAGTCACTCAAGAATCAGATTTTATACCTACAAAGCTGTACATATGAGGTAGAGAAAAATAATTTAGGCTCCCATAAGACAATAACCCCCCCACCCCACCCCCCACGGAAAATTCGACACATCTTGCATCTGCTAGTACTTGCTCCTCACAACCCTTCCAGGAGATGTGTGTGCACAAGTGTGCCCCACCACACATACATCCAAAGAAACATGGGGTCAAGGGGCCAGCAAGGGGGAGAAGCACATCTGGAATTTTACAGAAGAGCAATGCCTCCAAAAAATAGGAACTGAAGATGCAGATCCCATTCAGGGGACCATTTTCAACAATGAGAATTCATCACAAGCTGGTTTTTGTAGCATAGCAGAAAGAGCATCTTCCAAGCACTTGGGAATGCGAGATCACGGCTGAAGGACCACACTGGAGATCAAGTGGGATGGTCCTGAACCCAGTACCTCTTGGCAAATTCTCTCCCATGTAATGTTTGCAATGCATTGCAATGTCACTGTGTCTAGCATCCCCCCTGCCCCAAATACATTTTGAAAATGATCGAAAGTGTAGGTTGGGGAGAAAAAGCTATTCAACATGAGAGCGTAGGTTTTAATGATACCCTCATGTGCAGTGGAGTCCATTATCCCAGCCCCAATAGGGCTCTTCCTCCTTATGTGTCCAAGCTTGAACTATAGACCAGCAACAGAGCATCCTACTGCAATGCCTATATGGAACCTAGAGCTGAGCTGAATGTTTAGGGAGAATATTAGACTTTTAGGGGGCTGGGAATTGCTGGACAAAGAAGCAAAGCCAGTTTACCATTTTTTCCAGCTCTTCTTTTTTTGCCACTGCCAATTGCTCCTGCCCCCTAGAAAAGCACAGCCTATCATAGCATCATCCACAGGGGACACATCTGAGATAACCTCCTTTCCATTCCCATCTCAAGTAGTCTTTTGACCATCCGCAACTGCAATAGCAGGGTAGCCACTTTGGCTCGGCTGTAATCATAGACGGCTTACAAAGCCGGGCTCAACCTCCTCTTTCAGCCACAGTCCCCAGGACATGATGCACGATGTTCAGAGTTAACAAAGCCAAATGAGCACCGTAACTATGTGGTGCAATTTAAGCTGGTTGTGCCCATCATTTAACCCTATACGTCCAACATGAGAACCTCACTCACACCACCCATGCTAGTGGCAATAATTTTTTTGTGGGTTCCAATAACATTTTCTAATACAAGACCTGCCCACCTATCCCAAAAATTGCTTACAAGAAATACTTTTCAACCTGATGTAGCTAAATTACTATTAGATAAAAATATTAAAAGGTTTTTTAAACTTTTGTTTTAAAAGTCATAAATAATTTTGGCACCCCCTAAAAGGGAGAATGTTGGCAAGACAGAGGTTGATCTGGCAAGGAGAGTTCCTTCAAACAGGAAAGACTGGAGCAAGAAACCATGAGACAGGCAAAAACAGCCCCTTTAATCTTCCCTCGGTACAACCCACAGATGTTGTGTTTGTCTAGAGCACCCCTGTGTTCTATGCCAAATATTCTCAAGACAAGAACTGAAAACTGTAACCTATTGCCGAGGCCAATGAAAGCTCTTCGACTGATGTACAGTGGTCACATTTAATTGGTGGAGCCTCAAAGTTTAGATTGCATTTGATGCGTTACCCTAAGAGGACAAAGATTTAAACTGGCCAAGTGGTGGGTTGGCCAAGAGGTTGGTTGACTTAGTGACATTCTTGCATCCTTTTCTCAAGAGGACGCTATGTGAAGCTGTTGGTTCCTAGAAAGGGTTGTGGAAGAATCGGTGGCCAGAATCTCAAAAGCCACGTGATTTGTTAACAGATCCAAGGATCTTCTGATGTGGCATCTTGACGCCAGAACTCCCCAAGTCAACATGGCCCACACATTCCTGAAACAGAGGGGAGTTTTGAAAGTCCTTAGAGATACATAGAAGTTAGTTCGAAGCAAAAAAAAAAAAACAACCAAAGGAATCCCACTGGATACAAGAATGACCCTGACTGTTCCTAGCTCATATTTTTTCCATAAATATTTAAGGCATGAAGTATGCACTGAGCACTCTCAACACCACCCATCCACCACCACCCCGCCCTCACCCACCCCATCTTGGTAACCCACATTCTATCCCATCACCTGGAATTGACAAAGGCCACAATGACCCCCCCCATTTTAAAAGGGGTCCTCGTGTGTGTGTTACACTTGTCTGTACATTTAATGTATGTGCCTCATTATTATGTTATAATTTTTTTTAAAAACGCCACAGGAGAATAAACCTTACTATGTACAATATATAACAAGTAATAATATTTGCATTAATATAAATACATTTTTTAAATACATACAGAAAGCCCCCGGCTTCAGTGCGAGAATTATAATACAAGGAAGAGCTTTTTTTTTCCCCACTCAGTAGTTCATTCAACTCCTTTGCCTCTCTCTCAAAAGGCACAGTCCTTTGTGTACTTACTCAGAGGTTGCCCTATTGACATCAGCAGGACTTCTGAGCACACACATAGGACTGAGCTGTAGGAGATGCTTTCCCCCCTTCTCATTCCGTCTCCCCCTGCACTGTTGCACGTAATACTTGAATAAGAGGGTGTACACAACCTGGACCCCCATTCCCGTAGCATCAAAACTCAAACCTGACACTTTAATCATTTGCAGTATTTGAACACTTAAAGCAATCTTAATATTGCAAAAATGCATAATCTTTCATCTTGAGTTTTAGCTAGGAACACGCACCTAAAGTTGGAAAATTGCACCCAAATCAGGGACTGCTATTGGTATTTGGAGGAGAAAATCTAAAAATGTGCCACTGGCCTAATGTTAAGAGCCCACTAAGCTAACCAGACAATCCTGTGCATGTCTACTCGCAACATCAAGTTATGGGGCTTGCTCCCAGGTAAGGTGAGTGTATAAAGAAACGCAGCCTATGGCCAATCACATTTACTTATGTATAAGCCAGTGACTTGTTTGTTTTGCTAAACTCTCATATTGCTTGAGCCAAAATTTAGCATGTAAAAATAAGCTTTTAGACACTTGTTGCCAACAGGACTTCAGACATTTACAACCCTGAAAGCAAGAAATGGGTGTCTAGCAGGCTGCATATCTCATCTTCCATGGAAGGCAAAAATGCACAGCAAGATTCCATTTAGCGCCAATAATAAGAACATAAGAAGAGCCCTGCTGGATCAGGCCAAAGGCTCATCTAGTCCAGCTTCCTGTATCTCACAGCGGCCCACCAGGTGCCCCAGGGAGGCACGAGACAACAAGATGCTTGCATCCTGTGGCCACTCCCTTGCACCCGGCACTCTGAAGTAGCCTACTACTAATGCAAGGAGGTTACAACCCATCATTGCCTGTAGCTCACAATGGACTTTTCTTCCAGAAATCCATCCAATCCCCTCTTAAAGGCATCTAGACCAGATCCCATCACCACCTCCTGTGGCAAAGAGTTCCACAGATTAACTACCCGCCTGGTAAAAAAAGTGAAAAAGTGAAAAAAATGGGAAAAGCCCAAGTTGTATTAATGTCATCCATGCCAAAACAAGGTGGCTTGGACATTGGGTGTGCCAGCATTGCCTCAAGCATGGAGACAAGCAATATGCCCTGAAAATTCTTATTTGGACCAGATCTCAAGATGGACAAGAGGTGATCTCAAGTCCTCCCTCTCCCTGCTCAATGGAGCAAATGAGTAGACAAGTAGCAACAGGGACTGATAGCATCTTGCTGCACTCCTAACATTCAGGAGAGTGTCAGTGTAATTTGGCTGGAACTTGCTCAGAAGACACTGAGCTATTTTCTGATATGAAGCCTGGGAACGTTCGGCGTGTTTTGGAATCCCTGGCCAAGGCTCTGATCAGGACTGGCTGCCCCCCAACCATGAGATGGGTTTAAAAAAGATAAAGGTTTCCCCACGACTGAATGGTCTAGTCGTGACTGACTGTAGAGGGTGGTGCTCATCTCCATTTCTAAGCCTGTAGCACAGACGTTTGTCCAAGGTCAAGCTTCTGTGGTCATGTGGCCAAATTGACTATACGCCGTAGCGCACGGAACGCCGTCACCTTCCCACTGAAGTGGTACCTATTTACTTGCATTTTTACATGCTTTTGAACTGCTAGGTTGGCAGGAGCTGGGCTTAAGGCTGTCCTAATCCAACAGTCAGGAGCACTGGACTAACTTAGTCTATGCTGGAGGAATTTAGCAACATGCCTTCAGCTCAAATCCTTGGGTAGAAATAGAGCTTGTGGGAGGAAGGCAGGAATCCTACTCCAAAATTGTTAGTTTCAGCCTCTCTTCTCCAGTTTGTGGCACCTGAGGCCATAGCTAAGCAACTTTATATTAAAGAGACTCAACCTCGGCACTGGTCTCGGGATGGGGCTAAAGCCAAATTGTTCAAAACTCCCTAACACTGAAGAATGTGGTGTGGATCTGACTCCATATTAGTACCCAGTTCTGTTGGGGAAAGTTAAGACACTTTGGGAATGAAGGTCTGTAGGCAGACACAAGGGGGAGAACACGCTTGAGAAGGGACCGAACATAATACCACATTGAAACCATGAGAAGGTCCTTCTGAAAGGCGTAATAAATAAATGTTCAATATTTATATTTAGGCATATATATATCCACACTGAGTAACAGGTTTCTAGTCAGTCAATTATGAAAAAAAACCCAAAACAGCAAGGTAAAACTATTTTGCACAAAGCTTCAGGACTGGTCTGTTTGGTGTAGAAACCATTTCAGGGCAGGAGTATGCCGTGCATAGCCAGGTTGAGCCAATGGGGTGGAGAGGGAGGGGACTAGGGGGTTAGGGCTTAACATCTATTGCAACTGGGCTCGAAGGATGGACAAGAAAGCTGGTGTCTTCTACTGTTGCGGGATCCTGTATCAACTGAGAGAGGCGGACCACTCTCTTGCCTCCTTACCACCCTCCAACAATCCGGGCTCTTTGGTTGTTTGTTTGCACAAGTCCAGAGTCAAATGGATGCCCTCACAGAAGATGTGCATGAATATTGCTTATTTTTTTCAGAAGATCCAAGCAAGAGAGTTTTGTCTTTGGAAGACCGCACACACCCAGAGAGGCAAAAGGGAACCTGTGCAGAAGGCCTCTTATCCAGCTTCCGTCGAAGACCAGGTCAACTAGAGAAATTGCTACTACTGGAGAATCAGAAAGGCCCACTGCCCTGACACGAGGCACTTTTGCCAGGAGGTTAGCGAGCCACTTCTGATCCAAGTAGTGTTGTTGAGATGTCGTTGCACCAGAGATGCCATTTGTAGTATCCCAATTCAAAGCCATGGATGGATGTTAAGTAGCGCACACACCCCAGTGCTTTTGGTCACTGCTGTGACTGCTCCCCCTTCCCTTTTTTCTTTGTTGCCCGGTTCCTCGGAACCCCCTATTTGCATTGCTGTTACCTTTATTATGTCTAAAACAATATATACACACACATCACAATCTAGTGGTTTAAAAGGTTAAAGGTCTATTTAGACACGTGTGCCAGGCGAACACCACTGCCACTGTTGCGAGCAAAATGGAATGATGTCTGGACAGACAGAATCCCGGGAGATGCGAGTCTATTCAGAATGGCTTCCAATTCTACTCTGGGAAAGTCAAAAGCAGCATCATGCTCTCTGCAAGACCCACGGAGGAACTCCCATCGCCGGAAGTGGCAACAGTGGGGCGCGCGATCCACACCGAGATTTCCAGCAGCCTCCACCTGGTGACTTTGAAGCAACAAGAGGTACAAAAAAATAATAATGAGAAGCTACAGGTGGCAGTCTCCAGCGGAAGTTCAAGAAGGTTTCTTAGTGGTTTTCCAAGTTTTGTTTTGTTTTTGTTTTTTACACAAAGTGAAAAGTGTGAAAGGTGAATTTTGATGAAACCTGGGATCAGATCACGAGTGGCGTTTTTCCAACTGGCTGAACAACTGAAGGAATTCGCGCAATGTCTATTACAAAGTGCAGGTTCATGAAGTAAATATTCCTTATGGGGAACCACAGAAAGAGTCCTCTCCTCCCAGCAGGCCTCCTTTATGTACTGGAGATCTCCTCCAAGACTGGAGACCTCCATCTCCTTCTCCGTTTCAAATTCTGCTGCTCAGCAAGAGACATCTAGAACTCGAAGTCCATCGTTTACCTGGGAACAGCTCCAAGATGTCACATTCCCCTCCCCACCCCAATACAGTTCCTCACCTTGGTTCTCAGAACAACAACACAGGCTGTGGAATTAAAAGAGTCCATCCCAATTAATGGCCACACATTCCGTGATTCCCAAGTTCTTATTCAGCTCAGATTCCACGAAGGCCGGTGATTGAGGAGCAAGATGGAAGCGCATGCCGTCCGTCCTCTCCAGGGAAGGGTTTAACGCACTGCTTTGGCAGTCCCCGCCCCTCTTGCTCTCAAATCAGCTCCCATTCTGCACAACAGGCAGGTGGCGCCATGCATTTGGACCTCCAAATCAGCCGGGTCTGCAGAGAAGGGAACAGGTCAAGGAACAAGAAATACAGCTGGGTAGCCAGTACCCAACAAAGTGCTCATGTCTCGGCATAGGTTGCAGTCACTGAAATGCGCCAGACCCTGTTTCGTCTCCACGCGTACTTGTCAGAGGGTGTCATCTCCATCCCAAAAACAGCTCTCCACTTGGAGCCCTGCAGATCAGTCTTTGCAGGTGTACACCTCCTCTCTCTGCGTACACTGCTTGCACTCCACGTAACAGCACCAGCGCACCTGACACTGGCACGGCCTGGTCACCACGCGGCTCTGGGTGTTGTGGCCTCTGCCGCAGCAAATGCTCTCGCAGTTCTTGTCCTTGTAGCATTTCCTGCCCGAGGTGCCTGGTGAATACCTGCTCAACAGGCAAAAATTGGGGGAGTCGTCAATGTAGATGAGGTCTGTAGTCCGTGGGATCTGATCGCCGTGGCCTGGGACCGATTTCTTCGGAGGGGAAATGTCGCCCTCGCCCGTGGCTTCGTTGGTGGTGCTTCCAACCTTGAGGGACATCTCGTATTTCTGCTTCAGCTGCTTGCCGATCTCGTGGAACGGGGAGAGCTGCCGCCAGCAGGTCCGCACCGTGCAGGAGCCCGAAACACCGTGACACTTGCAGGTCGTCTCCACACCGGCCTTGATGACCTGTGGACAAGAAGCCAAGCCAACTTCAGAAAGAGGAGTCCACCCTCGGTGCCCAACCACAGTCCATACTGGAACAGAGGTTTGCACCCCTCCCCATCACCTTGAAGACCAGCTTAACCTGATTAGGTCACTAAAAGGTAAAGGTTTCCCCATGACTGAATGGTCTAGTCGTGACCGACTGTAGGGGGCGGTGCTCATCTCCGTTTCAAAGCCTGTAGAGCCAGCGTTTTGTCTGAGGACAAGCTTCCGTGGTCATGTGGCCGGCACTGTAGTACACGGAATGCTGTTCCCTTCCCACCAAAGTGGTCCCTATTTATCTACTTGAATTTTAGGTGCTTTCAAACTGCTAGGTTGGCAGGAGCTGGGACAAGCAACGGGAGCTCACTCGTCGCGCAGTCTTGAACTCCCAACCTTGCAGTCGAAAGCCCAGCGACAGCGGATTAACTCGCTGCGCCACCACGTCCCTCTCTGATTAGGTCACTACATCCCTCTAAAACCAGCAGTCTCTAAACCGCTACGTATGGGGAAAGCCTTCCCAACCCAGAGCAGTGCGGATTGTCCCATTGCGCTGCCGCTCCACTTTCCAGCTGATCAGAGAGAAGGGACACTCTGGGCATTCGCGTCTATGCCCGGCATCCTGCTGCACCAGCAGAACAGATCAGAATGGAGTTTAAGCATAACCAAAGGTAGGATTCAAAACGCTCTGCAGATAAGTCACAGAAGAGCCACCACTGCTGTCCCCATCACCGTCAATGGCCCCTTCCAGCAGCCCTCCCTTTGGTGGCCAACAGCCCTTTCCCCAATGGAGCAATATCGTGTTCACATTGGTCCACATGAAATTGCAGAGAAAAATGGCACCACCCCCAAGTTGCTAATCTGTGCCCCCCCCCAGTAATCCATTTGCAAATAAGGCAGTGAAAGGTTAGGAGAAAATGTTCTCCATTCAGCCCTGAGCATAATAGATCAATGATCTGACAATTCCTCAAGGAGGGAGGATGTCATCCCATATCCCAGGCAGTGAGCTTCTCCACCCAGGGAACCCCAGAGCCAGGATGCCCCAAGACAGGCCCCACCCACCCCAACCAGTGGCTTCCCAAGTAGATACCAGCCACTTGGCAGGCCTTGGAGAGAGAGCATCACCATCCACCCAAGGGCCAGTTCATTAGGAGCAGAGCACGAGATGGAAAGAAGAGATGCGCAAACACGGATCGTGCGTAGCGCATAACAGCATCTCTTTTCACAATGCCCCTCAGACTTGTACGACATGCTTGACCAGACATCCCTCGGGAGGGGGAAGGAGCCAAGAGAGAAGGGTCAGCCCTTCTGGGGATTAAGAAACTTAGCAACGCTCCCAAGAGGAGTAGTCAGAAAGTCAGGTTTAATGATACTTTGCTGAGAAACTCCGGCAAGAGCAAAAATTTAATTAAAACGACTCTTAACTTGGGCCCAGCGGAACAAACCGAGTGTGCCAATATTCCAACTTTTCATTAATGGGATACAAAGGAAGGACTGCTGCAGGGGGGGGGGAGAAGAGTAGCCTAAGCAGAAGGGGAAGGAGTTCCGAGCAGCCAAATGCAGCCACCCCGTTTAATATAGCAGTGCTGGGGGTGGGCTCTGCAGTGTGTCTCACTCCCCCCCCCCAATATTTGAAGCTGCTCAAGAGGATTTGGCAGGCAAGGAAAATTGCCTTTTTAATTAGCATATTCAAAAGCTCCCGCTGGTCAATAAAAAGGGAGAAGGAGTCCCGCAAAGTCCTGCTGGCGAATGACCTCACCCCTCGTGCCAGACAAGCTCTCCTTGTCACGGCCATTGAGGTCATGTCATCGGCACTTAGCGAGGCATGAAATGGGCGCAACGGGGCCAGGAGGAGAGACCTGGCCGTTTGCAGCGAAGCCGTAGGGCTGAGCCGGCCAAGGTGTGAAGAGAGGCGCACCGTCGCAACACTTCCTGCCGGAACTGGTTTTTAAATTAAGGGAGGGGCATTGCATAAGGTGGCGTCACCCAGGAATGGTTTTCCAGCGTGCTCGACAGAGGCGCATTTTCCCTGTCCAGAAGCCGCAAGGAATTCCACCTGTAATGGGCTCAAAGGACTGTTGACCGTCTGCTGAGCCTCAGGAGACCCGTTACAGCCAGGTAATGGAAACGGAACATTTCAGACGGCTGAGTGGTCTACCAAGCCTGGGCTTTGAGAGGAGCCATCTGCAGAGGCTCCAATTGGGCAAGCAGTTCCTACCCATGCTAGACCTGAGGCACGACACTGGAAGGGCTCCTGCTTAAGAATGTTGGTCCAAAATACCCCCCCCCCCGAAAACACAGGCAGTCCTTTTTGCAGACAGCAAAACTGGAGTTGAGGATGCATGTCAGTAGGCTTAAAAACCCTCTTCTTGGCTAATGCTCTGTAATGAGACAGGCAGTTCAGTTATTGGTAAGCGTAGTTTTGGGGGTGATATTTTTTTTCCAAAATTTCTGGATTAAAATAGCAAATTGCGGTGCTATGTGGTTTTTATCCAAATTTTTATTGCCAGTTGTACAAACAGCGCAATAAATAAGGGCGAATAGCCCTACAAAGGGAAGCAATTACTGGCACGCACACCCCAGCTGAAACGACCTGCTCAAAAATCCCCCAGCTGCACTCTGGTCGCTGCTTGGAGCACCAAGAAATATGCTGCTTACTACTTCCACATTCCTTTAAAGTCGCCCCAGCATGCGCTGTGAGCTATGAACACGCATGTTCACAGTTTAAGCAAACTTCCTGTTTCTGCCCCTCCTCCTCCTGATCCCTTGCTGAAAACTATTTGTGGATTCCTCCAAACTGTTGTAAAAAATAAACAAAAGTGGTGTGATGTCACATTTTACCCTAAATTTTATGTAGCGTTTTGAGTAGAAATTCTCATTTAGTATTGTGTTGATCACCCCCCCCCAAAAAAAAATCTCTAATTATTGGGAATCAAACCCTGTCTGTTCAACTGCACCTGCAGATCCTGATCCCACCAGAGGATCCTGATCCACCACCTGCCCCTCACTACACTACAGCTACCCACCAAGGAGCCAAGCCTGACTGTGCCCACATAACACCCAAAGCATCCCCATAGCAACACACATGGAGGTTCTCGGGACTGATTAACACACTGCTGTAGCTCAAATCGTATTAGCATCAGTTTACCTCGACCACCATCCCCTTCCCCCTCCCATTCCCGCAAAGCAGGCACTCTTTGTTCATTGAAACCAAATCTCAACTGTGAATCCAAGCAAGCTTTCATTTAGCTTTTAGTGCAGGGTGCTCCTGCACTCCTCCGGGGAAAAAAGCCTACACTGCAATTGAGTCAATCCAACGTATACCCATTCCTGCAACTGCAAGAGAAGACAGGGCAAAGGATCAGATTCCTAAACTCAATAGAACCCGGTAAAGCTCACCTACCCTTATGGCTCCAAATATTCATGGTTTGGAGTAAAAAAAATTATGTTGCAAAAAGGCAGCATTTGGCGGCATGCAAAGTTTTTGGAGGAGAACAGAATAGCTCTGGAGTAGGTGGGGGAAAAAAATCACTTCTGCTGCAGACTGGCAGCAGACCTCATTGCAGTACTCTTTGCCACAGGAGGTGGTGATGACATCTGGCCTAGATGCCTTTAAGAGAGGATTGGACAGATTTCTGGAAGAAAAGCCCATCGTGGGCTATAGGCAAAGATGGATTGTGCAACTTCCTTACATTAGTAGTAGGCTACTTCAGAGTACCGGGTGCAAGGGAGTGGCAACAGGATGCAAGCATCTTGTTGTCTCATGCCTCCCTGGGGCACCTGGTGGGCCGCTGTGAGATACAGGAAGCTGGACTAGATGAGCCTTTGGCCTGATCTAGCGGGGCTCTTCTTATGTTCTTATGCAGTACATTTGCCAAAAAGAGGCAAAAAGAATAACTGTAGATGGCGCTATCACTTATTGAAATGCGGCCCGAATTTCCCTTTGTTTGCAACGTGATAGCACCATGTTGACACCTGATGGATGAAATTGGGCATGGCATTTAAGGCATGTTTGAGGGGATCTTCTGAGGGTTTCTCACTTGTGACCCAAGCCCAGTCCTGCCATTTGCCAGACAGAGGTGCATCCTATGAAGTCAAACTGTGCCTGCATTTCAAGGAGAGGGGCATTAGGTGGATTCCTTCCCACTCTCCTCCCATAACCAGCTGTGGCTCTCCAAGGGCTGGGGAAGTTTTTTTCCCCAGCCCTGCTGTCCAAGAGCCATTGGAAGACACTGCTAGAGACCACTTACCACTGAGCTAGTAGCCTATATAGGAAGGGAGCATGAACGCATCAGGCAACACTAGCGTTTCAGATGTGTGTTGGGCAACATGGACGATACCTTCTCTCTTAGCGGCGGAGCCAGCAGTGTGAGCCGCTCAAGAGCCAAAATGAACAGCATGAAAGTTTACTTTAAGCCATGCTCTACCAACAACATATTAGAGCAACATTGGTAGAAATGCGATCTCCAGCGCATCATTGGTAGAAAAACGATAGAGAAACTGAGTCCCATGCCTGAATGAGAGGAGGCTCCTTCCCAGGGCATTTCTACCCATCAGGACACACATGGCAAAACAGCTCTTAGCAAAACAATTTGGCCACCAGTGCAGATTCACAGACTGCCATAATGAGAACAAGCACACCTGAGTCTGTCTTTCCCCATCACCATGTACCTAATTTTACCCAGCAGTGCTGCTGGAGGAGGGAATCTGGGGCTTTCTACCTCCAAGCAAGGGCTCTGCCACTGCACCGGGGCCCCTTCTCACAGCACGCCCCTCCGAGGCAGCCCCAGCCAGCTCCTTCTCACCTTCATGCCCACCAGGTTGTTGTGGAAGTCCACCCTGGCACGCAGGTCCTTGTTGGACTTCTTCCCCAGGAACTCCTTGGCGAACTTGTTGCTGTACTTGAGGTTGTCGCCACAGCCGCCCCACTGCCAGGCCTCGCGGTTCTCCAGGTCGGGGGCCTCGTCACAGGTGCAGCGCTCCATGCGCCCAGCGCTGCAGGCCTTGGCCATGGCATGAGTCAGCCCCGCGGAAGAAATGGCGTAGAGGAAGGCCGTTTCCTTGAAACCTGCCGAAGGAAAGGAGGAAGACCATTACCCAGCGGTGTACCTAGGGAGGTCAAGGGGGGCAAATGCTTGGGGCGCCACCCGGCAGGGGGCAGCACCATAACTCACTCCCCACCACCACGGCGGCGGCAGCCACTGTCTTCCACACCAGTCTGAGGGCCAGCTCTCCTCTCCTCCCCTCCCCTTTAAACAAAACAGAGGAGAAGACAGTGGTCCTCAGATCAGCCGGGGACCACCAGCCACCTCCTATGTGAATTGGATGGGCTGACACTGCCTGCAGCAGTACTAGGCAGTTCTGATGGAGCTGCATTGTTCAGCCTTCCTGACAGTGGGCATTACTGAGAGCGGGTGAAGCAATACCCTGAGAACCATTCTAGGGGAGAGGGGTTGCCCAGAGACACCCCCCCCCAGGAACCGGATCTCCTGGGCTGCTGGCAGCAGGCCAGAACTATCAAGTTGGGTCCTAGTCAGCTGCGTGTCTACCCCGAAGGAAGAGCGGGGGATAGGAAGGAGTAGTAAGAAACCCCTGCTATCTGGGCAAGAGGCATTTTAACCAAGTGGTGTTCCTCTTATATTTAGCAGGGGGAGAGTAATTGTCCCTCTTCACCCCAGCGCAGTGTCTTTCTAGTGGCTGTTGCTGATGGTCTGCCTTTTTTTTTTAAGATTGTGAGCCTTTGGGACAGGGAGCCATTTAACTTTATTATTACTATTTGCCTGTAAACCGCTTTGTGAACTTCGTGTTGAAAAGTGGTATATAAGGATTGATTGATTGGATGATTGATTGGATGAGCAGGTGGTTGAGGAGAGAACCCCTTGCTCTTCAAGACGCAACCCAAGAGCATGGAACTTGCACGCGCGTGTTCAAGTTCCCGCCGCAAACCCCGACACGCCTTGCTCTGGAAGCTTCCCCTCCCAGCTCACCTCTCTTCAGCAGGCTGGCCCTGTAGCGCCCCTCGAGGGTGCAGTTCCACCGCTCAAAGCGAAACTGGTACTGGCACTCCAGGGCACTCATGCTGATGGCCTCCATCAGGGTCTCCGCAACGCCAGGGTCCCGCCGGCACATGCGCCGCTGCTTCTTCTCCAACTTCAGGCGGTCACAGACTTTGTAATGGGCTTTGACAGCAGCTTCCTCCATTTCTGACGTCAGAGGGAGGATGGTCAGGGGTTCATTCCCAGTCAGCCTGCCAGAAAAGGAAGAACAGGCTTGTAGGACAACTCTAAAGCAGGAGGTGGGTCACAAGCAGTGATGTCATGCAGGGGGAATGCCGGGGAACTCAGTTCCACTAGTTAAAATTAGGGCTGACTCCGCCCACTTCACTCCCCCTCCTCCCCCCTCCCAATTCTTCTGCAAAGGGCTTTTTCTTCTTGGTTGGCCGGCACTCAGAGGGTTAAAGGGAGCGACTCCAGATTCCTAGGGGGGCAAAAGCAGTGATGTCATTCAGGGGGAACGGACCAGAACAGGCGTCCCGGATCCTAATGGGCTCCGTGGCTGGTTCCGGGTTCCCGACAAGTGCCAATCAAAAGTGAGTTCCTGTTCCTAAATCGTTTGAATGACACCACTGGTCACGAGCCCATTTCAGGTGTGTCATGTAGCACCTAGGGCAACCGCATTTGAAAATATGGGACACAGGAAAGGGGGAGGAGTACGTGGCTATTTTGCTTGTGGCAAGGTTGTAAATAGGCTTTTGTTCCTTTTCCGATTCACTTTGCTGTCGGAAAGTGGCTGAGAAGTGACCCAACTCATCGCTGCATTCTCAGGAAAGCAGCAGGCTCTGACGTCAAACTGATGGCACTTCTGGGCATGACACCGCTTCTGGTGGGTCCCGGGCAGATTGTCATTCTAAAAGTGGGTCCCCGGTGCTAAAACATTTGAGAACCACAGATCTAAGGTGCCCAACAGGGCTAGAAAAATGCATCCACTGAATCCAGTGCACGATCACAACCGTGGGGTGGGTTAGGGTCAACAGTGACATTATACAATCCAGAAGTAGATCTTTTTAACAAAAATTAGACTCTTTAGAACCCCCAACCAGAGCTGTTCTAAAACTGAGCCCCAGTGCTAAAGTGTTTGAGAATCACATGCACAGCTTCACTCTCACACATACAAATGTGCAAAAAAGACACCAGAACAGCGTTCCTAACATCAAGTGGCAACATGCTGGATGGAGACCAGGCTGGCACAGAGTGCCACGGAGCTGACCAAAAGTGGCAAGAACATCTGCTGGCACTGGGACTGGAGGCCAGCCAGCAAAACTGGCCTTCTGGCTCAGCCCCTTCCTCTGACCAGGTGTCAGGGAGGAGGGTTAGAACAGAAGGAGAGCCAGCAAGAACCACCATGTCTGAACTTGATTGTGGCTCTGTGTTTCCAGAACTAAGAAGGGATGGAGGGAGATAGGATCTATTCAAGGTGGTTATGAGTTCATAGAGGGCAGATCTAGCAATAAGTATTAGAACATAAGAACACAAGAAGAGCCCCGCTGGATCAGGCCAAAGGCCCACCTAGTCCAGCTTCCTGTATCTCACAGCGGCCCACCAGGTGCCCCAGGGAGGCATGAGACAACAAGATGCTTGGATCCTGTTGCCATTCCCTTGCACCCGGTATTCTGAAGTAGCCTACTACCAGTGTTGTCATCTACTCTCTTGTAGACGGAACGCTGGGCGGGACTTAGAGTGATCGACAGCCCGTCGACTCACTTCCGCTTTCTTTGCGCTCCCCGCACGGCTTTCCCTTGCCTCGGAGGGAGCGCCTGCTCGCCAGGGGGATGGGTGGGGGGCGCGCCGGGTGCCTGGGCGAGCAGGCGCCCCCTCCGAGGCGAGGGAAAGCCGCGCGGGGAGCGCGAAGAAAGCGGAAGTGAGTCGACGGGCTGTCGATCACTCTAAGTCCCGCCCAGCGTTCCGTCTACAAGAGAGTAGATGACAACACTGCCTACTACTAATGTAAGGAGGTTGCACAATCCATCATGGCCTATAGCCCACAATGGACTTTTCCTCCAGAAATCCGTCCAATCCCCTCTTAAAGGCATCCAGACCAGATGCCATATTCATGGCAGCTCAACTGAATCTCCATGTTCCGACACCACTGAAACCACCACAATTACCCGCACAACAGCATCTCCATGTAGCAATTCATCTGTCCCTTCACACAGCATCACTGTGCGGCACAATGTCCCCCACTACCACAGGACACGTAGGTAAAGAACAGTTGCCCCAAGGAGACTTGTGCACCAAGCAGCACCATAAGAATGAAACTGAAAAGAGGCTTTGAACAGGGCAGATTTGATTTAAATCGAGTCATGATTTAAATCACCAGTAAAAAGGCCTGATTTAAATCAACTCGATTTAAATCATAATTTTTAAAGAGCAACTGTCATCTCTGTCCCGCAGCGGCTCCTCTGACCCGCTGTTGACTCACCGACAGTCCCACTCACTTTAATGGGACGGCTGGTGATGCAGAAGTGACACAACAAGGTGAGGGACGTGGCGGGCAGCAGGTGAGTGGATGCCCGCTAACAGGCGCTGCCATGATGGATCTGGTGCTCTTTAAATGCAAGGACTTAATTTTGCTGGCAGTTAGAATCTTTAATATTAGCAAACAAAACGAAGGTTTCCTATTTAAAATAATAAGCTGTCAAATTAGTAAAACCGCAATATCAGAACCGATTTTAGGTTAATAGGTTAATCACACATAGTTGGAGAACTACTCAAATTCTTGTATTTAATTAAAACCATAACATATTACATCGTCTTGTATTTGCTAAAACATGTTCTGTTTTATGATTTATCTCATGGTTCCTGTGAAAGTGTGTGAATGCATCAGTGCTGTGCATGTTATCTCAGCTTGCAGAGCTTGGATTCATTGAATGAGTTTACCAAAAATGTAAATATTGCAGAATATACAGCCTCATGCTACATAACTAAGCTCCATTTTGTGCTGAATAAACTAAATTATTAACGTATCTTAAATAGGAAACTTAAATAGTATCTTAAATAGGGACGTGGTGGCGCAGCGAGTTAATCCGCTGTTGCTGGGCTTTCGACCGCAAGGTTGGGAGTTCGAGACTGCGTGACGGAGTGAGCTCCCGTTGCTTGTCCCAGCTCCTGCCAACCTAGCAGTTCGAAAGCACCTAAAATGCAAGTAGATAAATAGGAACCACTTTGGTGGGAAGGTAACGGCGTTCCGTGCGCTACGGCGTAGAATCATGCTGGCCACCATGATCGGACAAAAACGCCGGCTCACAGGCTTTGAAACGGAGATGAGCACCGCCCCCTACAGTCGGTCACGACTAGACCATTCGGTCGTGGGGAAACCTTTACCTTTACCTTTTAAATAGGAAACTATCTTTAGATAGATTTTTACTCCAAAAGCATTTTATTAAAATAAATTTGATAAAAATAAAAAAATCCAATTTAAAGAAAAAAAATCTAATTTTTTAAATCAATTTTTTATCCGCCCTGGTTTTGAAAACCCAACCCTCATTTGCTCCTGAATGCACTTGGTTTGGAATGAGCTAAACGTGATATGAACGGGCCCCACCATATCAAATCCAATTCATTCTGAATAGTGAACACACCTTTCGAGGTGCACCTGAAAGATCAGCTGAAAGACAACTTTATGCAACCATGTTTGCAGGCCTTCAAGGGTGGAAAGGCGCAATATATAAATCGGCTAACGCCATATTCGTCTGGCTACTGCGAAGTATCTATGTCAGTGATGGCGAACCTAAGACACGCGTGTCAAAGCTGACACACAACAATGTTTGGGGTGACACACCAGCATTCTCCAATGCCTAACAAAAACTGAGATCGTTCTACTCATTTTTCATTTTTGTAATTATTTGATGTTCCTTTATATAATACAGAGCATCACACATGATTAGACTGTACTTTTTGTTTAAATGAATGAATATAAAGGATTGTTTCTCTCTTGTTTGGGAGGGGTTTGGCACACCAGCCGATTCAAGGTAAGCATTTTCCTAAGTTTTGACACGCCGAGCCCAAAAGGTTCACCATCACTGATCTATGTCAACAGCCCTGGTGTTTGAATGGAAAAGAAATCCCTTCGGTCCAGACAGGCCACCATGGAAGCACCCAAAACAGAAAGCCACACGATCACTTTCCCTCCATCCACCCAAGAACCACCATTTTCCAAACAGCGCAAATGTCCATAGCATCATCATATCCGTTTTGGACCATTCAGAGATAAAACCCTGATCTGGGGCTTCAGCATTCCACAGCCAAGGTACTGCCTGTCCTTTCTACGGCAGGACATGCAGTGCAAGCCAGATTCATGCCTTGGGCTTAAAATGAGAGTTGGGAGCAGCCTCTGCATGGCACCCCTATAATGCCCTTAAAACCCTTCTATGTAATTTACCGCCAAGGGTGTCACAGGGTTCATTTGAGGCAACTGTGTCAAAGACCCTGTACCCACTCCAGCCCTCCAGCAAGAGAGAGATTCTTGCCGGCCTTGGCACAAGCACGTTGGCTTCTCCAACCAGGATGCCAAGTGCAGTGGCATCCCCTTGGTGCACTGCCAGCAGCCAACTTGCGAGGGGTGAACCAGAGGGTACAGTGTGACAAAGTGTTCAAGGAACAGGCCAAATCTGCCTAGGCCATTCCATACAGCAGGGCGAATAGTATTGACGGTACCTGCTGCGGGCCAGAAGTGATGTCATTAAGCAGAAAGGTCATGACCAGGAATAATACACACAGAAGAGAAAATACACAAATCCTGATCCTATTTTCAAGATATGGGAGAGAAGTGACACCTTGGCACAGCTCAGCAGCTGATAAGAACATAAGAAAAAGCCTTGCTGGATCAGGCCAAAGGCCCGTCTAGTCCAGCTTCCTGTATCTCACAGATGCCTCAGGTAGCACGCAAGACAACCAGATGGTGCTGGGAGAGCCCGAGGGTCAGAGAAAGGGCCACATCCAGCCCCTGGGCCTTATGTTTGACACCCCTGGTCTTGACAACATGATGCCTCTGGGAGGCCCCTGAAACAGTTGAACCTTCACAAGAGGAGAAGACCACAGAGGTCACAGAAGTGCCACAAGAAGACAAATGTTGAAAATTGCTGAAGGGGGGCAGGGAACGCCAAACGTTTCCCTTTCATCTCCAAGATCACCTTTGCTTTAACCTTTGGCAGCACATCTGCTGGGATTTGTTCTTTCCCTCCCACAACGACTTGCTTGTTCCATGCAGCCCACTCACCCCATCCTCACCCCCCAAGATTCTTGGCAACATGGACATGTCCTCCCACAGCCGCCACCACCACCACCACCTCCAACTATCCTCCAGCTTCGGCACTGCTTTAGCGGGCACTGGGCCAAACTGACCATGGGCAACATGCTTCAAGCAGCGCGCATGTCTCACAATCCACTATGAGATTCTGCACCGAGCTGGAGATTTCAGGCCTGCCGCCAGCTGTCCTGTAGGCCTCCCATTTCCCTCGTGGGCCCCACTCTGCTCCTCAGTGAGAAAAATCTTCAGCACCCCACGTCCCTGGATTTTGGGTGCTCCCAAAGCACAATAAGCCCGATGCGCATTGTCATTTTTCCAACTGAGCAGATCAGCCATAAGTGCTTGACACTGGCATGTGAACGAGGACCGAGCTGTACGCATTACCGTAGAACTATGGCCACCGCTACCATCCACATCTTTCTGCAGCTCTAGGCAATGCAAAATTAAAATAGGTAAAGGTAAAAATTTCCCCACGACCGAATGGTCTAGTCGTGACCGACTGTAGGGGGCGGTGCTCATCTCCGTTTCAAAGCCTGTAGAGCCAGCGTTTTGTCCAAGGACAAGCTTCCGTGGTCATGTGGCCAGCATGACTCTACGCCATAGTGCACGGAACGCCGTTCCCTTCCCACCAAAGTGGTCCCTACTTATCTACTTCCATGTATTATTTATTATTATTATTTATTTAATTTCTACACTGCCTTTCTGCCCGAAGGCACCCAAGGCGGCTTACAACATTTAAAAATACAATAAAAACACGATTAAAAACAGTAGTTAAAAACAGTAATTAAAACAATTAAAATTTAAAATTTAAACAACCAGCCCTAGGTGCTTTCCAACTGCTAGGTTGGCAGGAGCTGGGACAAGCAACGGGAGTTCACTCCGTCACGCAGTCTTGAACTCCCAACCTTCCGGTCGGAAAGCCCAGCAGCAGCTGTTTAACCCACTGCACCACCATGTCCCTTAAAATAGATGCATGCCTATTTAAAATGGATGCATGTTCACATCCCCTGAAGCACAGCCAAGAACCCCCTACCTGGCAGTAAGCTAGCACAAGAGACACAAAGACAGACAAGGTCATACTAGCTTGCCTTACAGGGTTACTGTGACAGCAGCGCATGCGCGCCCAGAACACTGAAGAGATAACTCCATGTACTTTCAAGAATCCAGCATAAGTGTTCAGGGCCATGATGAACACTGGATGCTGCCTTACACAAAGTCTCAACTTTGGTCCAACTTGCACAGTCTTGCACCAACTATCAGCCTGAGCTTCTCATATATGACGGCTTCTCCCCACGTTTATATGCAATGGACTCAAGAATCTGTAAGTGGTGGGTTCCTTATGGTAATTACCTTTTGGTAATTTAATCAGCTTCTGGTTTCTCCCAGCTTGTCCATCAATCCAAACACCTGCCTGCCAACGGCCAGCCACACAGGTAGGTTTGGGGCAGTTTAAAGTCTAACCAGCTTACTTTAGCATATGCTCTATATTACAGTTCTCTTCAGATGCCAAACCTGGAAGCTTTTAGCCAAAGTTAAGCAAGCTTACTTCCTGGCTTGTTGCAGTACAGCGAAGATCCCTCCTTTGAGGAGAACCGTGTGGTGGGTGGACGATGCCTGCTCAAGAGCAAAGCTCCTGCTCTGTGTGTTCAATCCTTAACAGCATGTCTGGGTAGGGCTGGGAGATTCTGGAGCTCCCAGAGTGGTCTGACTCTCCAAGGCACCAGCAGCCATTCCCAGACAGCAGTCCTAACCTGGAGTTAGGCTGGCACAAGGGAGACCTTAAAGTATGTTTGGACCACCCTCGGAGTCAGAGAGGTCAAGCACACAGACATGCACCTTCCTCCCCTATCCAAGAGTGGTCCAAACACGCTTTAGAGTGGCCAAACTTTGCTGGCCTAACTGTGTCAGCCTAACTCCAGGTTAGGATTGCACTCCCAGTTGCCTCTCTCTTCACCAGGGCTGCTCAATGGTCAGGGGGTTGAATTGTCATCACCGGGATAAGCTGGCCCTCGAGTCTTGTGAGCCAGCCTGCCTTGGCCACTTTCCCCTCCAAGCAACCGGCCACAGCATCCCAAGAACCTGTAGCTATGCAGATCACTTTGGGGACTTGTTGAGAGCAGC
>JAJKFI010000119.1:2260286-2270770 GCA_029204185.1 Lerista edwardsae
TGGGACTGGCGCAGTTTACGTATAGGACTTTTCAATGCATTTTGGCCTATTCTCAGAATGGCATCTTGTAAATGGCCCACTTCTGGTACTCGGAGTTTCCCGGGGTTTCATCCTGGCAATATGCACACCTAGTACTGTCGAATCCAGTTGAGAGGGCTTTCGTTTGAATTCTTTTGATTTGATATGGTAAGTGCGCTGGACTACACCCATCTCCTAAACTGCAATGTCCAACTTCCGGTGGGTTCTGACATGAGTCCCATTCTAAAAAGTGGGTCCTAGTCTAAAAGGTTTGAGAGAGAGCCACTCGAACGTGGGAGGCTTCAGCCTCCAACCCTAGTGCAATTTTCAAGGATCTCTGAGCTACAGCGGGTGGGATCCGTTTTGGTCCAGGAAGCCCTGCACAGAGTTATTTGCAGTGGCCTGCTAGAATGTGTTTTCTTCATCTGCTGGAGGCCGACTGCCTCCGTCACTGCCTACCAGCCTTCAAGCTGAGATGGGAGGGAACCGAGAGGCCTGCTTGCCAAATTTTTCTGCATCAAGGCCAAGATTTCACTCATCTCCATCCCATCCCAGAGAGGCGACGGTGGAAGGGGGGTGGAGGGGGAAGAAATAAAAGATGCTCAATCTGCCCAGTGAGAAGGACCCAGTGGGTTGAGTGTGTGTGGTTTTTAAATGTAACTGGAGAGGCCGGCCACAGGATCAGCCCAGGTTTCACACGGCATGCTCCAATGGAACTAGTTGATGCCAGATTATGACATGCCAGAACAGGAAAGCAAAGTTATGAGGCAACGGGACTGCTACACCCAACAAGGCAGCAAGAAATCAACAGAAGGCTCTTCAGAAGAGAGCCCAGTGTGCACAGAATGGGTGCAAGGCTGATGCATAAAAACCAGAGGGCCTCCGGGCTGCAAACACACATGCCCAGGAGCTGCTTTCCGATCAAGTCAACGTGCCCTGCTTGTCTAGGACTCCAACCTGTTCCGGCGCTTTCCACCATTCCTTGCCAGATACACGCTTTATCAAAACTGCCCTCAGGGTTGTCATCACGTTGGCAAGCCTCACTGGTCCTGCCACCCACTGGGTTTGAGATATCATGCAATGCACTTCCCTCTGAATGGTGCAATTCTTGTTTGGTCCCAACCCAACAGAAGCTGGTCTGCTCAGCAGAGACCAGGGGAAAACCATCTTGCGGGACAGTATCCAATACAAGAACAGCTATGCACTCAATGTTTTGACGCCCTAGCCCAGTGATGTCACGCAGGGGGAACGCGGGGGGAACTCAGTTCCACTAGTTAAAATTAGGGCTGACTCCGCCCACTTCACTCTCCCTCCTCCCCCCTCCCAACTCCTCTGCAAAGAGCTTTTCTTCTTGGTTGGCCGGCACTCAGAGGGTTAGAGGAAGCAACTCTGGATTCCTAGGGGGGGCGAAGGCAGTGATGTCATTCAGGGGGAACGGACCAGAATGGGCGTTCCGGATCCTAATGGGCTCTGTGGCTGGTTCCGGGTTCCCAACAAGTGCCAATCAAAAGTGAGTTCCTATTCCTAAAACATTTGAATGACACCACTGCCCCAGCCCCAAAAAGAACACTAGTGACTACTTGAGAGGCAGGCCTGTTTGAGGCTGTTAACATTTCTTTTTTCCAAGCTCAAAGAGATGTTCCCACTCCCTTGCTAGTATTGTTCAGAGACATTTGAAGTCTGACCTGGCTGGGTATTTCAAGCTGATGCAGAAAACCTGGCCCTTGTGTCTCGCATGCTCATAAAGATCTTTTGGCCCCCTGCCAAGTGCATTTGGGATTGTCCATTGACCTTCAAAGCAAGTGCTCCTTTCAGAACTTCGGGTTTGTACCATGCACCACTTAGTGGATGTTCCAAATGTCACAGCTGCCAGAGTAAGGACTCTGCAGACAGAAATGGGATGGAGAGAGAAGATTGGAGTGAAAGGTCCCAATCAGAACTGAGCCTTTGGTTCAGAGGAAACCACTTTCAGAACTATCAATCGCCAATTGGAGCCTTTACGGGGCAAGGCCACATAGCTCCAGAACCTGGTACTTGGAGAGTCCCATCACCTTCCATGCCCCACCAACGAGCTTCTTGAAGAGCCCAACAGGCAGCTGCTGCTGGACAAGACAGACCTTGGGTCCAATCCCGCAAGGCAATTCTTAGACAGCAGTTAGTGTGGAGGCAACCACTGCAACTGGTGGGGGCTCTCGGAGGTTCTGGGCAGAGACTCTTCCCCAGTCCTGGAGAGGCCAATCAGCGAACCTGGCATCTCTGCACGCAAAGCACATGCTCTGCCACTCAACTGCTGCTCTCCCCTCCTGAAGGATCAGGAAGGCAAACGCGGCCCAAGCTGGGCTCTTGCTGCCCGATCTGCTCCTGTTACGTTCCTTGCGTCTCAAGTTCCGTGGCACGGTTCTTTTTGTTGGCTGTCCCGGGGCTCTATTTGCATTCCAGCCAGGCAGCCCTCTGCTCCCTCCCTCCCTCCCACCCACCCCTTCCCCAGATCCAGGACAACCCCCATGGCTGCTGTTGTGATTTATTCCTGGCCATATGCACGCACAATGTTTTTTATCGGGCAGATTATGCCGGGGAGAGGCAGTCGGCTCTGTGTGTGTTCTCTCTAGTTAATGTTTCCTGTGCGGTTCAAGCCGTTCTGCCTACAGGTATGTTTATTTCACTACTCTAGCAAAACCAGCAGACTTTTTAATGGAACTGTTGATATTTTTTCTGGCTGAACTTCCTGGAGAGGAGAGCCGAGCCGAGCACAGCTGAGGTCCTCTCCTGAGCTGCGGCCTGAAACTACAATTCACCCTCCTGGAATTGGAGGTTTCCATTGCATTAGGCAAATTTCTTCCCTTTTAAAGAGGAACACATAAATACATGGGTCTTGCAACAGCTGCCGGTAGCGCAGATGGGCCTTGGCGTGCAGGCAAAGAACGCTGTGTTTCAACTCCCTGAACTGGGGACCTGAATTTTAGGCTACTCAATACTGCCAACTAAACACAAGACAGATAAACAGGTGGACTGTTGCTACTCCTAGGAAGGCTCCAGCCATTAGCCCTGCAGAGGACTGATAGCTCTATGGGTCACAGACTGGATAGCTAACCAAGGGTCATAGCCAGTGGTGTCATTCAAATGATTTAGGAACAGGAACTCACTTTTGATTGGCACTTGTCAGGAACCCGGAACCAGCCACGGAGTACGTTAGGATCCAGAACGCCCTGAATGACATCACTGCCTTCGCCCCCCTAGGAATCCGGAGTCGCTCCTCTGAGTGCCAGCCAATCAAGAAGGAAAGCTCTTTGCAGAGGAATTGGGAGGGGGAGGAGGGAGAGTGAAGTGGGCAGAGTCAGCCCTAATTTTAAGTAGTGGAACTGAGTTCCCCCGCGTTCCCCCTGCATGACATCACTGGTCATAGCACTGGAGGGGCTATGGCAGGGCACTGCAGTCAACCTGTACCAAAGGTACTTGTGAAGCTTGTAGAGTTTGAACCCCACAATAAGCTGGGCGGGGGTGCATGCTCAATAACATTTACATCAAAGAAGGGGGGAACCAGATCCCAAGTCCTTCTCAATTCAAGGGAGACCTCAGGATCTGCTGAGTTCAACAGGGGCACAGAGACTGCAGGCCCTAAAATTCCAAGGGGGGGGATGGCTGAGACAATGTAAACAGGAAAACCCAACTGTCATGAAATGCAACGAGTCTTAAAAGTCTAAGGCAGTGGTTTGCAAACTGTGAGTCAGGACCCACCAGTGGGTTGTGAGCCAATTCCAGGTGGGTCACGAAGCACCTAGAGCAGCTATATTGAGAAACTGGGATGCTGGAAAAGGGTTACGTGGTTGTTTTGCTTGTGTCAAGGTTGTAAGTGGGCTTTTTTCCCCCTCTCTCCCATTCACTTTGCTATTGGAAAATGGCTGAGAGATAAACCCAACTGATTGGTACAGCCTCAGGAAAGCAGCAGGCTCCAGCGTCACAATGGTGGCACTTCCGGCCGTGCCATCACTTCCGGTAGGGTCCAGGACAGATGGCCATTCTAAAAAGACAGCTAAAAAGTTTGAGAACCACTGCATTAAGACAACAGTCAATCCAAACTATGTAGTTGCACAACGTTGGATATGTTACACACAGGTCCATGGCAATCGCATAAGTAACTCGATTAGTGAAAGAGACTTGGTGGGAGGATTTAAAATCCACAGCTGCCCCCCATCTGCCATTGTCCTTTGAGTTTAGCCTTCTGAGAGGGGCATGGGGGGCAGGTAATCAAGACCACATGCAAGCCATGCCATCTGCCCAGGAATTCCTATGCATTAACCAGCTGTGCGAGCAGACCTCTGGAGGGCTCACAGCAGCATCTCAGGCAACTTCCCAGAGAGGTCACTTGCAGGGCCAAACCTGCATAGTTGGACTGCAGTGGTGTCTGAGCTGCAGTAGTGTCTTCTCTGGCCATCGTGAAGGTCCACAATGCCAGATTTGTTAACAGCTGGTCCTGGAGTGCAGTTGCCTGCAGGTGATCAGACAGGATTCCAATCTTGCAACCCAAGTGCCTCCTGATTCAGTGTATGCTGCTATTGGGTATTCTGCAGAGGCAGGTAGGCTAGTGCCTTGCAGGGCTGCTTGGTAACCAACCTGCAGTCAAACTACGCAGGTTTGGCATTGTGGACCTTCACGCTGGCCAGAGAAGACACTACTGCAGCTCAGAGGCAGCAATTTCCTATGTTCCAGACATGGCTCCTGAAGGCCACTTGAAGCTGCCTCTTGTACCTTTTACAAATAGCAGCACCTCTAAATGAATCCCTGCCTGCCTGCCTGCCTGCCTGCAGCCACAGTTAAGGGATCCATTAGCAACATTAATGTGAAGCAGGGATCTGCCTTAACCAGGGTTTAAAGTTAGTTCAGAAACACTGGTGAGAAGGAAGCCAGGTTATGTCTGTACCAATGCAGTGATTGGTTGGTTACAGATAGCAAGCAAGAAGCAGGGCAAATTCACACAAGGAAGACCCAGCCCTGATCTTGTAGTGTGGTTGACAGTTGTCCAGCATTACATCTGCACCCCTAATGGACTCCTGGAATACCTCCTAGCTCTCAACCACCTACTTGTTGCCAGTTCAACACATCAGAATTGGTTGTTCAGTAACTTGCTTTGGGCTTTACAACATCTTATTCTTTAGCTGGAGTACGATTCTTCAGTTTAGTCCAAGGGTGGTTGTCAAATGCCCCCGCCCCAGGCTCAAACTTACTCAGAACTGAACTGACATTAAAGCACATGTGTGAACATTCCATATTCTTTAAGTCAGGAAATTCAATCCACTCGGGTTTTAAGTCACCAACTGCAAGTATTTCAACTTGCTCCAGACTCCGGCAGCAAATCTAAGTTTGCGAACCGCCATGGTCGAGTACCTATTGAATATTCCACATGTCAGATGATTGCCAAACTCTAAGCCAGAGGGAGTATCCCAGTCTTTCAAATGCTTTCCTCTCCCCCCCCCAAGTGTTTAAAACCAAACCATGAAAAAACCCCACCCTCAGCGCTTGCTGGAAACGAGAAATTTCATCTCGGAAACAGAAGCCGGGAACCACACGCAACGTCCAGGACACCAAGTTATTTCAATGCTCGGAGCTGCATTTGCAATGGGAAAAAGTGAATGGAAAAAGCAGGGTAAAGTGAAGAGCAGAACGGTCCCTGCTTGCCAGCCGCGTTTTGATGGAGCATCACTTCCCATTTGGGACTTTTCAGCCATGGCTGCCGCAGGCAGGGAAGGCAACCGACCCAACTTATAGGCAAGGTCACGGTTTTTTCCCCACTCCTCAGAAGCCAAAGAGAACCAGGGTGATTCACCCATTGGACGCTTCCCCATCTTTCAAAGCAACACACACACACACCCCTTGCTTGCCAGAACTCTGCCGCAACGTCCTCTCAGGGTCATGCAGTGTATTTGACCTTCCAGGTGCACCCCTTCCCCACAACTGAATAAGTTTCAGGCTGCATCAGAAAGGACATCCGAAATCACCTGCCATATCCCAGCAGGGGCCAGAGAAGATGGTGATGGGGCGACCAGGTTTGCTTATTCACAAGCCTTCACCATTCAGGGGTAAAGCAGATTTGGGTAGGAGGGGGAAGAGGCAGCTTCTTTCTAAACACACCAAGGAGGGAAAGCTGAAACCCCCCATAAGAACATAAGAGCCCCGCTGGATCAGGCCAAAGGCCCATCTAGTCCAGCTTCCTGCATCTCACAGCGGCCCACCAGGTGCCCCAGGGAGGCAGGAGACAACAAGATGCTTGGATCTTGTTGCCTCCCCCTTGCACCTGGTACTCTGAAGTAGCCCACCACCAATGTAAGGAGGTTGCACAACCCATCATTGCCTATAGCCCACGATGGACTTTTCTTCCAGAAACCCGTCCAATCCCCTCTTAAAGGCATCCTGGCCAGATATCACCACCTCCTGTGGCAAAGAGTTCCACAGTTTAACTACCCGCTGGGTAAAAAAGTACTTCCTTTTATCTGTTTTAACTCTCCCAACCCTCAGTTTCAGCGGATGCCCCCTGGTTCTGGTGTTTTGAGAGATGGAAAAGAGCATCCCTCTATCGACCCAACTTTGACTCTCCCAAGGCACTTTCCTCTCAGCCAACCTCCGTACCTGGAGCCAAGCTAGCAAGGGAAGTAGGATGAAGTTGTTAAAGATTCAATCACTCACTTCCCCCTGTTGCTTTCAGCAGCTGCCTCCAGAAGCCTTCCTGGATTCAGGAAGCAAACAAGGAAGTGTGAAGGATCGGTGGGCTACAGTGTCCCACAACACACTTCCTTTCTGAATTCAGGGGAGGTGGCAGCTGATAAACTGCTGGCTAAGAAGGGCACCAAGAAGTCTTGGATCAGCCCTGGCGAACTGGGTAGCCAGATGAACGCACTCGTATCCCCATCAGGTGTAGCTTGGCCCGAGTGTTCATAGCTGCCAGAGGCAGGTGACACCAGATCAGGCTCCCAAGCAGCCAGGAGAGATCCTTCTTTGATTCTATGCTTGGGGCAATTCTATGCTTGGGGTCATTAAAAAAGGGGTTGAGAATAAAACAGCCAATATTATCATGCCATTGTACAAATCAATGGTCAGGCCGCACCTGGAATATTGTGTCCCGTTCTGGTCGCCGCATCTCAAAAAGGACATAGTGGAGCTGGAAAAGGTGCAGAAGAGAGCGACAAAAATGATTACGGGGCTGGGGCACCTCCCTTGTGAAGAAAGACTGCAGCGTTTGAGGCTCTTCAGCCTAGAAAAAAGGCGCCTGAGGGGGGACATGATTGAGACATACAAAATAATGCACGGAAGGGATAGAATCGATAGAGGGATGTTCTTTTCCCTCTCTCAAAACACCAGAACCAGGGGGCATCTGCTAAAACTGAGGGTTGGGAGACTTAAAACAGATAAAAGGAAGTACTTTTTTACCCAACGGGTAGTTAATCTGTGGAACTCTTTGCCACAGGAGGTGGTGATGACATCTGGCCTAGATGCCTTTAAGAGGGGATTGGATGGATTCCTGGAGGAAAAGTCCATTGTGGGCTTGTGGCAATGATGGGTTGTAACCTCCTTATATTAGTAGTAGGCTACTTCAGAGTGCTGGGTGCAGGGGAGCGGCAGCAGGATGCAAGCATCTTGTTGTCTCATGCCTCCCTGGGGCACCTGGTGGGCCGCTGTGAGATGCAGGAAGCTGGACTGGATGGGCCTTTGGCCTGATCCAGCAGGGCTCTTCTTATGTTCTTATGATTGGGAATGATCTGGCTCAGCTTCTAATTCAAATCAAGTCAGAATTTTGGGGCAGGGCAGCCTCGCCAACACCGCTCCTCGCAGATGGAGCATTGGGCCCCTGAAGCTCTTGTCCTGGCCTGAGCCCAGTGAGATATCCCAAATGGCTTGATGGACCACACAGGCCTGCACGAGGCTGGCCTGGTGCACAGTCTTTGCCACCTGCTCACACCGCCACTTGCTTCCTGCCACACCCAACACTGGGGTACTCCCATACCCAGCCCTGAATCATGGAGGCCCAGAGCACAAGCCTAACCTGGAGTTAGGCCGGCACAGTTAGGCCAGCAAAGTTTGGCTGGTACAAGAGACACCATAAAGTGTGTTTGGGCCACTCTGAGTCAGGGAGGATGGCGAATGTCTGTGTGCTGGCCTCTCCGACTCCAAGTGTGGTACAAACGTATTTTATGGTGTCCCTTGTGCCAGCCAAACTTTGGCCTAACTGTGCCGGCCTAACTCCAGGTTAGGATTGTGTTTTCAGCCTCCACCCTCATCAGGACTCTCCAACAGGAAACTCCAAAATAAGCCATCAAGCACGAGTCCTTTAATGATTAAGCTGAAAAGGTTTCTTGCAAGGGAGGCTACAGGAGACTGATTCTTCCCACTTCCATTTCAAGGCCGAGTGGGTAGACACAGCTGTGCAAGGAGTCAGGAACGAACAAGGCCAGGGCTTTAGAAGTTCCCCCCACAGAGGTCCTCCACACACACCCAGCAAGATCATAAAGCTTGCAATAGGGCAGCATCTCCCACAAGATCCAATATTCAAGTTCAAGTAGTTTATAGAACGAATTGTTCCAAATATTGGCCACCCTGGACCCTGTTCTTTACTTTCTCCATTTTATGGGGATATTATACCCCAAATAGATGACAAGTAGCAGCCCAGCAGATTTAGTTTCCAACCTCTTCAGTGAACATTAGCCTCCGATGCTCTCCTGCCAGCCCCAATTCATCAGGAGCGAACCTTCTCCATCTTCACCACAGAGTTCAACGGCAAGCCAGCAGAGAATTGTAACAGCTACGGAATGAGCATGCAAAATGTGTGTTTCAGTTGGCATTCGATTTGCCCTGCCGGATCCTAGAAGTCAGCTAGGCAAGATAAATTGGGGAGAGAACTCCAGACCCACAGGGGAAAAGAGTTTCACACATCAGGAGAACTTTTAAAAGGTAAAGGTTTCCCTGTGACAGAATGGTCTAGTCATGAACGACTCTAGAGGGCAGTGCTCATCTCCGTTTCTAAGCCAAAGAGCCGGCGTTTGTCCGAGGGCAGTTTCTGTGGTCATGTGGCCAGCATGACTATACGCCAAGGCACATGGAACACCATTTACCTTCCCACCGACGTGGTACCTATTTAGCTACTCGCATTTTTCTGTGCTTTCCAACTGCTAGGTTGGCAGGAGCCGGGACAAGCGACGGGAGCTCACTCCGTTGCGTGGTCTCGAACTGCCAACTTTCCTGTCCGCTAGCTCAACAGCTCAGTGGTTTAACCCGCAGGACCACGACGTCCCAGGTGAACTTTTCGGTAATGCAAAAATGTTGCGCCACAATTACTGCTGGCCTATTCACGAGCCCCCCCCCCCCCCAGGGGGGGGTGCATCAGCAGCAGACTACAAGGGGTCCAAGCGGGTGGCAGACTTGGGGTGACTGTTGCTACCACTACCTCTGCCCAGGGGCAATCCTGGAGGTGAGCACCTCAGGGCACATCTCTAGGAATGTGCCCCCCAGTGGTGTCATTCAAATGATTTAGGAACAGGAACTCACTTTTGATTGGCACTTGTCGGGAACCCAGAACCAGCCACGGAGCCCGTTAGGATCCGGAACGCCCGTTCTAGTCCGTTCCCCCTGAATGACATCACTGCCCTCACCTGTAGGTGCCACTCCCTGCGCCCCAGTGGCCTCACGTGGCCACAAAGGGCCATCCATCCCTTGCATCAGGTTGCTCCAGGAAGTGGCTTCCACTGCGGAAATTGGCTCGCAACCCCACTGGTGGGTCTTGACCCACAGTTGGGAACCACAGCTCTAGATTCTTAGAACGGCTGGTCCCTTTAAGTGCTGTTCTGGAAGCACCCATGCACCCTCACCTCCCCACATGCAGACACCCACACCAGCCAACACCCAGCCCAGAAGCACCTGACCCTCCAAGCTCCCACCCAACCCCCAGTTGCCAAAACACCCAAGAGGCCAGACAGACAACATAGCTGCCGGCTGACACCATCTCACTAACAGGCGGCCGTGAAAGATCGGTCCTGCTGCTCCAGTTCCTCAATCGGCCTCACATTTGGAAAGGCCCAAAATTCTTTGCTTGAAACCAAAGAGAAGTTTGGGCTGGGGAGAGATTAGCTCCAGCTGTCTCCAACTTCTACAGCAGCCACACAGCAGAGCAGAAGGGACTCAGACGGGGCTTTGACCAAGTGGCATCTGTTTCACGCGGCCAACTGCTGGTGCCCCAAACACAGGGAAACATCAACAGGCACCAATGCGCAAGTCAGTATTAACCCGGTATGTATCCACCTTATGCGGAGCCCAGGTCTACCCCGCCGGGTAGACCTGGGCTCTGCACACTTTTCCACCTGGGTAGACCTGGGCTCTGGAAGCTTTTCTGCCTGGCGAGGCAATTTTCTGCCTGCTGACAGGGAAGGAGGGGAGAGGCACAACACAACACAACACAACACAACACAACACAACACAACACAACA
>JAJKFI010000119.1:2270780-2308734 GCA_029204185.1 Lerista edwardsae
CACAACACAACACAACACAACACAACACAACACAACACAACACAACACAACACAACACAACACAACACAACACAACACCCCTCGCGCTCGCGCGCTCTCTCTCCAACACTGGGTCACAAAAAGTCCTTCCTTTTCAGTGCTGGAGAGAGAGCGGGAGGGCTGTTGTGTGGTGTTCTGCCTCTCCCCTCCTTCCCTGTCAGCGGGCGGAAAATTGCCTCACCAGGCAGAAAAGCATCCGGAGCCCAGGTCTACCAGGCAGGGTAGACCTGAGCTCTCCACATAAGGTGGATACATACCGGGTTAATACCACCAAAGTCTCCCACTTTGCAGGGCAGCATGCAATCAACCGGGAAGGCTCACTTTGAATGGCAACAGTATTCACATAGAGAGCACAGCTCACACTTGGCTTAGTCTGGGGTGTGTTCAGCCTACCGCAGAAAAGTCCTTTAACATACTCCTTCCAAGAGAAGTGGGATCAAGGCGGGTGCAGATATCCCTAAGGGGCAGTTGCTTCTAATATTAAAACTGCATAGTTAAAAATCAGGCGTTTTCCCACGAAGTCCACTCAGTAGCAGCAAGAATGGGTGCAGTAATGAATTCCCTCGTCGGCCCAGCAAGGATGACTAGAGAAAGCAATGGCAAACCACCCTATACAACAGCATCTGCCTAGTGTAAACGTCACAATGTGACGTGAACCCCATGACTCAGTAGTGACTCAGTGCTTTGCACTGAGGTCACTACTACCTTTACTTCCTCCACAAGCAGACCTAGAAACAGCGCCGCAGAACCCGGAAGAGCTCTCAGAAGCCAGGTGTGACATCACAAGAGGAAAAACCATCACGGTCACAAGAAGTATCATAAATTGCTGATTTATACAATTAGATGTTCGAATTATGGTGCTGGAGAAGACTCTTGAGAGTCCCCTGGACTGCAAGGAGGTCCAATCGGTCCATCCTACAGGAAGTCAAGCCTGATTGCTCCCTGGAAGGACAAATCCTGAAGCTGAAGCGCCAATACTTTGGCCACCTCATGAGAAGGGAGGACTCTTTAGAAAAGACCCTCATGCTGGGAAAGATCGAAGGCACAAGGAGAAAGGGGTGGCAGAGGATGAGTTGGTTAGACAGTGTCACCGAAGCGACGAACATGAAGTTGGGCGAACTCCGGAAGCTAGTGGAGGACAGGGAGGCCTGGCGTGCTGTGGTCCATGGGGTCGCGAAGAGTCGGACACGACTTAGCGACTGAACAACTACTACTACTAGATGGAATGCCCCATTAGCCAGCATCACACATTAAAATGCAACGCTTGGACAGAATCAGTCTTGCAGCACCTTAAATATATGGTGGGATAAACTTGTGGGCAGAGCCTTCTCCGAACACAGCCCCCTAAAAATGTAGGGTAGAAAAACGGGAAGATCTTCTGTATTGACTTTTCCCAAACATTCTCCACTACAATATTTTGAAAACTGCATTTCTAAAAGTTTGTTTTCACAAGATTAGAAGCAATGAATGATATAGAATACTCAAAAGCATAGTTTCAAGGCTGTAAACCCAGGGACCTCCAAACTACCGCACGCGGGCCAAATCTGGTGCACGGGGAATTCCTTCCCCATTATGAGCGGCGCGGATCATTCTGTCTCACAGCCACTCCCTGGCAGGGACGTTCTGGCATTCACGTCTATGACCAGGCATCCCCAAAGGCTGTGCAGCTGGACACAGATGAAAATGCCCAGAGCATCCCCGCAGCCGATCAGCTGGCAAATGGAGCAGCTGCAAGATGGAACGATTTGCACAGCTTGGGATGGGGAAGATGTTTTCTGCTGCACGGCAGTCTGTGCTTTGGACACTGCTGGTGTAACCCAACTATTCCTGGAAAGAACCCTAGGATGCATACACCCCCTTGGGCAAGAGTCAGTATGTTTATAGCTTTCTTTTACGTTTAAACAAAGAGAGATGTAAAAGTTTACTTGGAATTTTTTTTTTGAATACTTGTCAAGTTCCAGATACCATGTTTAAAACAGAAAATGTATTCTACCAATTGTCTTCCCTGTTCCTGCCCCCAAATCTCAGTTCAAACCCTTTTGGCTACCAAAAACCATTTCAGATATTTATGCCTCACATGAAGTTCATGACACAGCTGAGTTTTGTCTGCCAGCTACAAGTCAAACACTATAAATCGGATTACCAGTTTAGGGCACTGGAAGGTTTTTCCAGAAGACCCACATCACTGGCAAGCCCCGTAATATTTTACAACCGCCTGGAGAACTCAGATTCACTTTTCAGCTGTGCAAGTACAATTGCCAGCATGAACTTGATTCCAAGGAGTGGCCGTTCACAATCTACATCTGGGGAGACTGTCGGAATCACCAGGCATTCGGTATGGTTCTAGGTATACAAACATTCCTTCTTGCTCTCAAGCCAGTTTCATCATCAAGATAAGCACATCTGTCACAAATTCTTCTAAAGAATTTCAACCCATTTTCTCCTGCTCTCCGAGGGGGCTGCAGCTCATCATAGTAGACACATTCAATGTCCAGGTCTCCAGCCATTTTCAACTGCTGGGTCATAGCAAATTAGTGTGCTGTGAAGGACCCACAGATGCACTGCAGGAAATGGGGGGAGTCTTATTAGTAGGGCCATGGGGGGGGGGTTCCGAGTCCCCCACCAGTAGCATGCTGCGCCTTGTCAGTTGTCCAAAAACTGATTGTGCGCCTTGACAATTTAACCACCTTGCCAGTGTCCTGTGAGATGAAAAGGTTGGGAAAAAAATCAATGCACCAAACCAACCAAAATCACTGCACCAAACCAATTCCCATATGCACAAGCATCAGGACCCCCTGAAAGGCAGACATATGGCAGGTGCAGCTGGCAAACTCACACATACGTAGAAGTGTGCAAGAATAGGGTTCAGGACTTCACTGGTTAATTCAAATCAAGAAGGGAAATGCAGTTGTCAGCCTCCAGTCCACCAACTCTAATCCTCAGTGCCTCTATCACTGAAGGTGGTTGCTTGCCTGCTCCAGCCCTTCCAACAGCCCTTCTACTCTCCTGTTCCTTGTTCTTCTTTGAACCAACCTCTCACTTCCCACCCAGGCAGTGCACCGTTGGATAACATTCCAAGAGCATTTCAGCATGTGTTCAACATTCCGTAGCATCACAGAAGCTCAGCTAATGACACGGGTTGCAGAACAAAACTGCAAAGGCCTGCCAGCTTAAGGACCAAGCAAAAGAGCAGAACCACAAAGTGGCACTCAACACAAACCCACCTCCTGACCCCACGATGGCTGCTGCAGTTCCCTTGGCCTGCAAGCTCCTTGATCATCTCAGCGGGGAATCCATCTAAGTCTCTGGAGTTAATTCACAGCCGCCAGTTGCTCGCCCCAAGAACTAAGTAGTCAGGGCAGCAATTGCAGATGTTTGGCCAGGCACTCTCTCTCTCCCCCCCACGATCCAAGGGAGCGCTCCACATGTGTTCGAAGGAGCAAAGAGCAGCTGTAGCCAGAACAGATTTGGGAGGAGTTTCCAAGTCAGCTTGGCTTGTAAAGAGAACCGTCTTCCCAGAGACATCAGTGTTACCCCTGAACACCAAGTATTTGGGCAAGTCATGACAGCATAACCTGCTCTCTAACAGCCATCAGACCCTTGTACAGTCACTGGGTCCAAGGGCTGGTTCCAACCCCAGCTGCAAAACCTCCTGCTCTCTCAGCCACTGCAACTAGCTTCCGGCAAAGGAGTGGGGATATCACCTCCTCTTGCATTTTTAAACCTTTTTAGAAGCTTGGGCAGCCCCACAGAAGTGTCCCCAGGGCTCCCCACATCCCCAGAAGGCTGAGCCTCACTCCGTTAAGTGGGAAGCACCCCCTTTCATTGCTGGAGATCATGCTGCTGCCTTTGCCCCCACCCCAGCACACACTTCCCTCGGTGCTAGTCTGCAACACAACCATATGCCATGGCCGTAGCCATGTGCTTAAAAAGGTAAAGGTTTCCCCATGACCGAATGGTCTAGTCATGACCGACTGTAGGGGGCGGTGCTCATCTCAGTTTCAAAGCCTGTAGAGCCACCGTTTGTCCGAGGACAAGCTTCCGTGGTCATGTGGCCGGCATGGCTCTACGCCATGGTGCACGGAACGCTGCTACCTTCCCACCAAAGTGGTCCCTATTTATCTACTTGCATTTTTAGGTGCTTTTGAACTGCTAGGTTGGCAGGAGCTGGGACAAGCGACGGGAGCTCACTCCGTCGCACAGTCTTGAACTCCCAACCTTCCGGTCGGAGAGCCCAGCTTGGCGGTTTAACCCGCTGCGCCACCAACGTCCCATAGCAATGGGCTTACGGGACATTATTTAAGAGGCATTACCCGCACCTTAGAAACCTTGATATTACGCTGGCTCTCCTGCCACATACACATTACCTTAGGCCAGTGGTTCTCAAATGTTTTCGCACTGGGACCCACTTTTTAGAATGACAGTCTGTCCAGGACCCACCAGAAGTGATGTCATGACCTCAAGTACCGTCATTGTGACCCCTGAGAATGCAGCAAGAAGTTGGGTTCTTTCCCAGCCGTGTTCCAGTCACAAAGGGAATCGGAAAGAAAAAAGCCAGTTCCCAACCTTGTCAGAAGCAAAACCATCACACAGCCCTCCCATTTTCCAGCATCCCATCTTCTCAATATGGCTGCTCTAGGTGCTTTGCGGCTCATCTGAAACTGGCTCGTGACCCACTGGTGGGTTCCAACCCACAGCTTGGGAACCCCTGCCTTAGACTTTTAAGACTCTCTTTGCATTCCATTGTGATTGGGCTTCCCCATTTACGTTGTTTACCCACCCACCCCCACAATCTAGGACAATGCTACGCATCTGAAATGGCCTGCAGATCCACAAAAGCTTCTGCTACAATGCATTTGCCAGCCTTTAAGATGCACAAGACTTCAAGATGCTGTTTCAGCTACAATGCACAAACTCCTCTGGAAATGCTTATTATGCCACTATGACCGATTTCATGAGTTTAAAGCAGCGTGGTCCAACAAGTTGCCCAGAGGCTGAATGTGGCCTACGACCAGTGGTGGGATTCAAATAAATTAACAACCGGTTCTATGATGTCATAGCCAGAGCCAAAAAACCAAAGCCAGCCAAGGTAAGCGAGTGGGCAGGGCCTGGCCATTTAACAACCGGTTCTATAGAGCCTGGGCAAACCCCCTGAATCCCACCACTGCCCACAACACTCTTGTTGGCAGCCCTCAAAAGGCCACTGCAGCCACCACCTCCTCCCCCCCGCATCTGTGACTTCGCCATCTCCCAGCCACGCTGTTCTAGCATCTCATTTGGAGGAGAAGCTGGAATGGGAGATCAGAAGGTTTCACAGCACCTGCCTCCACCACCTGCCAACTAACTTCAGCAGCTCAAAACCCAGAAGTAACCGGCAGTGATTTCATCCTAGCCAACTGCATCTGCGCGGGGGGGGGGGGGGCAACAGCAGGGTCATGCACCCAAACTCACAACTGACAGGCATTGGGCCACCCTGGTATAAAGCATCTCCAACAACTGCAGAGTCGATGAAATCTCCCATTAATCACATGCAACAATGGCACATCTGCCTATTGTTCTATTGCAGCTGGTCTTTGCACAATTACACGTGCATTCCTACATGCGCGTGCTATGCACACAAGCAGTTCCTGGGGTTGGAAGCCGTTGCCGAGTCCTCAAAGGCTATGCCTCGGGAAGATGGCCCGAGCAGAAACCACATCTCATGATGGTGTTTGGGGGGGGGGGAAGGGGGGAGATTGGCCATTTGCCTCCGCTTCCAACCTGCAGAGAATGAATCCTCCCAGAGAGAAACAAAATAAATAGAAGTGAACAGTGGAGGGGAGGGGAGTGCCGAAGAAACTTTCCCATGAAAAATATTTTATTTTCTCAGAGAACAGGATACACCTGCAAGTCTTAACACCAGAGGGCTGCTTTTTAATTCATGGGTTAATAGACCCCTCTGCTGGCAAGAGCAGGGACTGCACTTCAAACATCTCCTCTCTTCCCCTCCCCCATACCTAATGGGAAAGTTTGACAAGTGATAACACGAGACAGGGAGAAGCAGCCAATGGCAAGTCACCTTTATTTTTTAAAGACAGCATCAGAAAGAAAACTGAATTAAGGGCTTCATTAAGAGAAGCCATAGTCCAGGTGCCAACCATGCAGCCAATCAGAGTGTATTGGGCTTCTCCTGCAAATTCAAGATCAATTAGCCAGGAAACAATATATTTTGTTCTCTCCCCACCCCCAATGGGATTTCTGATAACCAGAGGAGCCTCTTAATCATCTCAGCCAGTTTCACACCCCCTGTGCAGTTCCAAAAAGAGAAGTTGCTAAAAAAAAAACAGTTCCCAGAGCAGGCAGAGGTCAGACATATGCGGGGGGGGGCGGAGAGGGAACCCTACTTCCAAGATTGGCCAGTGAGGCTGAAAAGTGGAAAAAAAAAACCTTCCCAGATGTGGAGAGTCTTATGAAATACAGGAAGGGAAAAAATGAAAACCGCACGGCTTATCCTGGCTGTTCTTTGATTCCCTGCCACCGACTGCCCATGCTTGGCAGCACACGCCAGGAGCTATCAGTTGGACAAGGGGGAAGCAGCTGCAAACACCCCCAAGGGTGCCAGGAACGCATGCTTCAAACCTCCACTACATCGCAGGGCAACCTCTGGCGCACCTGGGCGGGGGGGGGGGGTCTCAAGAGGAGCACCGTATACGGGTCAAGACTCCAGAAGCGACACCAAAGCCAGAAAAATCTCTTCCCCCCCACACACCCCACCTGAGATTCACTGTTAAGTTCTGATGGCTTCCAACTCCCACAGCCCAGGCAGCTGAACAAGCCCTGCAGCTCCTTCGGGAGCATCCTACAAGCAAAGCCAGGCTTTGAAGGACCACTCACCTGGTCAGGTAAAGTTTTCAGGTGGGCAGGCAAAGGACTCACACAAAGATGCCTCCAGGTAGGCAGTTGGCATACTCAGCGGTTGGCAAATTTTAGAGGTGAAGGAAGGAGGGTTCTCTCCATCCGGTCCTCCCCCAAGACTGCGGGCCCAGATCTCACCCAGCCAGTTAGACTCATCTGAGGAGACCACAGGAAGTCAAAGAGCCTCCCTGCGCAACCCAGCTGATCCTGACTTCCCCAGGAATCAACTTTTGCGCAGTACAGACACCGTCCCATGACCCGTCTGACAGACAACACGTCTTGCCATTTCCCCATCGTCATTTGTGACTTGCACAGCCAGCAGAAAAGCAGGAGACAGAAAAGAAAGCAGCGGGGGGAGGGGGGGGGGGGGGGGCGGCCACAAGCCCTAAACCCAACATCAGCTCACAAACCCACCAGGAAGCATCTCAGAGAGAAAAACAAACAGAGCATCCAGCTCCACACAGAACCAGCCAGCCCCCTACGCAGCCTGAAGAGTGGTCCAGACCACCGATGCAATTCTCAAAGGGGGGGGGGGAGAATCACTTGGAAGGAGTTCAAACAAGTCAGTTCTTCCAAGCTCAAGACTGGCAAAGCAAGCAGGGGGGGGCGGAGGAAGGGGGAGTCTCGGGGGAACTGCGCAGCCACCCCAAGGAGTTGCTTCCCATCGGCAGGCAGACTGGGCTGGATTCCTCAGTGCCAGCCGAGCAGCCCATCGCAGGGACCACATTGCAACAGGTAGAAACTCTGCAGTGTCACCTGGGCAACCGGAGAAGCCTGGGGGTGGCCAGAGAAACCAGAGTGGCCCGGGGGGGGGGGACACACCTGGAAGACACCGAAAGCAAAAGAGCCGCCTGTTTGCTGCAGTCCCCAGATAGCCCCTTTAGCCTGGGAAGGGCCCCCAAAAGCAGTTCTAACCCTTTAACCCTTTGGGCACCTCCCAGGTGCAGTGGGTGGGTCTGGGAAGAGGCCAATTCCTTGACAACAACTCTAGAAGACGAAGGAGCAGGAAAAAGTACAGGTGAGCCCCAGCCAGGAGAGTTCCTCGCCTTCCCAAGGAAAGGTGCGCGACAGGTGAAGCCTGGCGGGGAAATCAGGGAAAGAAAGCGCTGGACGTGCCTGATGGACCCGATCCTAAGTGAGGGGAGGAGGGAGGAGACCTGCATGCAGGAGAGCGCGCCAGGTGCGTCGCGAAGGGGCAGGTGGGCCAGGAAGAGTCACTTGCAAGGGGGCGGGGGCAAAGTTCACCGGGGCTCAACGAGGGGCGCGGAGAGAGGCGCAGCCGCGAGCGCGGAGCTCGGCGGGTCCCACGCGCGGACGGGGTGCAGGAGTCGCGCCGGGCCGGGGGGCGCGGAGCCCCGTGCCCGGCGAGCGGCATCGGGCAGCCGCGGAGTTTGACAGCGGACTGCCGGGGCGCGTTGCAGGCGGCGGCCTCCGGGCGCCGGTCCGGACTCACCCGAAGTAGGCGGCGGCCGGTGGCGGGGCGCCGGCGAGCAGCACTAGGAGCGCGCAGCAGGCGGCGGCGGGGAAGAGCCAGCGCAGCAGGCGGTGTCCATCCAGCATTTTGCTGCGGCGCGCGGGCTGACCATCTCGTTCCTGCCCCGCCGAGCGCGATCAGCGGCGGGCGGCTCCGGGCGCCTTCTTTATAGGCAGCCACGGGGAGGGAGGCCGGCCGGCGGCCGCGCGAGCCCAGCTGGGAGGCGGGGGCGGGGCCGGCCCGAGGTGCCCGGTCGAGGGGCGGGGCCAGGCCGGAGGCCACGCCCCTCCCTCGCCGCGGCGTGCGGGAAAGGTGCCCGGAGCCCGCGGGCGCTCCCTCCGCCGCGTCCCGGGCACGCTCCCTGGGAACGGGCCCCGTCGATCGCCCTTCGGGCGGAGAGGGCTGGGCTGGCGGGCTGGCGCGCGGGGGGACGTTTGCTGGCCGGCCCCGGAGCAAGCAAGCAAGCCCCACCAGGGCAGCCTCTTTGGCTGGGGGCACAGAGGGGTCTCCGTGCAGGGGCGGGGCGCGGGTGGTCCCACACAGCGGAGTCTCCCCGAAAGCAACATCCTGCTGGGTTTCGCATCATAAAGAGGAACGGCCGCTGCTCCGAAGGGAGAGCAGCCCTGTCTGTATCTCGAAGGGTGAGCAGATGGGAAGAGAAGCCCCCCCCCCCCCGGGAGATCTAGACAGTGCCTTGCTTTGAAGGTAGCCCAGATGTCAAAAAAGGGGGTGGAAGGAAGCCAGTTTATTTTTTGGGGGAGGGCTCCCCCCCCCCCCCGCTCAGGCCGTATGCACAAACATGGGGAAAAAAGGAAATACTTTTTTTTTACCCAGTGGATAATTAAGCTGTGGAACTCCTTGCCACAGGAGGTGGTGATGGCATTCTAGCCTAGGTGCCTTTCAAAGGGGATTGGATAGATTTCTGGAGGAAAAGTCCATCGCGGGCTATAGGCCATGATGGGTTGTGCAACCTCCTTAGGCTAGTAGTAGGCTACTTCAGAATGGACTGAAGGGACTGGACACAGGATGCAGGCATCTTGTGGTCTTGGTTGCTCCCTGAGGCTTCTGGAAAGTGCCTCCTGCCAGTTAGCAGTGAAAAAGTTAGCAGTTAGCATCACTGCTAACTGGCAAGAGGCACTTTCCAAGTGGTGTTCCTCTTATATTCAGCAGGGGGAGAGTAATTGTTCCTCTTCACCCCAGCGTAGTGTCTTTTCTAGTGGCTGTTGCTGGGGGTGTTCTGCCTTTTTTTTAATTTTTTTTTAAAGATTTTGATCGGCTGGGGATCCCATGGGTGCTGACTTCAGTATCATGAAAGTTAAGGTAGAAAGTTAGCAGCTATAACATCCAAATCCATTTCACTTCCTAAAAATAAGGGCTGAAATGGAAGACGTTCCTTCTCTCTGTGGGTGAGATCCCTTGTTGTGTGGCTGAAATTTTATTTGTTTGAAGAATTTATACCCCGCCTTTCCCGTGCCGAAGCAAATGCCCAAGGTGGCTTACATGAGCAGGCCAGTCTAAACCACCATTTTTTTTTCAATGGGGTTTTTACAAATCTACAGTATTCTTGTGATCCGCCAATCCTCAGGCCCAGATGTTGCCTTCACAGTGTGGTTCTCTCCTTTGGCTGTTTGCCATCCAGCCTCAGCAGGCAATCGCAAGTCAAGCCTGGACAGGTCCTCAAGGTCGTATTCCCTTCTTTGCCGGCCGGCCTCCTCACACACTCCACCGCAGCTCTCACTTGTGGTGAGCTAATCAGCTCCACAGGGACTTACTCTGTTCTGCCACCACAGGTACTGCAGCTTGTCACAGCCTGGCATCCGTCTCCCATCCAAAAACAAACTGAAGATTTTCCTGCTTACTTTCCGGCAGTGCCAGCAGCTTACCCATCCGTCCATACCTCCTGCCAAAATGCAAATATTGGTTTCCTAAAACACACACACACACACACACACACACACACACACACAAGGGGACCCAGAAGTGTTCCCTTTCAGGAGTTCCCTGTTGATCATTTTAAGGGTGTTGCTTCAAAGAGATGTCCTTTCCCTAGCCTGCAACAGGAGGCTAGGGAAATTAAGAATTCAATCCGGGTGTATTAATTTGATGTAATGAGGTTTGTTTTTCACATGGCTTCAGATGGTTCTCTTGAGTGAATAAGTAACTGACAGCCCAATCCTATGCATGTCTACTCAGACATAAGCCCTATTATAATCAATGGGGCTTACTCCCAGTTAAGTATTCATAGGATTGCACCCTGGGAGACTGAGAGTGCAATCCTAACCTGGAGTTAAGCCGGCACAGTTAGCCCAGCAAAGTTTGGCTGGCACCAGGGCCACTGTTAAGCGCATTTGGACCACTCTCGGAGTCAGGGAGGATGGTGCACAGCTGTGTGCTGGCCTCTCTGACCCCAAGAGTGCTCCAAACATACTTGACGGTGACCCTTGTGCTGGCCTAACTTGTACCAGCCTAACTCCAGGTAAGGATTGCACTCTGAATTAGTGCATTTGCAATTATATTGCTGAGCTTCTGCAATGGCCTTTCACTGAGTCTGAGGGCTCTTCAAGCTGGGGTCTGCCGATTGCTCTGGTCTCAAGTTTGCCTCTGTTGAATTTAACCTCATCAGGGCTGCACTTCGTCAGTTGTCCAGTCAAAGGGTGGGATCAGTGTCCTGGTCCTCAGTAATCCATTATCAACCACCTATCAATTAGGAGAGTGGCATAACATTCCTGCCACCCCTTTCTGCCGGCCCCAAGCAGGGCTCCCGGGCTCCTCTTAGGCTAGTTGGCACTCTGAACAGGAGTCCCTGTGAGAGGCTGGGAATACACTGTGCCCTGTTCTCGTGAGTCCCCACTTGTTCATTCTAAGTGAACTGTGCTGGTTTGATGCCTATTTATTTGGAAACCAAACAAGCTGCCAGCAGTCAGGCCAGCAGCTCCCGCTGCTTCCTCCTCCTCAGAAGATTCCCTGCGGCAGGAAATGGTTGTAAATTAAAGGAAAAGGTGGGGGGGGTGGAATGACTGTTAGCCACAATACTTAAATGGAGCCTCAGGATTCAGGAGTAGTCTACCTCTGAAAACAGCGGCCATTGAATGAATGTGGCACAGCTGGAGCTCTTGCAAGACCCAGCAGGACTCGCCTCATGACTGGACTCTGAGGCTGGCTTATGGTACTGGGGGTCTCAGGCATACAGTCCATGGAATGAGGTGGAACATTTGAGGGGTGGGGTAAGGATTATATCACTTCAGGCTCTAGGAGTTTCCAAGAGGGAGTTGCCTTCAAATGCTCTCCATGCCCCAAACCCTCCCTGCATGTTTAGAAATCTCTTACCAGCGAGCAATGTCAGGTACACTCTTCTCTCTGACATGCTAGATTTCTGTCTGCGGGGACGATTTCTGAAGCTACATTCAAATGTTCCACCCCCAGCCTGAGGTATGGCTAGGACCATCTAAGTCAGGAAGTGACTTGAAGTGTTCATGTCTAACAGTAGATTTACAGTGTGTTGGAATCCGCTACCACAGTGGTTCTCATACTTTATTATTATTATTATTATTATTATTATTATTATTAATAATAATAAATGAATGTATACCCCGTCTTTCTGCCCCGTATTAGGGCACGTGCAGTGACTAATCAGCTGATCAGCACCCCCTTCCGGCCACAACGGGACAACAGCTTGTCACAGCCTGACATTTCGTCTCCCATCCAAAAACAAGACCACAGATTCTCCTGCTGAGCTTCAGAACGCAATCCTAAACTGGAGTTAGGCCGGCATAAGCTGAGCCAGCAACGTTTGGCCAGGACAAGGGCTACTATAAAGTGTGTTTAGACTACTCTTGGAGTCAGGGAGGATGGCTCATGTCTGTGTGTTGGCCTCTCTGACTCCGAGAGTGGTCCAAACATACTTTACGGTGGCCCTTCTGCTGGCCAAACTTTGCTGAGTTACTGTAGCTTATGCCAACCTAACTCATTTTAGGACCGACCTCTCAGGCAGTACCAGCAGCTCGACAATCAGTCCACACCTTGTGCCCCAGCTTGCTCTTAGACAAATGAAAAGTATTGCTCTCCTTGGAACTGTGAGCATTTTCTTCTTGCGGACGAACACAGCGGTCCAACTTCATGTTGTTTTTTGTATGGGGGTGGTAGGGCCATCTCATCCTTGGCTTCAGGCAGCAGATTGTCTTGACCTGCTCTGGTGAAAAGATCTGCCCAGTCCAAAAGAGCCTTCACCATTCTTCCTGCTGGCATCAACCACTACCTAGTGATGCATAAGGAAGCACTTGCTTGAGCTCTGCAGTCTGGCGGCAAAGACAGATACGCAGAGATGCCTGCACCTTTCCTTTTCAGGTGCTGAAGAATACAAACGAGAAACTCTTGAGGATCGCAACAAACCAATTCTTATAATTGCTTTATCTCTAGCTGGAGAAAGACAGAAGCTCCCAAAATCTGAAAGCTAAAAATAAAGCTGCAACTTTTTTTCCCTGAGCCCTGGAAAATCCTCAACACCATCCGACGGGTGGGCTGCCTGCTGTTGGACTTGCAAAAATATTTTTGCTCCGTTTGATTCTGGCTGCTTTGCAGCTGACGGGACACCGGCAATCTCTGGCTGTTGCTCTGTCAGACAGGCAGTTGCTCAGGCAGGCAGGCTACAGCCAGAATGAGGAAACGGGTGTGTCATGGCTTGACTTGGAAGCAAAACCCCAGACAACTTGAGTGGCACTGGTGGGTGAGGAGAAAAGGCCAGCCTTCCTTCTCGGGTCTGACTGCAGACATTCCGTGGTTAAAAGTGGACCACAACTGGGAACAATTTTAAGAAGAGGAACGCCTGCCCAGCGTGGTTGGAGTCTGCCTTCCACTCCTGCATTTCCAGCAAAGGCAAGGGCCCCAAAGGTTTTACCTGCAGGAGGAGAGAAAAGCATCCGGGATCTGGTTACAAGAGTACCTGCAGCTGAAGTTGATAGTTGACCGGGAGGCAGGAGAATGTGGTGGACAATTCCATGACTTTCCTCCCAGGTACTGCAATTCACCTCTGCAAATGGGGCTCCGTAGAGCTATCAGTGGGACGTGGTGGCTCAGCGAGTTAATCTGCTGCTGCTGGGGGGTCCGACCGGAAGGTTGGGAGTTCAAGACTGCGTGACGGAGTGAGCTCCCGTCGCTTGTCCCAGATCCTGCCAACCTAGCAGTTCGAAAACCCCTAAATGCAAGTAGATAAATAGGGACCACTTCGGTGGGAAGGGAACGGCGTTCCGTGTGCTACGGCGTAGAGTCATGCCAGCCACATGACCACGGAAGCTGGTCCTCGGACAAAACGCTGGCTCTACAGGCTTTGACACGGAGATGAGCACCACCCCCTAAGTCGGTCACGACTAGACCATTCAGTCATGGGGAAACCTTTACCTTTAGAGCTATCTTGGTCAATCGCCATTGAGAGATTGGCCATTCTCACAGAAATGCCTTTAAAATTCCCTCTGCAAGTGGCCATCCCCATGCTTTGGGGCAGTGAATGTCCCACATGAATTGAGGATGGGGCGAAGAAGCTCCTTCTCTCTGTCCTGAATTTCAAGCAGAGGTTCAACAAACACCTGCTGGAGACGCTGTAGGAGGACTTCCTGCTACAGGCAGGGGGTTTGGACTAGATGACCTTGTAGGCACCTTCCAACTCTATGATTCTATAATTGTCCATCACACGCACAGCCTGCCAGTTCTATTGGAACGAGAGTGAGAGTGCTGTCCTCGCATGTGCTGTTCTCTGCACAGAAGGCAAAGTGCACTGTGGGTTAAAACTAGGAATCACAAGGGTTGCATGATTGCATCTCCCAGTGCCTTTTTCTTTGTGTAAGAGCAGCTTCAGGGGGAAGAGAAAACTTGGGCTGGGAGAATGGATTACTTGCTCCACTTCAGACTCTAGAGGAGAGGTGCAATTTTAGAATTTTGCTATCATCACCCCTAATCCCCAGCAGGTAGGGGTGCAATCCTAACCTGGAGTAAAGCCAGCACAGTTAGGCCAGCAAAGTTTGGTCAGTGCTAGGGACAACCTAAGGCGCATTTGGACCACTCTCGGAGTAAGGGGGATGGCGCACGTCTGCGTGCTGGCCTCTCTGACTCTGAGAGTGGCCCACACATACTTTATGGTGTCCCTTGTGCAAGCCAAACTTTGCCGGCCTCCCTGTGTTGCCCTAACTCCAGGTTAAAAGGTAAAGGTTTCCCCACAACCGAATGGTCTAGTCGTGACCAACTGTAGGGGGTGGTGCTCATCTCCGTTTCTAAGCCTGTAGAGCCAGCGTTTTGTCCGAGGACAAACTTCCGTGATCATGTGGCCGGCGTGACTCTACGCCGTAGTGCACGAAACGCCATGACCTTCCCACCAAAGGGGTCCCTATTTATCTACTTGCATTTAGGTGCTTTCGAACTGCTAGGTTGGCAGGAGCTGGGACAAGCAAGGGGAGCTCACTCCGTCGCACAGTCTTGAACTCCCAATCTTCCGGTCGGAAAGCCCATTAGGAGTGCATTAAAGCACTGGCCTAGAAGAGAGAAAGATACTCCTTTGCAAAGAAGGGAGTTGTGTGGCTTCCACTTGCCAGGAGGTTTTTTTTTTTTTCCCCTCACTGGGTGCATTCAAAAATGTGATCTGCCCTGTCAGTCCATTTTGCCACCCATTCCCACCTCAGTCTGTTGTGTGTCACAGTCTGGGGATCCAACATCTACAGCTTGGACATGACAAATGCCATTTCTCACAGAATCTCAGTGCTTCTGGAACGACTCCTTGTGGGCTCACATCCGCACATCAGTGGATGAACTGGAATGGGGCAGAGAGGTTCGGAGCGGGAAGGGAGCCCCTCACCTCCCAAGCCCTTACTTCCCTTTTTTCCACCCCACCCCGACTTGCCCCCCTAGCTCCTTCATTTTGTTACCAAATACCAACAGAGACAGAGTGCCTCTGCTGTACCTTTAACCATTGCACCGAAGACAGAATTTGGGCAGATGGCGCTGGTTGAAACCCTTCCTTGCTGAGCTGCACCTGCCCACATTCACAGATATACTGGTCCTGCCCAAAGACAGTGGTTAAAGGTATAGGCATGTAGTCCCAGTTTGTATCTAGTAACCCTGGTTCGGGGGCCCTTAGCCTAGGTGGACCCATAGCAGATTTGGCAGGAGGCTGCCTCATCAGCCCCCAGGAAAGAAGGCAGAGGAGCCCCTCTGCTTCCCAATGCAGTCGTGGCTGTGCTGATTTGTGATCTGCCTGCTTAGCTTATTCCACTCCTGCCCCTTCTCAAGTGGACTCCCTGCCGTTTCATCTCCCCAGCCTCCTCCGTAGTTCATCTGCTTGCAGCTCTTGTCGCCTTCCAAGAGTAACAAGGAAATGGGAGGCGGGGGGCGCAGAGGAGGGCAGCAGAGCCCCCCCGGCAGCCCTCGACCGGCCGCGTTCCACTCGCAGCCGCGTCACATTCCGTTTTCCACCGTTTGTTGAGATTCACAACAATCGCCGCACATGAGACTCCGTCCCTCCCTGGCGCCCCCTGCTGGGAAGGGCACTCGGGGGCGCTGCACAGCCAAAATATAATCATCTCACTCGCAAGGATTATTTGGGGAGGGGGAAGTCTTCCTGGAAGCACCGGCTGCATAACAGTCGTAATTGATTTCTGCCAGCAGTGCAATATTCCTGACGGCAGTTGGTCTGCGAGGGCTCGGGGGGGGGGAGGATATTGAAGCCAGAAGTCCCCCAAACTGGAGGGGAGGGCAGAGGGTTGGGATGCGGGAGATACAGCAGATCTCTGCAGCCCCCAAAAGCAGGACAAAGGGGATCTCCGAGGGTCACGTGGCACTTGATGCTAAGCATGTTGACTGAGCAGCCACAGGAGTGGGGGGTCAGGAGTGGGGGGTCAGGATTAGGGCAGTGGCATGGGCAGGGGGTTAATCCACTGCAGCCCCAGTCCTGTTGGGGGTTCCAATGGTTAATGTACAAGTCCCCAAAAAGAAGCCCGTCCCCAGTGATGTCATTCAGGGGGAACGGACCAGAATGGGCGTTCCGGATCCTAACGGGCTCCGTGGCTGGTTCCAGGTTCCCGACAAGTGCCAATCAAAAGTGAGTTCCTGTTCCTAAATCATTTGAATGACACCACTGCCCGTCCCCCCATCGCCAGCCCTGCCCTTCGCAGAACCTGTAGTTTGGCTTGAAGCCTCTTTGGGAAGTGGGGGCACAATATGTGTTTCGGGGAGGTCAGCTCCATCCCGCACGAGGACTGTCCTGAGAGAGAAGTCACAGGATGCTTCACTTGTAGACCCTTGCCCTGAACTTCTATGAAGTGTCCTGTTGATTTGGATGGAGTCCCGGAATGTCAGCGTCGGGAGGGGCCTCGGTGGTCACTTTGCCCACCCCCCTGTTCAACACAGGAAGCACCTACAGCATCCCTGACAGGTGGCCTCTGCCCAGCCTCTGCTGGTCCACAGCAGGAGACAGACTGTTCCAGGGCTGGGCAGCTCCTCCGAAATCCATCCTCACGTCTCGCCTCAGCCTCCTCCCCTGGAGCTTCAACCCACCCCAACCCCGGAGAGCAACGTCTCCTCCTCTTCTGTGTGCCAGCCCTTCAGGTACTTGAACGGGGCTTTAGTCATCCCTTTAGGGCACAACAGTGGTGGACCTGAGAAGGAGCCAAGGGGGGGGGCAAATGCCCCAGGCTCTGGGCTTGGGGTGTGTGTGTGTGTGTCTGACACAATGCACTCACCCAGTGGTGTCATTCAAATGATTTAGGAACAGGAACTCACTTTTGATTGGCACTTGTCGGGAACCCGGAACCAGCCACGGAGCCCGTTCGGATCCGGAACGCCCGTTCTGGTCCGTTCCCCCTGAATGGCATCACTGCACTCACCCCTCCCACCGCTTGACATTTGCCAGCTTTTATTTCTGCCTTTTTCCCCTGCAGTGGGAAAGCAAAAGTGAACCTGGCAGTTGACTCTGTGTGAAATGCTGCTTTTTTTGCCTTCCAAATGTGCATGCCCTCCACCCCGCCCCCTGATCTGTCCATTGACATGCGGTGCTGTGTTTGCCTCTAGTACAGGCAAATCTGCCTCCCTCTTCTCCTTAAAGGAGCCTCCGTTAGCCAAGTTCCTTCTTTCTTTTGCGGTTGGACTACTACTCTGTAAGTAGTGCCACTACTGCCTTCCTCGGGGGTGGTGTTTGGGCCACTGCCGCCACCCTCGCCTGGAGCTCTAGCTGCAAGTCAAGGGAAAGCTCCAGGAAGCACAAGCAGCCCACCTGCCCAGCGTCCTCTATCTCCGCCTACCTGAACCGCTAGCATCGGCCCAACACAGGGCCTTGGATTGCGCTGTGAGAGTGGAGTTATATAGAAGAGGGAAATTGGGTAGGTGCAGCTTTTCAAACCCTTCCCTGTGGAACTGCACCTGCCAAAATTCCCTCTTCTATACAATGGCTCAAGGCATAGGCACTCTGTCCTTCATTGTATCTGGGCTCCCTGATAGAGTGGCTTAAAAATGGCTGCCCCCCCCATGGATGGCTTTTGAAGCTGCAACCTGCTTTCCTAGGAGTGAGCCCCACTGAACACAAATGGGACTTACTCCTGAGTAGTCCTGCCTAAGCCTGCAGTGTTATTTATTGCCCATAGCAACACTACTTCCCAGGACATTTGGGGAATTCAAATCCTACGCCAAGGGGGAAAGCTGCACCCTGACACCCCAGCCAAGAGAAACTGGGGTCAAGTATGGAAAACAGTGTCACCTTTCTTTTTTTCAAGAAATCAAAAAGAAATAGCAACAAAGTAGGGGTTCCAAAAATGGACCCCTCCATTTGATGCCCTTTATTCTGTTTGCGTCATGGTTCACTCATCTCAGAATGAACCAAAAGAGGCAGAAATCGGGCAATTTCACAGTTGTGTCTGTTCGTTCAGAAAACAAATGTGCTTGCCTGCAGGGATGCCCATGGATCTCCCACGCTGAGATTATTATCTCAGATTATTATTTTATTATCTCAGAATATTATCCATTCATGGTGTTAACAGTACAGCACCATCAATCTATACCATGCTTTTTAGCCACGAAAGACAGGTTCGTGCCCCAAGGAGCCTGTGGTCATAGGCAGACAATGAAAGCAGAGCTGTAACAAGTCTGAACAAGAGCGGGATGACGGGCAAATTCAAGCAGCGCTCGACGGGCAAGTGTGATGCCCTTCATCGCCAAATTAATTTTCTTTCTTTCACTGGCCAGACAGCTTTCCTCTTTGGTTAATGGGTCAGCAAACTCTGTTGCTTAAATAGTTAATCATCCACCCACATGGTTAAAGTGAGCAAACCCCCCACCAGATAAAGCTCACAGTGCCTGCGGAGGATGAGACCCAGAGGGACTCACTGCCTCTGTCAAGTGAAAGTCCTGACTGGGGGAAGGAGAGGACAGCTCAATGCCTCTTATCGAGGGCACCTGAAAAGTGAAGGAATGCCAAGAAATCTATCTCTATCCTAGCCCAGATGCGAGCAGACTTCCATCAAAGACCAGGGGGGAAGGGGGGGGCAGGTCTGCGATTTCGCAGGCACAGATCCAAGGGACCCATAGGCGCAGTTTCAGATTGGGTTGCCCATGTGGAATTTCATGCAGAATTCCATGAAACCAGAGTGTAATATCTTCATTTTATCAACGGTTATGGCCAAAAAAATCCAAGAAGATGAAAATACAGCTGTGACGTCACTTCCTGTTGTGAAGTCATTTCCGGAGCAACATTTTGCCCTCTGCCACGGGCTACACTTTTGTTAGCTATGCCCCTGCTACCCTTCAGCCTTTCATGGTTAAAAATAGGGGTGTTCCCTTTTCACCCCAAGGATTATTGCCTCAGCCCCCCCCCCCACACACACACACACTCCCTGTCCCTGCTGATGGGAGAAGATCTGTGTCTGACTGCCACATTCGTTCCCTCTGAAGCGAGTTGCTCTGCAGCCAATGTGGTAGGAAACTGACCCAAACACTTTCCTGTTCTGAAAAAACCCTTTGGTTAAATGGGATGCTGATTCCCACAATGGATCTGGCTGTACTTATGAAACAGCTATAACTCAAAACACACTCAGCAACATTTTACTATGTGGTTGGGTTGGCAGCTGGAAATGGGTGTGTGGAAGGGAAGCCGCTCTGGGGCAAGCGGATATGCTAACAAGACCTTGCACACAGGCACCCACAAAACATCCCCAAGAGGAACAGCTCGAGTGTCTGCCTTTTTGGATGTTGGGCTGATGGACACAAGGGCAGATCTTCTCAGCAGTAGCACCCTAGAACCCTCTTTCTCGAACGGCGCTCAGCAGATCTGCTCAGTGTGGGCTTTTTGGAAGGCCATTGTGGTCATCTTGTTCCAGGAAGCACTTAGGACATGGTGAGCTTCCTTAAGAATTTGAGGGATGCTTCATGGAAATGGATACACTTATGATTCTGCTTAAAGAGAAGTCAGTAAAGTCATTTATGAATAACTGGAAATAAAACCACTCATTGACTTCCTGCGTGGGGAGGGAAATTTTGGTGTAACGAATTACAGACTTGATGAACAGGCGGATGATTTAGATTTTGCTGGGGATTAAAATAAATAATGAGATAAGTATTAAAGAAAAGAATACGAGGCTGGCTAAGAGACACCATTTTTAATTTGAGCAGTTGTCAACCTATTGTATGGTTGTAAGCAATTTAGATCTATTCCTCCACACTTGCTTTATATATTCTGAATTTGGTTTTTACAGGGTTTTTTTTTGTAGTTGTAGTTTTTGTTTTGTAGTTGTGAGTTTGTTTTTGGTTTTGGAATAAAAATAAAATAGGAAAAAAAGAATTGGAGGGATGCTTTTTCAAACCTGTTACTTCTCGATGCAGACATTCTGACAGCAGCTCACCTTGTTATTGGCTGCCCTCAGGGTGCTTTGAAGCATGTGACAGAATAGCAACAGTAGAGTGTCAACCTTTTTCTTCTCATGGCACACTGACCTCTGTGGTCTTCTCTATGGTCTACACCTCTTGTGATGTCACTTCCGGAAGACTCTTCTGGGTTCTACAGCTCTGTTTCTAGGGGTAACAAATTATAGTAGGGGTAACAAACTGTTCGGAGTAACGAATTGTAGTAATGGCAGAATCTGCAGAGGAAGAGGGAGAGACAATGCGTTACTACAGACAAGTGTCCCAGAAACCTGAGACGCAGAACCAGGAAGAGGTTTTCACAGACCAACCCTAATCTGCGTTGGAGCAGGCAGGCTGACATCCTGATGCGGGCTGGGAGGCAGCGGGAGCTCACCACAGGGCAAGGAGGTATTCCCCCCCTACTCCGGCCATCCCCACGGGGCTGCTCGGATATGCACCAGCAAAATCGCTGGTGCAAACCTGAGTGGCCCAGCTCAGAGCCAGCCAGCCCAGGGCAAGCGTTAGGATCAGTGGTGTCATCCAAATGATTTAGGAACAGGAACTCACTTTTGATTGGCACTTGTCAGGAACCCGGAACCAGCCACGGAGCCCGTTAGGATCCGGAATGCCCGTTCTGGTCTGTTCCCCCTGAATGACATCACTGCCTTTGCCCCCCTAGGAATCCGGAGTCACTCCCTTTAACCCTCTGAGTGCTGGCCAACCAAGAAGAAAAGCTCTTTGCAGAGGAATTGGGAGGGGGGAGGAGGGGGAGTGAAGTGGGCGGAGTCAGCCCTAATTTTAACTAGTGGAACTGAGTTCCCCCACGTTCCCCCTGCATGACATCACTGAGGATGCAGCTCAGTGGCCAGATCCGGGCTCCACCACCCCTCCCAAGGCTGGCCTACCCACAGGCCTGCTCCGTTCCACACCCTCCCACCTTCCTCTGCCCTCACTAAGCCCCTGCACTGGCCAAGCTCAGCCAGTGCCAGCTTACCTACCAGTCTCTGGTGCACCTGGGTTGGCACAAGTGCCAGCGCCTTGCAGCATGTTTGCAACAGCCCTGGGCTGATGCATGCGATACAAACGACATGCATCAGCCCAAGGGCATGTTTGGCTCGCACCCTCTAAGCTCCCACCTGCAGACCTTTTGCCATGGCACACTGGTTGAAAATGGCTGGTCAATAAGGTAATTGAGGGCACAATCCTATCCCGGAGATGGGCTAGCAAAGTTTGGCTAGCATAAGGGACACCGTAAAGTATGTTTGGACCACTCTCGGAGTCAGAGAGGCCAGCACTCAGACATGTGCCATCCTCCCCGACTCCAAGAGTGGTCCAAACGCACTTTACTGTGGCTCTTGTGCCGGCCAAACTTTGTTGGCCAAATTGTGCCAGCCTAACGTCAGGGTTAGCAATGTATGGCTGTGAGAGCTGGACCATAAGAAAGGCAGAGCGCCGAAGAACAGATGCTTTCAAATTATGGTGTTGGAGAAGACTCTTGAGAGTCCCCTGGACTGCAAGGAGATCCAATCGGTCAATCCTCCAGGAAGTCAAGCCTGATTACTCCCTGGAAGGACAAATCCTGAAGCTGAAGCTCAAGTACTTTGGCTACCTCATGAGAAGAGAGGACTCTTTAGAGAAGACCCTCATGCTGGGAAAGATGGAAGGCAAAAGGAGAAGGGGGCGGCAGAGGATGAGATGGTTAGACAGTGTCACCGAAGCGATGAGCATGAAATTGGGCAAACTCCAGAAGCTAGTGGAGGACAGGGAGGCCTGGCGTGCTGTGGTCCATGGGGTCACAAAGATTCGGACACGACTTAGCGACTGATCAACAACAACAACAACAACGTCAGGGTAGGATTGCGCCCTGAATATAGCAGACCGGGATCTTTGTCTCTTGACGTCTCCTGTAAAGACTGAAAGCCCCGGTCGTGGCCATAGCAGGCAAGCTTGGATTGGGCCCACAAAGAAGCCTGGATGCCAGCCAGCTCATTACACAGAAAAAGGTTTCGCGATGCACAGGGAGAAACATCTCATCTGGCCTTTTTAATATTGCATATTTGAGATCACATACTGATATTTTAGAAAAAGCGTCGCTCTCCTCCCTGAGCCGTTGGGGACAGAGCCAGAGTCGAACAGCAAAAAGAAAGAGAGAGAGAATAATCATGCTAAATAAATAAATCGACTCGTTCTTCCAGCTTTGGCTTGTTGACATTACTAGTTTATCGTAGGTCAGAACGGAGCTGAAGTTGATTTAGCCCGCAGGTGACCTACAGCTGCCACACTGGAAACATCTGGAAATCAGTACAGCCGGGGCCGAGGGGAGAAGGAATGCGGAGGTGTGGGGATCCTCCTTTACGCCGCTGGGGAAGCCAGAAGACAGCGGCTGGGCTGGGACACCACCGGCTGCAGGATCCGTCCGTTCACCCACCTAGTTCAGGACTGTCGGCACTGACTGGCAGCAGCCAGTAGCATAGCTAGAGGGGGCAAGATGGAAAGTATTGCTGTATAAGCTGCCTCTCCCCCAGAATGGCTCCAATAGCGGTGCATTAAGTATCGCAGGTACTTCTATCATCATCATCAACAACAACATGGGCACCCAAGGCAGCTTACAACATTAAAATCATCACTTTAAAAACCACAAGTATAAAACGTTAAAAACAATATTAAAACAGTTAAAAATGCGCAATGTAAGCCCCCCTCCCACTCACCATCAGAGCCATTCTGGGCAGCGAATGCCCATTCAGTTAACGGCCCTACCTCTTACTCCACACTACCTCTTACTCGCTACCCCCTTCTTGGCTTTCCAGTCCAGGAAGCAGGAGGAGCAGAGCTGGTGCCAGACGCGTATCTTACCTGTTGCCCGGGGTGGTGCGAGCCATGGGCTCTGGGCAGCGGCGGGACGCGCGAAACAGTGCACTCTTTGGCCCGCCCGCCCTCCCTGGCCGCCGTTACACTCCAAAATGGAGCATTTCCGGGCGCAGGGAGGTGTGTCAGAACGATGCACGGGGGCGGAGCGACGTCCTGGGGGGCGCGGTTTCGGCACCAGCCATGGGTGCGCTGGGGCCTCCGTCCGTCACTGGCTGGCGCATCACCCGGTAAGAAGGAGCAGCATCTGACTTACCGCTTCAGGCGCCAGAAGGCTCAGCACCAGGGCCAGGGGTGGCCAAGCCCAAATTTGACAAGCAGGTTGGCACCAACGCCGCCTTCATTCAGTTAACGGCCCAATCCTACCCACCATTGATGCCAGCAGACCGCCTGTTCCACTGGCATGAACAGCTTTACAGCCATCGGAAATGCAACTAGGGGTGCAATCCTAACCTGGAGTTAGGCCGGCATAATTAGGCCAGCTGTTCCGCCAAATTCCCTGCCGGGCCTCCCCAAGGGCCCCAATACCCACACTAGGCTAACTAGTTTCCCCTCCAGAGCTGCCTCACAGATAGGCAAGTGGGAGGGGGTTCCGTCACCCACTGGGCCTCCTCTCTTCCAGCAGCTTTGCTTGGGATCACAGGCTGCCCAGCCTCCTCCAGACTGCCCTCATCACTGGCTTGGCTCCAAACTACCCTAAGTCTAGCACCAACAAACCCCACCACCAAACAATAAGCAGTCAGCTTGCCCAAGCCACAACTGCCTCCTCCGCTTGATGACTCCAGGGGCGTGGCAGACATACAACAATTCCCAATGGTTGTTCCCCACAATAACCTTACCTTATCTAGTCCTTCAGCCAGTCCCTCAGTCCGTCCGACAGTCCTTCAGGCAGACAGTCCAGCCAGCACTCCGTCAGTCCAGCAATCCATCCGTCCGTCCAGCACCTGCCTGGTACTACACCTCCAGCACCTATCCAGGTCCTTTACTGCACCTCCTGCCTCCAACTTTATACTGAGGCCAGCCAATCAATGGGCAGGCTTTAATTCATCAGCCACGCCCATCTGCACCTGTGCTAACCTCCCTTCAGAGCCAGAGCCCTTATCAGCCTGCAGCTGTGTTCCAGCTGCAGGAGTTCTGGGATTAACCCCATAATCCCTGGTTTACGTGGACAAGGGGCCATTGCTGATACCATTCCCTCACTTCTTGGGGTAGCTCCTGCCTTTTCCAATACACCAGCACAAGGGCCACTGTAAAGCGTGTTTGGACCACTCTCGGAGTCAGAGGGGATGATGCACATCTGTGTGCTGGCCTCTCTGACTTCAAGAGTGGTCCAAACATACTTTACGGTGGCCCTGGTGTCGGCTGAACTTTGCTGGCCTAACTGTGCCGGCCTAACTCCAGGTTAGGTTTGTGCTCTAGGGCACTGTTTGGGAACTGACATACTTCCAGGTTTACTTGGAAGTAAATCCTACTAGATGCAAAGGGACGTGCTCCCAGATCCGTGTGCCCTGCAATTAGAGCTTCACGGCACAATCCTATGCATGACGATTTGGAAATAAGTCTCATTGTTTTCAATGAGATTTACTCCCAGGTCAGTGCGCCTAGGATAGCAGCCTCTTTCCTGCAAGCTAACTGGGCAAGAGGCACTTTTTCAAGTGGTGTTCCTCTTATATTTAGCAGGGGGAGAGTAATTGTCCCTCTTCACCCCAGCGCAGGGTCTTTTCTAGTGGCAGTGGCTGGTGGTTCTTGTTTCGATTGTGAGCCCTTTGGGGACAGGGAGCCGTTTCACTTTATTTTTTGCCTCTAAACCACTTTGTGAACTTCTTGTTGAAAAGTGGTATATAAATACTCATTGATTGACTGATTTACAGACAGGCTGATCCTAACCCCCACCAGCCTGTGCGATGCAGTGGTGCCAATGGAGCACGCCCAACATGCACTGGTGGGGGGGGGGCAATCAGACAGCTTGGAAGAGGTAGGTAAAAAACACTTTAACGTACCTCCCCATAAGCAGCCTGGATGCCAATGGGTCTCCTCAGACCTACACCAGCTATTTAGGTAGCGTAAATTCAAGGAACCTCAGAGGCTGGCTACCATCAAAATCCTCCCCTGGTTCTGCCCAGTCCCTGCCCCAATCCTGCCCCGAACCCAGCAGCGTCATGCAGCCGGAACGCTGGGCAGGAAGAACGGGTGAGCAGCAGCCCGCCCGTCGCGTTCCGGTCTGTTTCGCCATCTTCCCCGCCCCCGCGGGGGCGGGGAAGACAGCGAAACGGACCAGAACGCAACGGGCGGGCTGCCGCTCACCCATTCCTCCCACCCAGTGTTCCGGCTGCATGGCGCCGCTGCCCGAACCCCACCCCCACCCCCACCTTACCTGCTTTGACAGGGTGTCTGAAAGAGGCTGCTGCACACATAGATCACCCAGCCATGTGCACCAGTGGCTTGGTGCAGTAGTGGGATCTAAATGATTTAGGAACAGGAACTCACTTTTGATTGGCACTTGTCGGGAACCTGGAACCAGCCACGGAGCCTGTTAGGATCCGGAACGCCCGTTCTGGTCCGTTCCCCCTGAATGACATCACCGCCTTCGCCCCCCTAGGAATCTGGAGTCGCTCCCTTTAACCCTCTGAGTGCCGGCCAACCAAGAAGAAAAGCTCTTTGCAGAGGAATCGGGAGGGGGGAGGAGGGAGAGTGAAGTGGGCAGAGTCAGCCCTAATTTTAACTAGTGGAACTGAGTTCCCCCGCGTTCCCCCTCAATCCCACCACTGGCTTGGTGGCAGCAAAGCTTTTGCACTGCCGGAACTAGGATTACAGCCGTGGATCTCAAGACCCACTGCTGTAGGCTCTGAACAGGACTGGGCCATGAGTAAGCCAAGCACATGTGCTCTCTACAGTGCACAGGTCGGACTCGTCAACGTAGCTCTGGTTTTCTATAGGGGCCTGTGTGCCAGAAAAAATAAACTCTTGCTCCCTTTTATTTGCAGTCAATCAGATATGCTGCTTTATTGCTGGGCAGATTGCGTAGTATCTGACAGCATAATCCTACCTTTGTTTACACAGGAGTAAGTCCCACTGAGTTCAATGGGGCTTTCTGCCAAGTCCGTAGGACTGCGCCTTTCGAAACTGAAAGAAGCAAGAACAATTCCAAGGCAGGATGTCACCTCCGCCAGCCCGTAACTGACGGTTCCAGGGTTTAACTCTTTCAGGCCTGTGACACTCCTGCAGGGTGCCTCACTTAGCAAAGAGCATGAGCTGAACTTGGAACATCAACACGAGCCTTCCATGGACCAGGACTTGCAAAGCATACCACACGGTTCAGAAACCTCCCTCATCGGCTACTCCAGGGCTTGTGGTCCCATTCATGAAGCAATTTGCTCCATCTGGTTTGGAACTCTGAGAGAGCAGGGATTTGGCTACTGTTCATTAGGTATGGTCCACCTCAAGGACTGACTGCTGTAACTTGCCTCTTCTGGGGCTGCCCTTGGAGACTATGTGGAAACGACAACTGTGTTAAAATTATGGCAGCTCTTCAGGGCTGTCCCGTGACATGCAAGACCTGAACCCTGTAACTTTCACTGCCCAGTGTTCACTTCCTGGAATATTTCAAAGTGCTGGAGATCACCTCCAAAGCTTCATATCAGATGAGCTCATCATTTGAGCAGGTTCCATAATTCAGTAGTGAAGAACATATTTAGCATGCAAGAGGTCCAAGATTCAGTCTAGTCTTTGACATCTCTAGCTGAAAAAGGCAGGCAGCATTGCTGGGAAAGGCCTCTCTCCTCTTCCATCCTCTCTGGAGAGTTGCTTTAGGTCCAAAACGTTCAGCCCTGGACTTGATGGCCCAGTGTCATAGTCAGGCTTTTTCTGGGCTGGCTCACAAGATTTAGAATCAAGCGCGGCTGGAAGGAAGCGGCTTTCCATAGTCTGCATCGCCACCCTTGCGGTTCTTCTGCATGATAAACAGAGACACCTAGTGGCTGCGGAGAGCATGACAAGCAAGCTACACTTCAGGGCTGGAAGAGCCATAATGCAGGACCCAAGTCACAAGTTGCATGCTAGTGCCTTTGGCTTCACACCCACTCCGTCACGCCTTGCCTCCTCTTCCTCGGTTCCTCCTCAAAGAGGAAATGCAACAGTACAGCTGCTTGCCTGCAGGCTGGGCTTTTGCTGCTGCTGTAGCCTGCCTGCCACTGTCACTGAACACTGCACATGAACCTAGATTTCCCCTCAATCAAATCTGGGACAGGTGGGCGTGGGGGCCATTGATTTTTCAAGCAACAGAGGTAATAGGTGAGGGGGTGGAGCAGATGGGTCCCCACCACACACACATGGTTGACACAAGGCAAAGAGCTTCTGTGGCCTCTGTTTGGTTGTTAATGTGCCATTCATGTGCACAGCATTTTTCCAGTTATGAGAAGGCAAGTCCTTGCCCCACAGGCTTACAGTCTAAAAGAGACACAAGCAAGGCGACAAAGGAAGAGGAGGGAGGTGGATGCTGGAAAGATAGGTAGCAGGGGTGAGGCAGTGTGGTCTGGAGGTTGAGCTGTTGCCTTTGCCTGAAGATGCTAAGCAGGATCAGCCTTGGATCGGCCTTGGATGGGAGACCGGAAGTCACTGACAGAGCTTGTGGAGGAATGGGAGGAGTGTGGAGGAGTCAGCTGACAAGAGAACTGGCCAAGGTGTGATCTGTGGTGGACTGTGAAGGCTCAGAAGGTGCAAGAGTGCAGCCAGGATCATGACCACACATTGGAAGGGAAACATCTGAAGAAATGGAGGGTTCTATGAATGGTGTACATAGAACAATAGTTGTAAAAACCCCAATTGAAAAATGGGGTTTAGGAACAGCCTGCCCATGTAAACCGCCTTGAGTCCAGTGAAATCTGGAGAAAGGCGGTATAAAAATACTAATACTAATACTAATACTAATAATAATACTAATAATAATAATAATAATGCAATCCTAGACGTGTTTACTCGGAAGTAAGTTCCATTGTGTCCAGTGGGGCTTATTCCCCAGTATGTATGTTTAGGAATGCAGCTTTAGGCTTTTTTTTCCAGAATAGCTTGGAGGCAACGGATCTGGGCCAAATTCTTCACAGAAAAGCTTGCAGAGTTTTGCTTATGTATGGAGGGAAAAAAAACACAGAGCAGAATAAATCTAATGCCTGCCAAAATATAAGTGATACAAAGCGTGCAGCTACAAAGATCAAAGGAAAAGTATGGTTTCAGTGGCAAAAATATTGCATTCGATTAAGGGCACAATCCTAACCTGGAGTTTGGCCAGCAAAGTTAGGCCAACACAAGGGCCACCGTCAAGTATGTTTGGATCACTCTCGGAGTCAGAGAGGCCAGCACACAGATGTGCGCCATCCTCCTTGACTCTGAGAGTGGTCCAAACACGCTTTACGGTGGCCCTTCAGCCAGCCAAACTTTGCTGGCCTAACTGTGCCAGTCTAACTCCAGGTTAGGATTATGCCTTAAGGAGAATAGTGAATGTGGCCCTAATTTTTGCAAAAAGCTGCAAAGACAAATCATTTTTGATCTGGGTTTTCCACCCTTTTTCATTAGCGCCTTGGGACATTTTTGACAACCAGAACAGCTTCTAAACAAACACTGCCGTTCTAAATCAATTACGTGCAAATAAATCACCAAATGTGACGTACTAGATTAATAACATGCCTTATACCTGAATATCCTGCTTTCTTTTTTTGCAACTGGCCAAGCAAGGTATACAATTATGGAAAACCAGACCAGTAGAAAAACAATACGAAGTCAGGGAAGCAGAAACAATAAAACAGAGCTGGGAAACAGAGCAGCAGCAGCAGCAGCAGGTCAAACGCTCAAAGGCACGTCGTGGTGAAACCATCGCGCAAGACTTTTGGAAGCGGCGATCGTGCTGGCAGACTCTGGGAAAGGCCTGGCCTGGTTTGGATGATGGCTTTTGTCACCATAGACTTGGTGTAGGATGGATTTATGACATGAGAAAATATTCGGTAAAATTATAAGTGGAAAAAAGGGCAAGGACCAAAACAAATGAGGAACGTATTTTTTGGAAGCAATGTTCAAAACAGGGTGCTACTTTGCGCCTGGTTTAAGAACTCTCATCAAAGGACAAAGTCATTGGCGAACCTCACTGGCATAGCTAATGAAAGTGTAGCCCAGTGCAGAGAGCAAAATGATGGCCCGGAAGTGACGTCACAACAGGAAGTGACATCACAGTTGTGTTTTCATGTTCTTTTCTCTTTTTTTGGACATAACTTTTGATAGAACGAAGATATTACACTCCAGTTTGTTTCATTGCATTCCACATGACATTCTGCATCAAATGAGATATAACATGACAGTATTATTCCTCAAAACCCCAATTTTTATACGACTGTGGTATTTTCGTTTTCTGGGGGTTTGGCCATAATATTTGATAAAGATAACACATTCCGGTTTGTTTCATGGCATTCTGCATTAAATTCCACCTCAAATGGTATATAACATGATGGTGTTATTCGTACAGACCAAGGTTTTCACCATTATGGACACTACTATCAAGCTCAGCTTGTTGCCCCCTTAAAGCTTGCTGCCCGGTGCAATTGCACCCTCCTGCACTTCTTCAGCTACACCTATGGGAACCTAGTGCCATTTGCATGTAGATTGTGACATGTGATCATTGCATATATGTGCACCTCACCTGGGCAAATCCTGTATCTAGCACACTAGAAAACAGGGTAGGGGCACAAGCGTGCAAGCTTCTGTTGTGCATAAGGCAGCACATTTCTTTCTACACCTTTCCCAAAAGGCATTTGGTAATCCCACAAGCAGTCCTCAAGCTGGGCAAATGTGCTTCAGTTGTGGGTGTTACATGTTGTGCGTGAAGTGGGGGGGGCTCGTCACTGTGATTCAATCAACATATGCATTAATGAAGGTCTGTTATTTCATAAAGGACTCCGCCAGGCAAGGAGCAGTTGGTAACCTGGTAAATGATTGCCCACGGCACATGCCTACCTGGGTCCATAGGTCAGGGACTAACAAATGAAGCATTGCTTTCCGGGCTGTGTGATTGATTCAACAGGACACAGGCACTCAACAAAACCCCTGGGCCTCCACAGGCAGGCTCTGGGGTCTGCCTCCGCCTCCGAAACACAGACCAGATGAGAACTTGAAACTGGACCACAGTGATGTTCCTACAAAGGTGGGGGGTGGCAAAATGCTAAGTGTTGCAGGAGCCTGAGCTCCTGACTGATGCGGCCCCTTCCCCTTGCCTCCAGAGCCACTCAAAATCCTTGGGATTCTAATCCCGGGAATGCTCTGCCAGAGGAACTCGGTAGTCAGGCTTTTTGTATGGCGCAATGGCAGGAAAAAATGCATGCTTTTTCTCCCTCTCTCATAATACTAAGGCTCAGGTCATGCCAGTGCGCTCAGGAGGTGATCCTACACACCGCATGTCATTCGCTGTTGCAAGAGGTGGTGATCACTGTGAAGTTAGATGATGTAGAGGGCAATCCTCACCTGGAGTTAGGCCGGCACAGTTAGGCAAATGGGTTCTGAGCTGTCTGTGACAGCTCAGGAGAGAGATCTCGGGGTGCTGGTGGACAATTCAATGAAGGTATCGACCCAGTGTGCAGAAGCAATTAAGAAGGCCAATTCTATCCTTGGGGTAATTTAAAAAGGGGGTTGAGAATAAAACAGCCAATATTATCATGCCATTGTACAAATCGATGGTCAGGCCGCACCTGGAATATTGTGTCCAGTTCTGGTCGCCGCATCTCAAAAAGGACATAGTGGAGCTGGAAAAGGTGCAGAAGAGAGCGACAAAAATGATTACGGGGCTGGGGCACCTCCCTTGTGAAGAAAGACTGCAGCGTTTGGGGCTCTTCAGTCTAGAAAAAAGGCGCCTGAGGGGGGACATGATTGAGACATACAAAATAATGCATGGAAGGGATAAAGTCGATAGAGGGATGTTCTTTTCCCTCTCTCAAAACACCAGAACCAGGGGGCATCCGCTAAAACTGAGGGTTGGGAGAGTTAAAACAGATAAAAGGAAGTACTTTTTTTACCCAGCGGGTAGTTAATCTGTGGAACTCTTTGCCGCAGGAGGTGGTGATGGCATCTGGTCTTGATGCCTTTAAGAGTGGATTGGGCGGATTTCTGGAGGAAAGGTCCATCGTGGGCTATAGGCAATGATGGATTGTGCAACCTCCTTACAAAGGTGGTGGGCTACTGGTACCGGGTGCAAGGGAGTGGCAACAGGATGCAAGCATCTTGTTGTCTCATGCCTCCCTGGGGCACCTGGTGGGCTGCTGTGAGATACAGGAAGCTGGACTAGATGGGCCTTTGGCCTGATCCAGCAGGGCTCTTCTTATGTTCTTATGTTCTTATAGGTCAGCAACGTTTGGCAGCATAAGGGACACCGTAAAGCATGTCTGGACCACTCTCAGAGTCAGGGAGGATGGTACATGTCTGTGTGCTGGCCTCTCTGATTCAGAGAGTGCTCCAAACATATTTTATGGTGTCCCTTGTGCCAGCCAAACTTTGCTGGCCTAACTGTGCCGGCCTAACTCCAGGTGAGGATTGTGCCCTCAGTCATGTCAGACTGGACTTGACTTTGGGATGAGATACCTATTCCTGACAAATGCAGGGGCAATCCTGGAGTGGGAGGTTTGGCATATGGGGGCACACTTCCAGAGGTGCACCCCTGCAGCAGGTGCCCCCGTGACTCCCCCCCCCCGCAGCCTCATGCAGCTCCGAATGCCTGCCCAATCGAGAAGGGGGGGCGGCCCTTCGGAGCGCGCCTGGTTACTCTGAGAAGCAGCCACGGAAGCTGCTTTTTGGAGCAAACTGGCATACTCCAAAGGGCCACCCACCCCTTCTTGGAGGGGTGGCAGCCCTTCAGAGCTGTGCCAGGCTGCTCCAGGAAGTGGCTTCTGCAGCAAGAAGCAGTGAAAGCCACTTCCTGGAAGTGGCTTAATGCCCCTTCATGTTGGCGGGCAGTAGGCAGGTGGCGGCCAGCATAGCCACCCTCCCAGCCCCAGTACCCAGGGCATTTGCACCAGTGATGTCATGCAGGGGGAACGCGGGGGAACTCAGTTCCACTAGTTAAAAGTAGGGCTGACTCCGCCCACTTCGCTCTCCCTCCTCTCTCCTCCCAATTCCTCTGCAAAGAGCTTTTCTTCTTGGTTGGCCGGCACTCAGAGGGTTAAAGGGAGCGACTCCGGATTCCTAGGGGGGCGAAGGCAGTGATGTCATTCAGGGGGAACGGACCAGAACGGGCGTTCCGGATCCTAACGGGCTCCGTGGCTGGTTCTGGGTTCCCGACAAGTGCCAATCAAAAGTGAGTTCCTGTTCCTAAATCATTTGAATGACACCACTGATTTGCACCCATTTCAACCCCCCCCTCCAAAGGTCCGCCGCCAGACAAATGTCCCAGGTCTTATAGAAATGCTTTCAGTTCCCCTTGCAACACTTTGGTGGTTTGGCCTGAGAGGACGCTCCAAAGCTCAGGTTTTGCAGGAGGCCAGATTTGTGTGGCAAATCTGGCTTGCAATTTTCCTGCAGCTCCTTCCAAGAGCAAAATTAAAAAAAAAATCACTTTGCAGAACAGCTGTTGCCGTTGCACTGGAAGGTCGAGAGGAGGCTGACTCTAATCCACTTGGTCACATGCCTGCGGTCCCAGAAGCCCTTCGGCAGCGGCCACCCAACGAGACGGTTCCCACCACCATTTTTGATGAGGCGGCTGCAGGAGGGCCTTTGCCCGAGCGGCACAAAGGAGGGTCCTGCTTTCCTTCAGCCTGACAGCGCTGCTTCCCCAATGGCGACCCACAGTGCGAGTTCAGGCCGCGGGGAGAAGAGGGGCCTCCGTTCTCTGGAGCTTTCCAGGGTTAAGGCACAAGGACTGAGATTTCACAGACTTTCTGCCTTGAGCACTTAGCTGCCGGTGGGTAAGAACGTAAGAAGAACCCTGCTAGATCAGGCCAAAGGCCCAGCTAGGGTAGGATGGAAGCAACATCAGAGGCAGATCTAAGGGAGGGCAAAGCTCTAAGTTTTGCAAGAAGCCTTACCTTGCAGTGGAAATCACTCCTCTCCTGCACCGTTTTAGCCAATCCTCACAGGGAACAGCAACGTCTTGGCGTTGCTTACTGGCTACAGCAGCAAGGGAGAGGAGGGATTTGCATGACAGGGTAAGGCTCCTTGCAACACTTAGAGCTTTGCCCTCCCTTAGATCTGCCTCTGAGCAACATCATCTGATCAGTACCTTTTACGATTAATGTTCCAAACCAGGCCGAACAAGCATGAATCTAAGGACAATCGCAAAGGCTGAGATCAGGAAAGTGACAAAGAGACAAAACAGCTCCAGGCATCAACCGGCACATCTTTTCAGAGGAAGCCGGAGTCAGCGATGGAGAAACAGAATCACCCACATGGTCCACACATTGCGGACAAAGAAAGCATGCCGTGGAAATAGATCCGACTGCGGCTGAGCCTTGGTGGGACTTGAATTGTCATGTTTGTTTCTCCATGAGGGGCAACAACATGGGTGGGGAGAGGGCGGAACGGGGCTGACAAAGGGTGGAATAGAGCAGATGGAGGGTGAAACGGGGCAGGGGCAGGGTGGAACAGGGGCAGTTCAGACTCGAGAAGGGGCAGAATCAGTGGCACTTGCCAACGCCACGTCCCATTCCCATTCCCGGCTCTGAAAGCCCTTCATGGGCTGTGCAGCCCCACTGCACCCAGAGGCGGATCTAAGGGGGGGCAAATCTGTAAGTTTTGGAAGGAGTCTTACCCTGTCATGTGAACCCCTCCTCTCCCTTGCTGCTGTAGCCAGTAAGCAATGCCAAGATGTTGCTTTTCCCTGTGATGATTGGCTAGAACGGTGCAGGAGAGGAGTGATTTCCACTGCAAGGTAAGGCTTCTTGCAAAACTTAGAGATTTGCCCTCCCTTAGATCTGCCTCTGACTGCACCAGCTCTGGATAGGATTGGGCTGTTATAGAGGGAATCACAGAAGCTGGAAGGGACAAGGACCATTGAGAAGACAATAGCAGTCCATGTGCTGTGAAAAGAAACAGGTTGAAAATTAGCTGCTTCCAAGTTACTACATCACACATTCATTCCCATGTCTGCTTTTATATGAACAACCACAAGTTCTCTTGACCTTGGCTCTCTTGCAAAAGACCCAGATTGTCTGATGGAACTAGAGATATAAGGGATGTGGTGGCGCTGCGAATAAACCGCTGTTGCTGGGCTTGCTGACCGGAAGGTTGGCAGTTCAAGACCGCATGACGGAGTGAGCTCCTGTCACTTGTCCCAGCTCCTGCCAACCTAGCAGTTCGAAAGCACCTAAAAATGCCAGTAGATAAATAGGGACCACTTCGGTGGGAAGGTTACGGTGTTCCGTGTGCCTTGGCGTATAGTCATGCCGGCCACATGACCACGGAAGCTTGTCCTCAGACAAACACCGGCTCTTCGGCTTAGAAACGGAGATGAGCACTGCCCCCTACAGTTGGTCACGACCAGACCATTCGGTCTTGGGGAAACCTTGACCTTTTTACTAGAGTTATAAGCCAACAACTGCTGGATTTGGTCTTTCCGAAAGGACGGTTGCCCTGCTTCTCCATCTCCCACTGCTTTGAGAGATCTTTCTGCATCAGCACAGTCCATGTCTGCCTGTTCCAACTCCTCTCAAGACTGTTACAAACTCCACACCAAAGTCTCTTCATCCTGCACAGAAACAATTCTCTTTCTCCCCCTCCATAACATTTTTTTTTTGGGGGGGGGGAGGGTATTAACATTTTTTCCTTAAGAAGAATGTTGATATACATGAATTCTTGCTCTCTACTTTTTAACCCTTTAGTCGATCCCAATAAATATACTACACTATTGCTAGACTTGGATTTTTTTTCTTATGGACCCATAGATATTACTGCAGTGGTTCCCAAACTGTGGGTCGCAAGCCAATTTACAGGGGGTGGCAAAGCACCTAGAGCAGCCATATTGAAAATATGGGAAGATGGGAAGCTGAAGGACCGTGTCATTGTTTTGTTTGTGTCAAGGTTGTAAATAGGCTTTTTTCTTTCTGATTCACTTTGCTATTGGAAAATGGCTGGGAAATAACCCAACTTATTGCTGCATTTTCAGGAGAGCAGCAGGCTCTGGCATCACAATGATGGCACTTCCGGCCATGACATCACTTCCGGTGGGTCCTAGACAGACTGTTGTTCTAAAAAGTGGGTCCCAGTACTAAAACATTTGAGAACCACTGAATTCCTGTATCTGCAGATTTTGCCGGGATCGTTTATGGAGATCTGGCGCCACCATGTGACTACAAACGAATCCTGTCAGTTTTTTGTCATAGCATGCTCCATGCTGTGGGAACTTTCACGAGCGAAAAAAGGGGCTGGCAAAGAGCCCAAATCCCCACTAACAGCCACTAGGACACATGCTATATTGGAATGAATGGGGCAGTTGTAAATTCTGGCAAAGAAAAAAAAAGCACCACATTCGTCCAGTTAGCAAGGGTTTAAGTAAGAAATCATTCTCACACACACACACTTAAAAAAATGTGCTCCTAAAGTCAGAAGCGGCTGTATGAGCACCCAGAAAAGAGATCTTGTGGACAGCTCACAGTGGACAGCTTGATAAAAAAAAAAATTCATGTCGCGTACCGGGCCAGGGAACAAACCAAATGCCATTGGTTGAGTGTTAGTAAAACTGGCAGGAGATTCATGTTGTTCCATAAAACTGTGGTGCAGTCACATCTGGGATATTACACATCACCATTCTGGTTGCTCCACTCCAAAAAGGCTTTCACAGCCCTGGGAAAAGTACAGAAGTGAGCAAGATCGTCACCATCTTTCCTAAGGGGAACGACAAAAGTGCTTGGGTTTCTTAGTTTCAAAGAAGACCAAAGACACCCATGGAGAGCTGCCACAGAGGTGTATTAAACCAGGATGCTTTGGAGAGAATGCAGTGGCGTCTCTACAGGGAGGGCAGAGCTCTAAGTTTTGCAAGAAGCCTTACCTTGCAGTGGAAATCACTCCTCTCCTGCACAGTTTTAGCCAATCCTCACAGGGAAAAGCAACATCGTGGTGTTGCTTACTATACTGGCTACAGCAGCAAGGGAGAGGAGGGATTTACATGACAGGGTAAGGCTTCTTGCAAAACTTAGAGCTTTGCCTGCCCTCCCTGTAGAAATGCCACTGAGAGAATGGTGAATGGTCCAAGGACCCCCCCCCCCATAGGCAGTGGCCTTTCCTCATTTGACCTCCACATCTTACATTCAACGGTATATTCCCTGTCTGTGTGCATGGAGGGTTCATTCACTCCCATAAACGAATGCATAGAAAATAGGTCTGATCCTGAGGGCTCAATCCTCACCTGGAGTTAGGCCGGCACAGTTAGGCCAGCAAAGTTTGGCTGGCACAAGGGACACCGTAAAATATGTTAGGAGCACTCTCTGAATCAGAGAGGCCAGCACACAAACATGTGCCATCCTCCCTGACTCTGAGAGTGGTCCAGACATGCTTTACGGTGTCCCTTATGCCGTCAAACGTTGCTGACCTAACTGTGCTGGCCTAACTCCAGGTGAGGATTGCCCTCTAAATCATCTAACTTCACAGTGATCACCACCTCTTGCAACAGTGAACCACCTGCTGTGTGTAGAATCACCTCCTGAGCCCACTAGCATGACCTGAGCCTAAGTATTATGAGAGAGGGAGAAAAAGCATGCATTTTTGCCATACAAAAAGCCTGACTACCAAGTTCCTCCGGCAGAGCTTTCCTGGGATTGAAGCCCTGAGGACAAATTTGTGAAAGCTGGCTATAAGAGACCAAAGACAGAAAGCAGCCAATGTCAGTAGCATACATCCCAGGCAATAGACATGCTGCACAGGCGCGAGAAATGCAAAATCTTGTTTGAATGACACTTGTGACAATGTTGTTGTTTTTCGTCTTCCACCAAAATCACAGTTTTAGACTGGGAGCAAATGTTTTAATATTTTCTGCCAGCAGGTGGCAGCACGGCTTCACACTTCTGTAGGGCCACTGACAGGCTCCCCTTAGAATGCTGGAGAGGAAACTCCAACACAGCAGCCTGCCTGATACAATCAGACCAATACACATGCCTCCATTTAGGGCAGCCTCTCGGGGACACCCCCCCATACCCCACCTGGCCACCCTCCAACATTCCACTTCATACCCCATTGCTCCAACATATCACTGGTTTCAATTCCCTGCCTCAACACTGGACTTTTCAGGGGTGAAGCATCTTTCAGCAATCGCCATTCAGTTTAAATAAACCAGCTCCTCTCCTTTCCCTTTCCTGCCTCTTTTCCCGCAGTCTCCTCCACCTTAACATCTAGACTGTAAGCCCATCGGGGCAGGGACTGCTCCCACATTGAGGGCCTCGTCAGCAGCACCTCTGACAATCACCTCCAAATGCTGTCAAGCCAGGAGGTTTGGAATGCCTGCGAGATGCTGTCCTGCCGACACCCCAAAACTCATCCATTTCACCCATACTGGCCTGGTTGGCAGAGACACCTGGAGGCGGGGGGGGGGGGCGGCTGCGTTAAGATGTCCTCACCTTTGTCTGGCTCGTAAAAAGTCGGAAGGAATCTCCTCCCTTGCTGGAGAGAGGGCTGCAGCCTCCTGAAGCCCCAGGGCTGTGACCTCTTGCCCTCTCTGCTGAGGAAGAGGAAAAAGCAAGGCTTCAAGGACAGCAGAATGGCTCTGCTTTTGTGATTGAAATGGGGGAGATCCACAGTGGAGCCCCCCTTCTGTGCACTCTCTCTCTCTCTCTCTCTCTCTCTCTCTCTCTCTCTCTCTCTCTC
>JAJKFI010000119.1:2319810-2338911 GCA_029204185.1 Lerista edwardsae
AGAGAGAGAGAGAGAGAGAGAGAGAGAGAGAGAGAGAGAGAGAGAGAACCAGCTGTGCGGTGTTACCAAAACATGCACCTTTTAAAAACACAGTTTTAAAATGCCTTTTTATGGCTTGGAGAGAAAAAATAACCTACTGCGCGCAATCCCAAAAGGACATCTCATAATCGCACGTTTCGGCGATTGTGTACCACTCCCCTTTACGGCAAAATACGAGCCATCGATCCGCAAAGTGGTTAAGCCGAAACGGAGGCGTTTGAGAAGGTCTCGCCCTTGCGACCGAATCGGCCTGCAGCACAAAGGCGCGCGTGTGTTCACGCTTACTCGGAAGTCAGTCCCACTGTTTTCAATATGAGGCTTACACTTTCAGGCATGTAATGTATGCAGCACGGGATTGCAGCCCTGAGCACATACGCACAATACTGTAGTGTAACTATATCGTCTATATGTAGAGTTCGATATAACGTGTGGCTGTGAGAATCTGCCTTCAGAGCTTGTTCAGCGTCTCCACTGATGCATGGTTTCTACAGCTTTATGGAGGAGGGGGCTGAGTAATGGGGGGGGCGTGTAAAGGAAAACAACCCGTTTAGGCACCGGGGCTGCGACCCTAAGCAGAAGCCGGAGAGGTCAAATCCACTGATTTCCCGGCAAGGAAAGGAGTTCAAGAGACGCTGTCTGATCCGGTCGTGGCAGTGGAAGGTCCGGTGTCCTGCAAGGTTTCTTAAGGGGTGGGGCTTTGTGCGGCTTTTTTGTCCAAAACCCATGAAGGCATCGCGCGGTGCGCGTGGGGGGGGGGAGTGTGAGATCGGTAAACGGGCATGAATGCATTGGCTTGGACTGGCAAGGGGCGCGGTGCTGCCTCTCTGTACATGGGACTGCAATCTCCCCCCCCCCCGAAGAAATCCTCCAGGACAATATAAAAAAATGCCTTTTGGAAAGAAATCCAGGGCCTCTTCCTTTTCTCCCCCCCCTCCCCCAATTCAAAAAAGGATAGTTAATATATAGCAATTCAGTGTGTACGGGAGATATCTGGAAAGCTCTCGCTGAACCGCATTAAACACAACCACCACTTCCAATCCCCTTTTTAAAAAAAAAAAAAAAAAAAATAGGAGTATCTATACGTATCTATAAAAGGAGCGAGCAGAGCGTGTAGAGGGGTTGAAAGGCCGCCGTGTCTGTCAAACGCACTTGTTTTGTCTGGGCTTATATACAATAGATTGGGGGGGGGCGCTTGAAGACAGAATTCCCCAAATAGTTCAGGTATGACAGAGGGCACAAGGTAATAAAATGCAAATACGGTTCTTGATAAGACAGGCTGCCTGCACACCTGGGCTGGAACCATTTTTTTTTAAAGCCCCCCCCTTCCAGGCGCGACATAGGACTCACAATGCAGATCTCGCCACGTTCCGAATCACAGAAGGAAACGCATTCCTGACATTCCACGATTCGTATTCTAGGCAGGTCCTCTGTGCTCGTGGCGCTTCCCAGAGTCCGAGGCGACAGGTCTCTGCCCCGAGCGGCGCACAATCTAAAATTCGGCGCAGGAGAGAGACGAAGTAGCGGCAAAGTAAGCAGGGAGGGATAACACGCATCTATTCCATTTGCCCAGAGCTAGACTGAGTCACAGTGCGAAATGGGGAAGGGCCTCGATTCGTTCTTCGGTCAAAAATGCGCACGTTGGAACGACGGTATTGTATACAACGGGAGACAGTTTCCTTTTTCTTTGAACTCGTTTTAGGATCTGTACCGCGGCAAGCCAAGATAGCCGGCTGGGCCTCTGTGCTGTGCGCGCGTAGTCTTCACGGTGTAACCTACCTCACTATGGCGCAGTCCTAGCCACCCTTACCTTGGAGTAAGGTCAGTCGCAGACAGTGAGCGTTATTTCGGAGTAGACACGGATAGAATTGCCCGCGCGCTTCCACACGTGAGGTTTCCGCGGGTTTCGTTTGTTTCAAAACACGTGCAGTACATTGCGAATGAAAATGCACCACTCCCTGATTTCTTGAGTGTTTTCCCACGAGATACTAAGGCTGCAATTCTATCCATACTTACTTGGGAGTAAGCTGCATTTACTATACTAGGACTTACTTCTGAGGAGACATGCATCGGATTGGGCTCTAAAAGCGCCTTCGCCTCTGTCCGGCCATTTGGGGCCACGTGTAAATCATGCGAATCCGGAACCGAAAACGAATGCCCATTGGAGCCAGCCAGATAAAGTGCTACAGGCCTGTGACAGACCGGTTTCTTTGTCAAATTTGGGGTGGAGGGAAAAGAGCCGTTTGAACGGTCACACGCGACACGAAGAGGCATTGCAGTGCGCTTTTTTGGTAGGGCCTGAGAACACCGACGGTCGTCGAATTGCGCCGAAATGAGGACCTCATTCCGGGGGGGCCTCTTTCGCGTCGGTTTGCGGGTCTTACTGCGATACATTTTGGAACCAGAAGAACGGCTGCATTCAACCGTGTCCAGCCAACTCATTAGGATTGCAGGCCATCCTATTGGGGAGGGAGTTCAGGGACCGTGTGAATGTGCACAGGGAGCCTCGCCGTGGCACACAGTTGTGGATCCACAGGGCCATGATGGGCTGGCTTGCTTGAACGCGAGTGCGACTGAACTCAGGGGGTTTACTTCGGAGTAAACACATGGGGGGATGGGCTCCTGCTGCGCTCAGTCCTATCCAACTTTCCAGCACTGATGCAGTCTTGCCAATGGGGCATGCACAGCGCTGCATCCTGCAGTGGGGGGGGGGCAATCACGGAGGCCTCCTCAAGGACATTTGTTCTCTTACCCCAGGGCTGCTGCATTGCAGCGGCAGAGATGCTGGAAAATTAGATCGGATTGGGCCCTGGTTCGCACTGGGGGGAGGAGGTCGTGTGAGGCCGCGTTTAGAACAGCCCTACCGGGAAGGTCTGGGTAGCCCCCAGGCTGCGGAGGCTGCGAGGGGCATCGCTGATCTCGGGGTGATGAGCGCTCCAGCAGCCTCCCCAGATTCCCCGCAGGCGGCTGATGGATTTCAGGCCACGATCCCTTGTAACCAGAGGCACTTGCCACCAAACCAGACTTCCGTGGGAGAAACGTGCTGTTTAAGAAGACCCGGGGACCCGCCCGAGCCCGGCTGCCTTGTCCTCGTAGGCACCACGAGCTCCGAAGGCGGAATCTGCGGGCGCTTCTCGAAACCGGGGCGGGGGCCGCAGCGCGATCCTGCGCGTCCATCTTCGCCAACGCGTCGCCGCGAATTCCCCGGGAGTTGCCTCGGACTCGAGTAGATCTACCCCGCGTTGAGCGGTGAGCCTGTCAAAAGGGGGCAAAGATCGAGAGCATCCCTTTGGACCGCACTGAGGGCCGGTGCTAAGAACGCAACGCGGAAGCTGGTCGAGAGAGGCTCAAGCCCCACTCTGTTCCGCAGGGTTACTCCGGGGTAACTCTGCACACTAAAACCCTTTCTCGCGCGGGGACTTTTAACTCCCCACCCGGGGATTTCCGTTCGCAGGCGCGGACTTTGGACATCCCAGGCCGGTGGCGCACCTTCCTCTAGCTAGCTCAATGTCTGTTTATTTAAGTGCTTCTCTCCCCCACCCCAAATCCATCCCTCTCTTCTGGACTGAGGACGCTTCTATCCCGCAACGTTTCCGGAGAGTCAGTCCCCCAAAAGTCACAGTGTGATGAGCTGCGTGGCCAATTCCACGACTGGAAGCGCCTTTCATTCGGATGTGAAGGCGGCCAAGCAGCCAGCCCTCCCACGCCTTTCTCGGCCTCCCCCTCCCCACTTGCGATCGTGAACCTGCAGGTTTCAGGATCGCAAGACTCGCTGTAGCTCTACGACTCTGGGCTGGTTTTTGCGTTCCCCCTGTTGGTTTTTGAACGTATCCGGAATCGTGCCTTCAGAGACCGATGAGTTGCCTTAAGCTCTCCTGTCTACACCCGAGAACCGGAGAGGGAGAGAGCCAGATACGATCTGGCATCTTGTGGTGTGCCTCTCTTCTCCATCAGACGGAGATTTTGGACCGCAAACTAGCTGGGGCGGGGGGGGGTGTCTGAAAGGGTGAATGTTGTGGAGATCGCAGCCATCTGCCTGGAAAGCAGGCCCCGCCCACACGCCTAATTTGTTTCGTTGTGTAAACTAGTTGCTGGGCGCTTAACAACCTCTCTCTCTCTCTCTCTCTCTCTCTCTCTCTCTCCTGGTCTGGCTAAATCAGTGTGGCTTAAACCGGATTCACTTGCCTGCCATGGTGGTTGTTTGCTGTAGCAGCTCAAGCCGGAGTTGCTTACTCTCCGTTGTTCAACAGCAACTGCACAAAGCCTGCAGTGCCTGGTGCCTTTAGTTGCACAAGGCATGGCAAGTTGTTGGTTGCTGAGCCTCGGTGTTCCCCAGCTGCAAAATGGGCCGTTGCACTTACAGACTGCTGATGCAACCATGGCAAAACAAAGACACACCTCTGTCATGCGTTAATTGCTCATATTTCAGCATCAGTGTTTCTTGCTGTAAAATAGGAGTATCCTAGGCTGCTTTGACTATGGCTTTATGTGGCTCGCTGCCTCGGTCAATTTCAAGGTTGCAGTCCCTGCCTTAGTGTAGCTAAGACATCTGCTACCCAGGGTCATAAGAACATAAACACCCCTGTTGGCTCAGGTCTAAGGCCCGTCTAGCTTCCTGTGTCTCACAGTGGCCCACCAGGTGCCTCAGGGAGCACATGAGACAACCAGATGCCTGCATCTTGTTGCACCTGGCATTCAGAATGCCACCCTTGCACCTGGCATTCTGAAGTAGCCTACTACTAATGTATGGGGGTTGCACAACCCATCATGGGCTATAGCCCATGATAGACTTTTCCTCCAGAAATCTGTCCAATCCCCTTTAAAGGTAACCTAGGTCAGATGCCATCACCACCTCCTGTGGCAAGGAGTTCCACAGATTAATTACCCACTGGCTAAAAAAGTATTTCCTTTTATCCGTGTGTAGCCCCTCCACTACGAAATCAAATTTAATTAAGTAAATAAATAAAAAGTATGCCCCATATTAGTTAGATGGATTCTAAAAAAAAAAACCCTCCCAACACATGATTTTCTCTGTGGGGTGGGGGCTCTGTTGAATGCATGGAATTTAGAACAGAGCAAGTCAGGAGAAAGATGGGGCTGCTTGTTTGCGAGTACAATGTTAGAAAGCTGAACAGGCAGGCAGCTTTTTTTTTTTTACAAGGCCCTACTCTGCCCCCCAACAGAGCTGACACACAAAGAACGTGCTGTTGCCGCCTCTGCCCCATCACATTGCACACATGTGCCTCCCCCCCAAACAATCTAAAAAGATACAGAATAACACCAGTAAACATCCACTAGAAAAGATGCTGTGCTTGGGGTGAAGAGGGGCAGTTATTTCCCCCCCTGCTAAATATAAGAGGCACACCACTTGAAAAAAGTGCCTCTTTCCCCAGCTAGCAGGGATGACTGATTTCCATGGTACATGAAAATGAGAACAGACTCATATGAACACTTTTCCCTGCTGTATCATGATAACATCTTGTTGGCTCTCGGAACAATCCATCTCATTGGCCAGTTCTGAGGTCAGAAAATCCACTTTTTGTTCCATAAGGCAGTTGTGTTTTCTTTTTCAGCATAATTGGCCATAATATTGGACAGAATACAGATACTTCAATGCAGTTTGTTTCATTGCATTCTGCATTCAACTGCCGTTCCAATGATATATCGCATGATGGTAATTACATTTTCACAATTTTGGCCACTAGTGTCAAACTCAGCTTGTTGCCCTTCTAAATCTTGTTGCCTGGTGCAATTGCACCCCCTTAGCTACGCCTCTGCTTTGGGAGTTGTGTTTGGGTGGCTCCGGGAGCTCTGCATTTGACAGTGGCAGGAGAGACTGGGGATTGAAGCACCATTGCTCTGAGCTTGGGACAAGCAGGTGTAGGGCCACTTCAGGGATGGGATGCACTGAAATGCTGCTTCTGATTTCCAGCACCCCTTCAATGAAGCCTCTTTGTCAAAGGTATTAAGCTGAAACAGTTAGTGTCACCCTCTCTGGAACTCTTTAAAACTGAATGGGACAAAGCCCTGAAGAATGTACAGTAGGAAAGACGTGGGGGGGGGTCAATGGAATGCATGAGCTCATCACGAGGCCTTTCCACCTCTCCACTCAGGTATGTGAAGCAGGGGGTGGGGAAATGGGTCTTTAAGTTTATGGGGCTGCGATATGTTCACAAACACAGGCAAGGAATAATGGCATGTGTTGCACTCCAGAAAAGCAATTCTCCACCTCGACAGCTATCAAATCTGGAGAGACGTGCAGTTGGTTTGGCCAGGGGGAGAAAACAAACCCACTGAGGGCTACCACAGGTAGCCATGTTTCAAACCCATCAGTTCTTCATGGTTTCTGTTAAAACCGGTTGCTGATTCATGCGTCACTGATGTTTCGGGCACTTGGAAGGAGGAGTTCCTTAAACTGCCACAAGAATGTCTGAGAGTGCAATCCTAACCTGGAGTTAGGCCAGCACAATTTGGCCGGCACAAGGGACATCGCAAAGTGTATCTGGACCATTCTGAGTCAGGGAGGATGGACCATTCTCGGAGTCAGAGAGGCCAGCACACAGACGTGCGCCATCCTCCCTGACTCTGAGAGTGGTCCAAACACGCATTACGAGGTGGCCCTGGTGCTGGCCAAACTTTGCTGGCCTAACTGTGCAGGCCTAACTCCAGGTTAGGATTACATTCTGAGCTTAAGCTCTATTCAGATGTGACATCCCACACAGTAACAATCTGTGTGTAGCATACACATGATTATTGCTCTGTATAGGCACCTGGAATTATTCATGGGCTATGTTCAACATGCAGAGAGCAATACAGCCACCTTGCATTCTATATTTGAGAGGCAGAAAGCGGGTCCCATTTGTTCACCTTTAAAATGAATGCATGTACAACACCTCTCGCACAGGATCGTACATGCATACAATGCGCTGTGTGGCTAACCCTAATGGGGTTTGATTCACACATGCAGCATGCAGATGGCGTGGTAGTTGAATGGACTGCACCACATCGGGCTGCTGGTGAGTGTGTGTGTGTGTGTGTGTGTGTGTGTGTGCATGTGTGTGGGGGTTGTTTTGAACCTTTCCCTTGTGAATATTCCATGCAAATAAATAACCCAGGCAACAGTCTTCCCGCTGGTGAACTACCTTTCTATTTGCGGAGAGGTGCTTTTTTTTTTTTTCCAGAAGAGCATTCAAACCAATCCCTCACCTGCAGTCTAAAATGGCACAGTTTGTTTTGCAACCTCCTTCCCAGGGTTCAGGAAGCCCCTGCCTTCCGTCTTTTCCCCCCACACTCTCAAATGAATGAATGAATGAATGGGAGCTAGTCTGCTAGCTTACTATCCCTACACCGTTCTTTTCCTTTTTTGCTCCCAATGCTCTTGCTGGCGGCTGCAGTTTGAGGAAGCAGGCTGACCAGAGAAGAGCTTTATGAGCCTTAATGACAACATGTACCAAACATTTCACAAGCCTGTGTCGCAGGAGAAAATCCTCTCCCTGCTGAGTCATCCTGGGCTACTGTATGTTTGGAAGGCTGAATTGGGTGCCGCTTGCTGCCCAGGCATTCCACAATCCAGCCGCAAATGTGGCTGGAACCATTCTGGAACTGGACAGCAATGGGTGGGCACCAGACAGGGGCCCTAAGGACTAGTCAGGAAGAATCAAAGAGTTGGAAGGGACCTACAAGGTCATCTAGTCCAATCCCCTGCCTGTAGCATTGTGAGTGAGTGAGCCTTGTGATTGGCATGCTGTTGGTCTCTTGGATGCTTGATGTGTATTCTAACCAGGATTTGGCCCAAGATGCATTTGGGTTTGACCCAAGTCACTGTGACTTGGTCAGTCATCTCAGGATGGGATCCACTTTGAACGAGATCGCTGAAGAGGCGTGGGAGTGCTGGCAAGACAAGTTGAGCAGTTTCATTCTCGCGTGGAGGTTGACCACAAAGGTGCTTGTAGAGAGGCCGTGAGTCAAGGAGGGGAGGTGTGGTGGGAGCTGATTGTCCTGCTCATCACAGGGAATGGAATGGGAGGAAGGGAGGCCACATTGCCAGGGGTGGAGACACATCTGGCATTGCAGGAGAAGCACTTACCTGATGGAGCTGGGGAGGAAGTAGGAAATGGCTGTTTGCTCAGGAGGAAGCAGGAAGTGGACCGTGACTGGGGATGTAACCAGGGGCGGACCTAGTCAAAATGGCGCCTGGGGCACCCAATAGGAGTGCGCCCCCACGGGAGCCCATGTCTACCCACCAGAAACAGCTGTGGGTAGACCTGGGCTCCAGAGCCCAGATCTACCCATTAGAAACAGCCGCGGGTAGACCTGGGCTCCCTACAGGAAGCATTAGAAACAACAGCAGAGCCCAGATCTACCCATTAGGACCAGCCACCGGTAGACCAGTTGTTGACCTGTTGTTTCCCTATAGGGAGCCCAGGTCTACCCGCGGCCATTTCTAGTGGGTAGATCTGGGCTCTGGAGCCCAGGTCTACCCGCGGCCGTTCCTAATGGGTAGATCTGGGCTCTGGAGCCCAGGTCTACCCGTGCAATGTTGCGGGGGCCACTGGCGCCCCCCTAGACTGCCCCAAGACGGCGCCCAGGGCTCGTGCCCCCCCTGCTCCCCCTAGATCCGCCACTGGATGTAACCTGTAAGAGCTAGAGGCAGCAGATTAAAGGATTCCTCCAGAATTGGCTGGAAGTAGAACTAGGAGTGGGGTGTCATTGAGCCCAGGGCTAAGAACCCTGAGCTCTCTAATGAATCCTGGCGGGATTTCTTCATTGTTCTGGCCTCTTGGCTAGCAAGATGTATCAAATTGATCTGTTTACAAGGCCTGGATCTTGGCACAGCATTGCCTTGATGATGTAATGCTCGCTCTCAAGGCAGGGTCCACTTATGCCTAGGTCAACTTCAGACTGCAGGCAGGAATTCTGAAGATTTGCACCGCCATGCAAAAAAGCAAATCTTCTCTCGCAAGATAGGAGCGTGTTGCAGAGGAGGCTAACCTAAAAGCCTCCTTCCTGATGTACTAGCATTGTTGATGCAGTCGAATGGGTTTTTGGTTTTGTTTTGTTTTTTTGTTTGTTTTTTTGTATGAAGGATCTGACAATCCTGTGAGCATTTGCCAAAAGACTGAAATGGTCTTGTCCAGCACAGGTTCGAAACAAAGTCTGCATTAAGCCATCTTATAATGGAAGGCAAAACAGATTGACCCACGCTGAGGATAATAAACTGGGTCACAGCCTCCCATGGTAAGCATTTTACATTCGTGCGTGAGTGAGAACTGTCATCATATTCCTGTCCTGCTGGAAAATGAAATCAGTTCTCTTCCTTGGTCTCCTGTGGGCACTGTGAAAATAAATCATTTTATAATAAATCATTTTAACCAGAGGGCTGATCCATGCCCACATTTTGCTCATTTTAATAATTTATAATAATAATAGTATTTATATACCGCCTTTCTTTGGTCATTAGATTGCTCCTCTGACTTTTACATAGGCAGGCTTTATTTCTCTAAACCCCCAAGGGGTTTTTACAAATTACAAAGAAGTTCTGTCTTTCAAGAACTACAACTACAGATGGAACTTTCATGGTCTAGTCCTTCTTTCTGGCTGCACGATTGCCTTCCTGCTGGTTGATAGACGGTTTCTCTGCTCCCACCAAAGAAACAGCTGGCCCAGCACAACTCCTCTCTCACAGGCAGCTGGAGACAGCTCAGCTCTTATCAGTCGCAATTCTCAGGGTCTGCCGCTCACGGAAGCTTCCAGTGATCTTGAACGGGCGACCTTCGGATCTTAGCTTCAGGCAAACGGAGGCTTTAACCCTCTCGACTAAACCTCCTGCCTATGAGATTTTATATCTCATTTCTTTAGAGTCCAATCCTAATCTGGAGTTAGGCCAGCATAGTTAGGCCAACAAAACCAGCACAAGGGTCACCGTAAAGTATATGTGGACCACTCTTGGGATCAAAGAGGCCAGCACACAGACTTGCGCCATCCTCCCTGACTCTGGGAGTGGTCCAAAAGCACTTTCCGGTGTTCCTTGTGCCAGCCAAACCTTGCTGGCCTAACTGTGTTGGCCTAACCCCAGGTTAGGATTGCACTGTCAGTGACTGAGGGTCCAATCCTATCCACCTTTCCAGCACCGATGTAGCTGTGCGAACTGGGGGTGCGCTGCATCCTACAGTGGGAGGGGGACAGATGCAGAGGACTCCTCAAAGTAAGGGGATATTTGTTCCTTTACCCCTGGGCTTCATTGCAACTGCACTGGCACTGGAACATTGGTTAGGATTGGGTCCTTAGAACACAATCCTTTGCATGTCCTATACAGAGGTAAATCCCATTAAATTCAATGGGACCTATTTCCAAGTAAACGTACATAGGATTTCAACCTTATGAGGATGCTCAGCTGAATGGTCGATCCACTGAGGTATAATGAAACAAAAGTAATGGTTGAGATTCCAATGGCTGTGTTTATGGAAGCGCTGTCTCTAGCAATTAATCTGAGATGAGTCAGAGTGCAATCCTAACCTGGAGTTAGTCCAGCAAAGTTTGGCTGGCTCAAGGGCCACTGTGAAGCGCATTGGGAGCACTCTCGGAGCCAGGGAGGATGGTGCACGTCTGTTTGCTGGCCTCTCTGACTCCAAGAGTGGTCCAAACTTCCTTTATGATGTCCCTTGTGCCAGTCAAACTTTGCTGGCCTAACTGTGCTGGCCTCACTCCAGGATAGGATTGTGCCCTCAATTGTACACCATGCACTGCACGATGTCGCATTTGTCAAGTCATGGGTGCCCACATGTGAATTGGTCCTGAAATGCGAGAATGACCATAGGCATGCAAAATATGGGGAGATGGAAACCAGCTGGTTTCGAAAGAGGTGGCATGCCGTACCCCTTGTCATAAAGCAGGAAAATGCAAAGGCTACTAGGACATTGCTGCTGATTATTCTGTGTAGGGATAGCTGCAGCGTTGTCATTCAGCCGGAACGCTGGGCGGGAGCAACGGGTGAGCAGCAGCCCGCCCATTGTGTTCTGGTCCATTTTGCTGGGGATGGCGAAACGGACCGGAACGCAACGGGTGGGCTGCCGCTCATCCATTGCTCCCGCCCAGCGTTCCGGCTGAATGAAAACGCTGGATAGCTGGTCAACAGGCCACTATGGGGCGGGAATACTTAGTGCTGCAGGAGCCTGAGCTTCTTTCAAGATGGCCCAGAGGCCAAAGCCATTGACTGCTCGGAGAGCAAAGCCTCTAAGCAGCTTCTTTGAGCAACAAATGGCTCTGGAGGCCAGGGAGAAGGGCCACGTCACACAGGAGCTCAGGCTCCTGCAACACTTAGCATTTTGCCCCCCTAAAGGAATGCCACTGCAATAGCTACTGAAGTATGGAGGTCAAATAGCTTCCCTCCTGGGCCAAGAGGAGCCCCAGTACAGATTTCGACTGTGGTAGGTGGATAGGGTTATCCTTCCTGCACTCCTGAATTGGATCAGAGTCCTTCGTCATGTTTATTTACATTTTTAAAAACCCACACAAATTCACAGCCTCCAATCCTACTTCCTGTGCACTGTCTAGTTTGGCATTTGGTATCAGGGCTCCCTGTACTCTTTTCCATTGCATGGATCTGAATCCTGGCAGCATCAGGCAGTGTGGAATGAAAAGCAGTTAATAGCTGTCTTCAGTTGATGTTGGCAAGAAGACAGAGTGGGCCACCTTCACAGCTATTATGATATCAGCTTAGCTGTTGCAAAGTCATATTACGTTATGCCAAGGAAGAATTTGTGCTAATCAGCAAGCTACTGATCTATGCCAGGTTTTGATGGTTTTCTGCAGATCCCAGCTCTCCTTGGAGCCGGCTGCCTCAAAGACCCTGCAATGCAAAACAGTGTTCAGTGGGTTGTAGCACTCCCCACCCCACACAGTCCAAGCACTAAGTAGAAACAGAACGCATGTTAAGTCCAGTGATGTCATGCAGGGGGTACGCGGGGGTATGCGAGTACCGGTTCCTAGGATTACGGCTGGCCCCGCCCATTCGCCCACCCACTCGTCGACTCCGCCCCCTGCAATGTTTGAATTTCCTGCACGTTTGAGTTGCCTGCATGTTCTCAGAGCCAGGCAGGCAGGCAGCGAGCGGAGCCTTGCCTTGCCTTGCCTTGCCACTGAAAAATGAGCTGCTCTGGGGTTTTGGAACTGTTGGGTCACTTTAACATGATACCAGGCCTCCTTAACATGTTCTGGGGGTGCTGTGGAATACTGTTGCAACTGTTGGGTCAGTTTAAAATCATCTGAGTCCTCAAAAAGGGCTTTTTTCATGTCAGTTCCTGCCACGACCTCACTTCCGGCTTATGACGTCACTTCCGGTGGGCGGGTCCCGACACGTGCCAATCAAAAGTGAGTACCTGTTCTTAAATCATTTAGATGACACCACTGGTTAAGTCCTATGGTGAGACCAAACCCAGCACATCAATTTGGACCTAATATGCTGGTGATGACGGTGAGGAAAGTAGGCGTCCACAGACTATGCACAGCCCATGGGCACAATCCAGCAAAAACCAGGTATGATTAAGTCCCATTGCAAGCAATGGAATGGGGGCACCAGTCATGACTAACATATAGTACATCCCATTGATTTAAATGGCACTTAGTGGCAACTACCTTTGCTGAATTATGCCTAATTTATTCTCCGCAAAAACAGGAAGCAACAGTCTCCCTCACTGTGCACACGCAATGGAGGTGGGTGTGGAGCACCCACAATGAGAGAAAGCTTGTCCCTCCTGTTTTCCTAATTGCAGCCAACTCCACTGGTTTCAGACAAGCAGATGGAGTAGTGAAATTGACGGCAGCAATTGACATGCACTTCTGCACTTGTCAGTTTCACTCCTAAGGAAAAATGCAGGCTTTCTGGGTGACCTTGGACTTGTTGAATGACCCACAGGAGGGATCTGAAGGACAGTGAGACTCATCATCAGTACATGTGATTGTTGAAAGTACATTGCTATAGTACTGGTGTAACCCTGATTTGCTGCATCTCAGTGATAAGTTTTGCAGGAGCCTGAGCTCCTGTGTAAAGTGGCCCTGTCATTGAGTTTGGGTTGGGCCAGTTACTTGAGTTGCTTGCTTGCAGGAACTTCCTTCTTCAGACTAGCTCAATAACGGGATTGTTTGAAGCTCCTGTCTCAAGTGGCATGTTTGAATCACAATGTGGCACTTGAAAAATGTGGGCATATTTTGTCCAAAAGATGCCCTGCCAGTTCCAACCATAATCTCGCTGATTGTACCATCTTGTGGTTGTACAGAAAAACAGGGCAGAAGATCTCCAGTTGCCTCCAGGTTTCCTATGATTGTTGCATTAGACAAGTTCTGTCTTGCCCAGTATGACACCATCGGTCAGGAACCACTCTAGAGATACAATCTTCCACACATTTTCCTGTGAGTAAGACCCATTAATCAGAATGGAACTTACTTCTGAAGCAGTTGGTAGGAACTGGTCTGCTGCTTCACAACCAAGCTCCATGCAAGTAGAAAAACAGCATGTCAGGGAGTCGGCTCTGCCAGACTTTTATCTCTGCCATGTTAACTTTCCACATGTGTGATTTATTTTGTTTGTGTCTATCAGGATACCAGGGGGCCTGGCCCCACCTGACTGCCCCCCAGGCATCTTGATATGGTGGCAGCGGTGGGATTCGAACCCATGCCCCCAAAGAGACTGGAGCGCCACATCAGTAGTGTAGCATAGCATCAAGACTGGATTCAGCTAACCCCTGCTTCTAGGACACGAGGCACACCATGGAGTAAAATGTAATGATTTATTAAAACTACAAATTACAGCATAGAGGCATAAAAGTCTTTAAAGCAGGCCCCAGCAAGGCATAAATACAAGGATGCTTAATGCAAACTGCAAACTCCTAGCTACTACATTGTCCTAACACTCACCAGTCTGTCTTTTTGCTTGGTGATTGGGCTAAGGAAATGCCTCCCATGCCACTGATGGTTGCATGTGGCAAGGAGGGTACCACATCCTATGATGCCGGGGGGGCAGTCGGGCGGGCCCAGCCCCCCTGGTATCGTGATAGTGTCTTTGCCTGTTTGTTTGCTGCAGATCTTTCCCTGCAACCTGAAGTTGTACAGCCTAGGAAACGTTGTATTAGTTCTGTTGGCAGGCATCAATGGGGCCACAGTGCTATACATCCATAAGGCAGATTTGTATTCTTAAGGGTTGACCACATCCCAAGACTTAATTTTTTTTCCCCAATATGTATTAATCACACAATTTGCTGGCTTTCTCTGCCATGCTTCAGCAAGGTTGCTGGGTCTTCCTGTTGAGTAAAGCAAAGCAGCTGGTGGGGGCAAATACCACCACCACCACCCAGGCATAAGGGCAGAAGTGCTTGATGGAGGTGGAATTGCCAGTTCTCAGAGCCTTTATAGTCTCCCTGTTCTGGATTCCAGGTGAGGTGGTCCCATCTCAGGATCAGAAGCCAATATAAGATAGGAGGCTGGCTTCTGATTGGCTGGAGAGCTCTCCATTTTAATTTTGCCCAGGCATGTCCCCCATCAGACCCAACTCCTGAGGTTCCAGGTGCAGGCAGGTTCCTCCCCTGACCTGTCAGGTGTCACCTTCTGCCGCCCGCATGATCCACTGTCATCATGGTGCAGAAGCTGGACCCCCTCCCATCAGAAGAGGAGTTACCCTCTGGAAACTTCCAGTAAAAAACCCCCGGAGGTCCTGATCTCTCAGGAAGGTGCCTGAATACGTTTGGGTGCTTATCAAAACTGAGCACAACTTTTCTGGCTTCCATCTTTAGATCTTCACAAAAGGAGACAAAGGGAGAAATAGCTGTGCTGGCAGGGCTCTGATGAAATCTGCTTGAGGCTGTCCCCATTCCTTCTGAAATCCATATCAGATAGGCAGTCGTAAAAAACACATAGTTTGACTCAGGTGGTCAGCATTTTCCCTATAGGCCAGGTGGTCACGGGCATACCTCCTGCCAAATTCTATCCCCCCCCCATTGGCACTGATGCAGCAGCCACCCTGGTGGAATGTGCCAGCAGGAAGTAAGTAAAACTTTCTCAACTTACCTCCCCTGGTAGGCTGCCCAATTGCTTATGGGCCTACACCAGCCATTTTGCTGGCATATGTCTGAGGAGAGGACAGAGCAGCCTGGGAAAGAGGGAATAAGATTCTGGGATCCACCAGATGCCCCCTGCCAGACCCACCCTGTCAGATACAAGGGAGTGGCAACAGGAGGCAGGCATCTTGTGGTCTTGTGTGCATCTGGTGGGCCGCTGTGAGATACAGGAAGTTGGACGAGAGGGGCCTTTGGTCTGATCCAGCAGGGCTCTTCTTATGTCCCTAAGGCCCAGATTGGGTTGCAAGTTATTATAGCTCCCTCCCCACAGACAGGATAGCAAATTTTGTTTTTATTTATTTACCTCATATTTACCTCAGACTTTTTCCTCAGAAATTTGCCTCAGAATGCCAGATACAAGGGAGTGGCAACAGGAGGCAGGCATCTTGTGGTCTTGTGTGCATCTGGTGGGCCACTGTAAGATACAGGAAGCTGGACTAGATGGGCCTTTGGCCTGATCCAGCAGGGCTCTTCTTATGTTCTCATGTTTCAATCATTGTGCTCACTTCTTGTTGAGACACTTTTAGAAAAGGAAAAGAGAATCTAGAATGAATCAAAGAAGTGCAAATAGGAAGTTGGGGGAATGTAGCACATGGGGGGATTATGGAAACAAGCTGGCCCAGATGGGACTTGATAAGGCATCTCATGCATGAAATGGACTGGCATGCAAAGCATAAGACAGGGTTTCTCAAACTAGGTGGGTCGCCAGCTAATTTCTGGTGGGTCGCGTAACACCTAAGGCAGCCATCATTGAAAATATGAGCAGATGGGATGCTGAGAAAGGGGAGGGTTGTGTGGTTGTTTTGCTTGTGTTGAGGTTGTAAAGAGGCTTTTTCTTTCTGATTGACTTTGCTACTGGAAAAATGGCTGAGAAATAACCCAACTTATTGCGGCATTTTGAGGAAAGCAGCAAGCTTTGGTGTCACAATGATGGCACTTCCTGCCATTACATCACTTCCTGTAAGTCCCGGACAGATTGTCGTTCTAAAAAGTGGGCCCCAGTGCTAAAATGTTTGAGAACCACTGGCATAAAAGATGCCTGAAGTTATGGACCAGTTACCAGTTGTCTGTTCTGGATAAACTGGCAGGAAGCTTAAGAGATCTTGCTGTGGAAGAATTGTTGAAATTCTGAGAAGTGGCAAAAGGTGGAAAGGAAGGATGCCTTCTGTACAAAACCCATGACATCATTTGTGGCTGTGAGCAAAGTAAAGAGGTGCAAAAAAATGGGACGATCCAATGGAAAATATAGGATGTGTGGTAGTGCCATTAGGTGCAATTTGATAAATCACATTGTATAGGATGCAAAGAGGGGCAGAGTTTGGCCTTTTCCAATATGTTGGACTTTTGCTATGGAGAACATCAGTGAATAGATTATGCTTATGCTCAGACATAACTGGTTGTACTATTTGGGCCCAGGAAATGGGGGTGGCTCAGTGGTGGGATTCAGGGGGTTCGCCCAGGTTCTGTAGAACCAGTTGTTAAATGGCCAGGCCCCATTCACTCGCTTACCTCAGCTGGCTTCGGGGTTTTTTTTTCGCTCCGGCTATGACATCATAGAACCGGTTGTTAATTTATTTGAATCCCACCACTGGGGTGACTAATTAAGAGCGAAATCCTAACCTGGAGTAAGGCCGGCACATTTAGACCAGCAGAGTTTGGCCGGCACAAGGGACACCGCAAAGTATGTTTGGACCACTCTTGGAGTCAGAGAGGCCGACACACAGACATGCACCATCCTCCCTGACTCCGAGAGTGGTCCGAACGTGCTTTATGGTGGCCCTTGTGCCGGCCAAACTTTGCTGGGCTAACTGGGCCAGCCTAAATCCAGATTAGGATTGCGCCCTAACCCTCTCCCAGATCTGTTGTTGTGCATCACTTGGTTTCATTGCTTGAGTTATCTGGACAAATTCTGAATTACACCTTCCCCAGGTGATGCTATCTACTATCAACTCTTGGCTCACCAGGAACTAAAGAACGACTTTCCCTTTCTCTCTTGCTCACCACCAGTATTTCTCAAGATGCGGCTTCCTGAAGTGATGTCTGTGTCCACCTGGTTTGCTTTTGAAGCAAAATGGTCTGACAGCAGCTGATCAGAAGCCGTGGAAGGGGGGGGGACTTATCCAGTACTCATCTGGGCAGCTATTTATGACAGGGCGTGCTCACTGGGTCACTCTTGCCCAAGGCTGACCTTAACACTCAACCACCACCCCTGGGGTGTTTTGCAGAGCAAAATGTGTTTATGGCAGAGGCTGGGAGCCCAGTTCCTGACACAGCTTGGAGTTTGAGCACGGATCTCAAGTGCTGGAAAGACTTTCTGAAATGACTGGGACGAGGGGTCAGGCCAGACGTGACTCTACACACATCTTTTGGGCTGTGTTTTTTTGACGCCGTGGGCAGCCTGATGAAGACTGTGCGGGAGGCATTTAATCTCTCTCTCCCCTTACCTTGCCACAGTCCCAACCAGTGGGGTTCCTAGAGAGGGTAAAACACTAAGTTTTGCAGGAGCCTGATCTCCTGCACAACGCAGTTCCCTTCCCCGCACCTCCAGAGCCATTCGCAGCTTGGAGAGCTGGCTCAGGGGCTTTGCTTTCCTAGCCACAGATGGCTCTGGAGGTGAGGAAGAGTTACACAGGAGATCAGGCTCCTGCAAAACTTAGCACTTTGCCTCACCCCAAAGGAATGCCACCGGTCCCAACCAAAATGCTCAAAAATGCTCAGGGACTTGTAGCAGTTTGGGGGGGGGGGGCATTCTAATCAAGACCATTACATGAAGGAGCAGGATTAAATAACCCCTCCTTAACATGCTGTGGGTCTTATCCTGATCATTCTTCAATTGCTATTTTACTTAAGGGAAAAAATGCAAGGCCGTTTACAGGGCAAGCCTATGCATGTCTACTTAGAATGTGTCCCATTGAGTTCAATGGAGCTTACTCCCAGGTAAGTGTGTGCAGTGAACCCCATTGAACACAGTGGGACTTACTTAGGCTTGTGTTCATATCAGGTTTGACACTTAATGCTCCCTTTTGTTGGAATGTAAGAAAGAATGAGGATATTTCAATTATTTGCAGTGGTGTCGTTCAGCTGGAGAAAAGAGCTCCTCTAGGTGAAGAACTGTGATTGACAGAATAATGCATTTCTATATAGATTTAAATCCTGTTGTTGTCTTATCAACACTTGCAAGGAGCTTACCTGCAGGAGTATGTAAGATGTTATTAAGTGTGATTACTGCAATATTTGCTAAATATTGGAGGCTCAAAAAGGTCCCAGTATATGTGAATAGGAAAACAAAGTCATACGCTGGGTTAAAGTTAACTCCTTGTGCGCAAACTAAAAGTGGAAGACCGTGCTGGGATACTGGAGACAGCTGGTGTTGCATAGTGGCTGTGTGGCCTAGTGGCTGGAGAAAACTGGTGTTGCACCTGAGCTGAGACTCAGGACAGTTTGAATCTTGTCTCTTGCCATGAGCTCACCAGGTAGCCTCAGGCAAGCCACGCCCCCCCCCTCAGTGTGAGTTTCCCCAACTGCAAAATGGGGATAACAAAACTTACTTTGCATCAAGAGATCGTACCCGTGGTGTGACCTGTACACGCAGAAAGGTTATACAAATGTTAAGTGTTATAAGAAGAATAATCCATTCATAAGGAATTGGCAAGTCTTCTGTTGATTAGGGGGAAAGAACAAGTTTGTCTGTAAATATGTTCACCTTGCCTAATACATTTTGAGTCTGCGCTCCAGGCATGCCCCAGTATCTGCTGGGGTTCCATTCCAGACCCCATCATGGATACCTGAAACCGTGGCTAATGGGGATGCCTTTTTAAAGATAGGGGAGCATCAGTGGTTCTGCTGCAACAAAGTAAAAAAAGAGATTTGTTTAATGTTCCCCTGTCTTTTTAATAGGCATCCCAGTATAATAATAATAATAATAATAATAATAATAATAATAATAATAATAATAATA
>JAJKFI010000119.1:2339029-2351021 GCA_029204185.1 Lerista edwardsae
TAGTAGTAGTAGTAGTAGTAGTAGTAGTAGTAGTAGTAGTAGTAGTATTTATATACCGCCTTTCTTGGTCATTGGATTGCTCCTCTGACTTTAATTCAAGGCGGTTTACATAAGCAGGCTTTATTTCTCTAACCCCCCAAGGGGTTACAGAAATTACAAATTACAAATTATGAAGAAGTTCTGTCTTTCAAGAACTACAGTAACATACAGGTGGAACTTTTGTGGTTTAGTCTTTCTTTCTGGCCGCACGATTGCCTTCCTGCTGGCTGATAAACGACTTCTCTGCTCCCACCAAAGAAACAGCTGGCCCAGCACAACTCCTCTCTCACAGGCAGCTGGAGACAGCTCAGCTCTTATCAGTCGCAATTCTCAAGGTCTGCCACTCACTGAAGCTTCCGGTGTTCTCGAACTGGCGACCTTCGGATCTTATCTTCGGGCAAACAGAGGATTTAACCCTCTCAACTAAACCTCCTGGTATCTTTGGTATCTGTGGATAACTGAAACCATGGATATCAAATCAGTGGATACCTGGGCTTCTGGTGTACTATACACACTGTTACAGTAATAATATTTTACTATATTTTAATAATTGTTATATTTTAATAATATTTCAATTTTGAAAATTGATCTCCTTGGTGTTTATCAGGACGTTGGGGACAGGGGAAACCAGAAAGAATGTATATTGTTGGCAGGTGCCAGGGACTCAGGCCAGCAGCAAGGAGGCAGGCGCATTGATGTTAAGGGAACTCTGTCGAGAGGGCTCAGGTGATGCTGTGTTATTGGCATATAAGGAGCTTCAGTTGCATCACTGTTATGGCTGTCGAATACTGGGAAAGTTGGGAGCTGATTCCTAACAAAATTCTTCAGGGTTTCTCAGAGCGCAGTCCTAACCTGGAGCTAGGCCGGCACAGTGAGGCCAGCAAAGTTTGGCCAGCAAAAGGGACACCGGAAAGCACGTTTGGACCACTCTCAGACAGCACACAGATGTGCGCCATCCTCCAAGAGTGGTCCAAACACACTTTACAGTGGCCCCTGTACTGGCCAAACTTTGCTGGCTTAACTTTGCTGTCCCAATGGCTTCGCCGGCAAGTGGGAAGGGCCACGTACGTGGCATGATGCAGTGCCTGCTATACCCACGTGCCGCCCACCCCGCTGGCCACTCAATGGAGCTGTGGCACACTGGCTTCAGAATTCTCTCCCCAGGAACCCATGGCTGGTGCTGAGCTTGACATCTTCTCCATGCTAAGCGAGCCCTTGTTTATTTTCCCAGCTCTTTTAGACTTCTGTTTGAGTCTCGTTTTTCAGCATCTCCGTGTGCCGCCAACTGTGTTTTTATTGCTCCATCCCTGCCAGTTTCATGATTGTTGGTTTCCAATTTTAATGTGGTGCACACTGTGATGAGGCTCCTCGGGGACTGATGTGTGACCTGATGTGATCTAAATCAATCAGCAGGTGAAAGGTTTCCCACCATGGAGACAGAGTGATGGATGGGAGAAGGTTCTGTTGATTTCTGCCTCTTAAATGTAGGCGTGCCCCAGTAACTGTCTTACTGGGGCTGCATTCTGACCCCGTGGAGGATACCTGAAACTGTGGATACTGGGGACACCTTGTTAAAAATAGGGGAAGATCACTGGTTTTGCTGCAATAAGATAAAAAAAAGAATGGTTTAATGTTCCGAATAGATGCTTTTGAATTATGGTGTTGGAGAAGACTCTTGAGAGTCCCCTGGACTGCAAAGAGATCCAATCGGTCAATCCTCCAGGAAGTCAAGCCTGATTGCTCCCTGGAAGGACAAATCCTGAAGCTGAAGCTCCAATACTTTGGCCACCTCATGAGAAGAGAGGACTCTTTAGAAAAGACCCTCATGCTGGGAAAGATCGAAGGCAAAAGGAGAAGGGGGCGGCAGAGGATGAGATGGTTAGAGAGTGTCACCGAAGCAATGAACATGAAATTGGGTGAACTCAGGAAGCTAGTGGAGGACAGGGAGGCCTGGCATGCTGTGGTCCATGGGGTCGTGAAGAGTCGGACATGACTTAGCGACTGAACAACAACAATTTTTTTAATAGGCATCCCAGTATCCATGGTATCTGTGGATAACTGAAACCGCGGATACCAAATCAGTGGATACCGGAGCCTGCCTGTATTTGTTGAAACAACTGCTGAGTTAAATAATAACCGCTGTTTAAAACAATGATTTTAGAACAATGGTGCAGCCCTAATTTGAATCCTTCTACTTTGGCATGGGATCATACTAAGGGTGCAGCCCTAACCTGGAGTTAGGCCAGCATAGTTTGGCCGGCACAAAGCAAAAGCCTCCCTCTACACATCCAGGTGCTCAGGGCTTCTCCCAAGACCTGGAAGCCTGTGACATTTTGCATCCTTCAGCACCCACAGAAGAAAGCTCTGGCCTGACCCCAGGAGAATTGGGGGAGGGGACGCACGCGGCTCACCAGTTTTCTCTGAGTGTTGCTAACCCCAGACTTCTATGTTGTGGTCCTAGGGCCGGCTTTAAGCCAAGGTGACCAATAAGAACCTAAGAACCTAAGAAGAGCCCTGCTGGATCAGGCCAAAGGCCCATCTAGTCCAGCTTCCTGTATTCCGGTCAATCCTCCAGGAAGTCAAGCCTGATTGCTCCCTGGAAGGACAAATCCTGAAGCTGAAGCTCCAGTACTTTGGCCACCTCATGAGAAGAGAGGACTCTTTAGAAAAGACCCTCATGCTGGGAAAGATCCTGTTGCATCCTGTTGCCACTCCCTTGCACCTGGTACCAGTAGCCCACCACCTTTGTAAGGAGGTTGTCACACCAATGTTGTCACACTGGGCCCCGCGCTTTGGGGGTGGTGGTGGCCATGCCGACGTGGTCAGCACATCACCTGGGCTGCACCTGGGATGTTGGCGGGCTGTAAATCAGAGAGATGGGGGGAGAGGCGTTCTTGTGTGGGGCTCTCCTGCCCCACACAAAATGGGCCCCCCAGTAACATCATCACACACAGCACCGCAAGTTTTCTTTGGGCCACCACAACTGTATGGTGGGTGGGTGGGGGGGCTCAGCAAGGAGGGTGGCCCCACGGGACTGACCCACATTGGGCCCCACTGCTCCTGGGGCCGGGCCGGCATCGCCCCACTCCCCCTGCGTGTAGGGCAACGGTGCACAAGCCAGGCCAGGCGCTCAGCGCCATCTGTGTGCGTCTCTCCCTTTTCGCTCGCGATGGTTTTTTTCCTGTGCGCTCCAGATAAATAGCTTGGGGTGAAGGCCTGCTGTACATTCTTTATTAAGCAAAACATGCTGTCGAAGTCAGGAGGCAAAATCTGTGGCCTGGGGCAGCCTGTGCAAAGGAAAGCGTCTCCGATCCCTTGCACGGGCTTGTTTGAAATATGCGGCAACAGCAGCCGAAGCGGCAGGCAGCTCTTCTGCTTCGGAAAGGGGAAGGAAAATCACCCACTGCGGATCGGTGCGCAGAGGAGCAGGAGGACCCCAGGTCACCAGAGGGCCTAATTTTGCAGTCTGTCCTCCAGCAGAACAGCCTTACGTGGGTCTAAGTCCTTACATACATGCATCCCAGCATTTTATAAACTATGTTCCTGCCGTGGGGCCTCTTCCACATCACCCAGAATCGCATGGGTGGGGCCAGTTGTGTAGATGCTTCCTGCCAGACTGTTGGGAAGCCAGGAGGGAGGGCAGTGATTGGCTGGAAGTGGCCACAGGACTGGCCATTCCCACCTGGTTCCATGTGCTCCAGATCTCTGTGTGTTGCTTTGGGGGGATGCCATTGTCTAGTCTAGGCAGTAATGGCGGGGGGAAGGAATAGCAAGACTGATGGGAAAGAGGAAGGCCGTTAAGCATAGCCAAGGAACCAGCCCAGATCCGGCAAGCCGAGGCCTGGAGTCTGTGAGCACTACATAGCAGAGACCGTGTGGAGCAGTGGTTAGAGTAGTGGTCTAGAAGTGGGAAAGTTCCAGTTTCCGTCCTTCACTTTGCCATGAAGCTCCAGGAATGGGTCGGCTTCTCACAGCCTTATCAACCTCACGGAGTGTTTGGAAGGATAAAATAGAATCAAATGTGAGGAGAACTATGTATATTGTCCTGGGCTCACTGGAGAAAGAACACAATAAAAAATGCAATAAACATAAGAAGAGCCCAGTGCTTTGTTGAATAATGGTGTATAGGAAAGAGCACTGACCAATCACAGGGAGGAAGAGTGGAACCAGAGGAAGCGTTAATGCAACTACCTGGACTCCAGAAAGCCCCTATAATGTTTTCATAGAGTAGCAGTGACTGAAGGAGTGGAAATCCAGCTTGATCCTTCATGGAAGGCACACTACTTGAATTGCCCCCCGCCCGGTATTTGAGAGCCACAGCAAACATGTTGGAGTTCCTACATTGGAAAGCCATTGGCTATCCTGCTGTGATGTCATAGAATGTCGCTCATCATGGGCACCTGCTAAAAAATTACTGCGCCTGCTTTATAGAGTCTGGGGACAGAAAGAACTATGAGATTTGGATGGAGTAGGGTGTAAGGGGGGCAAACTGGCACAGTGGTATTGAGTTATAAAGTTTAGGATGTGGGTTGTATGAATATGAGCTATAATTAGGGTGTTGTGTGCATGTGTGTTTATATATAGAGGATGAGCAGAGAATGCTAACAGGAAGCAGCATGCAGGGTTCCTGCAGGCTTGTCTCTTTATAAGCTTCATGCTTATAAAAGGTAAAGGTTTCCCCACAACTGAATGGTTTAGTCGTGACCAACTGTAGGGGGTGGTGCTCATCTCTGTTTCTAAGCCTGTAGAGCCAGTGTTTGTCCGAGGACAAGCTTCCGTGGTCATGTGGCCAGCATGACTATACGTCAAGGCGCATTCCCACCAAAGTGGTTCCTATTTATCTACTTGCATTTTTAGGTGCTTTCGAACTGCTAAGTTGGCAGGAGTTGGGACAAGCAATGGGAGCTCACTCCATCGCATGGTCTCGAACTCCAAACTTCTGGTCGGAAAGCCCAGCAGCAGCGGTTTAACCCACTGTGCCACCAGATCCCATATGCTTATAGTGATTAATAAAAACAAGAAATGGTCAACCTTGGTGCTAGTAGTAAGACTAAGAACAAAATTAACAGGTGTGGGGTGGGGGTGGGGGGCTTATTGCATATTACCAACCAGCCGAGTTGTTGCATGAGATGATAAACCACAACTCCAAACCCTCCGGATCACGGCTGACACTTCTTTTCCAACAAGCCATGACTTGGGAGAACTCCAAAAAACATGCTGTATATCTGATCTAATATCTCATTCCACCAACACATCTGTTTGATTGCCATAGATCTGTGTTAACATCTTAGACGTTAGATGCCATCTGTAAGCCAATTTATGGATACTTTATCTGAAGCCAACGTTTATTAATGACTTCTGAGTGTTTTCCCAGCTCCATTCATATTTACCTTCACGTGAGATCCTTTTCCCATTTAATTTCTTTATTTGATTTTTTTCCAACGTAAGCTCAGTATTAATTGATTTTATGATGAGAAAACCTCTCCTCCTCCAAGAGGGCTTTTTCTGTTTGGGCACCCATTATATGGAATTCCCTCCCTGCGTGTCAAGGAGGTTGACTTCTCCTTGCTTTCTCCTCTCCACTTTTCTTTTTACCCTTTTACTAGGTGTTAAGTTTCAGTCAGGGGACGTGGTGGCGCAGTGAGTTAAACTGCTGCTGCTGGGCTTTCTGACCAGAAGATTGGGAGTTCAAGACTGCATGATGGAGTGAGCTCCCATTGCTTGTCCCAGCTCCTGTCAACCTAGCAGTTCAAAAGCAGCTAAAAATGCAAGTAGATAAATAGGGACCACTTCGGTGGGAAGGTAATGGTGCTACGGCATATAGTCATGCCAGCCACATGACCATGGAAGCTTGTCCTTGGACAAACGCTGGCTCTACAGGCTGAAAAACGGAGATGAGCACCGCCCCCTATAGTCGGTCACGACTAGACCATTTGGTCATGGGGAAACCTTTACCTTTCCATTTCATTCACTGAGGCTGAAATCCTATCTACACTTACCTGGGAGTCAATAACATTGACTATAATGGAATTTACTTTTGAGTAGACATGCATAAAATTGGGCTCTTAGTCGGTTTGCCTTGTATTCTTTTGGTTTGCTTTTGTTGCTCTGTTTTTGCTATGCTGTTGCAATTGATTGCTTTTTTAAAAAAAATGAGTGTTTTTTAATGTTTTGTTACATAAGTGGCCTTGAGCACCTCCCTAGGGGAGGGAACAGATAGGATAGAATTGTTTTTAAAGTAAAAATATTAGAAATTACATTGGCAGCATAAAAAGGTCTTGAGAATGCTTAACCTGCTCCTTGCTCTTACATCTGAAACAAATTTTCTGGGGAGGGGCAGCGGCGTCATTCACCCGGTACGCTGGGCGGGACTTACCTTTGAGCGGCAGTCCGCCCGTAGCATCACGCCGCATTCCGCCGCGTTCCCGCCTGCCTCAGCAGGCAGGAAAGTGGCGGAACGCGGCGTGATGCAACGGGCGGACTGCCGCTCAAAGGTAAGTCCCGCCCAGCATACCGGATGAATGACGCTACTGGGGAGGGGTATCTGATTACCGCAGTAGCATAGCCAGAAGGAGTGGTGCGTAGTCCTGCAGGCACAGCAATGCAAATGTAATCAGCCCCTCCCACTCACTGCTGGAGACATTCCAAACAGCAATGGCAATGTGCAGGTGTGAGCATCTAGGCATTGTCTTCTCTGCCCAGAATGGCTCCAACGGTGAGTGGGAGGGGCTGCCTACACGGTGCATAGCAGCAGCTGCAGGACTTTCCACACCGTCACCTCCTGGCTATGCTACTGGATTACCGCCTCCTTTCAGACAAGAGCCATCCAGGTGCCTCGTGGATGCCCACAACTAGGGCATAAAGGCAACAGGCATCCACCACTAGTGCTCCCCAGAAACTGGTATTCAGCAGCCTCTGGAAAAGGAGGGCCAGAGCACACCCATCCAGGTGATGTTTCAGGCAGCAGATTGGTGGGAGGTGCCTCATTCCACTGCTCCTTTTCCTCCTGCTCTCTAGATTCAGAAAGGAAGAAAGAGGAGAGGAGAGGAGTGGGCTAGAGTGTCGAATGTCCTTCACACTTCCTCTTCTGCTCCATTCCCCTTTTCCTTTTGGAATGCATGGAGGAAGGAGAGCACTGGGACTGCACACTGGGAGGTCTTGGATTGCCTGTTTGAAGCCATCTAGCTCAGCAGCTACCACCTCATAGCAGTGAATTCCATATGCTAATAGCCACACTTTGAGTGCAGTTGACCTATGCAAATTCAACTTCACGCAATAGTGTAGGAGATTCCACTCACCATTCCATTGACTAAACACATGCTTGAGAGTGAACAAGAGACTGGAGAATGAGGCTGCAGCGCCCTTAGTTGGTTTCAGTTCACCACTTTGCTCTCATAATTTTTAAAGAGACAGTACACATTTTCCACATGTCTTTCAAGGCAATTTTGACGATGCACACTTTTAGCTTCCAATTTTTAGCTTCACAAGCTGGCTCTGGAATGCAACCTTTCATAAAATGAGGGGGCCACTGCACTTTTTATTTTTATTTTTTTTTAATGTGGCAAGCAAAATTACAAAAAAAAATCAATGAAAAAACTCACAGGTTTGCGATTATTTTTTTTATTGTCAACATACCTGTTTAGCCTATAAAGATCTTGAAGATATTCATGTTGCTCATCCTTGCAGTAAGATCTGAAACAAATTTGATGCGTGCACAAGGACGATCGTATCTCCAAATTGTATTTTCTTATGCACGGAACGTTTTATATTCCTGATTATGAAAATGGTTGGAAATTAGAGGTTTGGGGGAGCATAAATTATTGAATTTGTCAAGGGAACACTTTATTGCCTTCAGAGGTTATCAACTCATGTAGCTTCCTTTTAAAAGCCATAGAATTTTGTAACATTTGTACCCTTGCTGAGTGAGGATCACAGTGTACTAGAAACTTGGATGAGTGGTTTGCTAGACCTCAACATTACAAGAAGCATTCTAAAGAGCTTAAGCTAAAGCCTTAACTGATACAGTACGTGGCTCAGCTAAAGATTTAGTTGATAAATTGGTTGGGGCTAACTGTAATTTGTGTGGTTGAGAGTTTGGGCCTGCTCCTTTAGGTTGTTACCTTTTCAAATTGTTTTAATTCTACCGTATTTCTGAGACTGGAAAAACGAAACCAAGACATGATTAAAAAGAACTGAACAATGCCTTTCTTCGTTAAATTCATTCAGTGTCTCCACCACCACCCAGAAATGCCTATATTTAGGTGCTGATAATGTGCCAATGTGTTTATTTTCATTAGTTGGCTGCAGAGGCAGATCTAAGGGAGGGCAAAGCTCTAAGTCTTGCAAGAAGCCTTACCTTGCAGTGGAAATCACTCCTCTCCTGCACCGTTTTAGCCAATCCTCACAGGGAAAAGCAACATCTTGGCATTGCTTACTGGCTACAGCAGCAAGGGAGAGGAGGGATTTACATGACAGGGTAAGGCTCCTTGCAACACTTAGAGCTCTGCCCTCCCTGTAGATCCGCCTCTGGTTGGCTGGTGGGAAAAGCAGAGGACAGCCCAATCCTGAGCTGCCCGTGTGCCCATACAAGCAGAGATAGCCAAGTGGCTACTGCTTGCATCCTGCCAGCACCAGGCAGGGGCTGAAGGCTCCTTGGAGGAAGGGGATGTCTGCAGTGGTGTCATCTAAATGATTTAACAACAGGTACTCACTTTTGATTGGCACGTGTCGGGACCCGCCCACCAGAAGGGACGTCATAAGCCGGAAGTGAGGTTGTGGCAGGAAGTGACATAAAAAAGCCCTTTTTGAGGCCTCAGACAATTTTAAACTGACCCAACAGTTGCAACAGTATTCCACAGCACCCCCAGAACATGTTAAGGAGGCCTGGCATCATGTTAAAGTGACCCAACAGTTCCAAAACCCCAGAGCAGCTCATTTTTCAGTGGCAAGGCAAGGCAAGGCTCCGCTCGCTGCCTGCCTGCCTCTGAACATGCAGGCAACTCAAACGTGCAGGAAATTCAAATGTTGCAGGGGGCGGAGTCAATGAGTGGGCGGGCAAATGGGCGGGGCCAGCTGTAATCCTAGGAACCGGTACTCACGAACCCCCGCGTACCCCCTGCATGACATCACTGTATGTCTGTCCCCTTTCCCCGGGAAAGGGTGCAGGGTGGGCAATGGGTCTCCTTCCCTCTGCGCCAGCTATTTTGCTGATTTACAGTTGATCAGCAAATGTTCTATTATTCTTTCTTCTTTCAATGCAGACATAACCAATAAAGCAGTGTTATTCAAATGGTGGGTCGGGACCCACTTGGTGGGTTGTGACCTGATGTCAGGTGGGTCGGGGCCCACTTGTTGGGTTGTGACCTGATGTCAAGTGGGTCGCGGAGAGCTGGGAGCAGCCATCTTGGAAGCTGCAGACCTGACTCTAGTTATATTCTTTGTGTGAGTGTTAACAGTTTGGATTTTCAAGGGAGAGTTTTTTTTCTTTTATGTTGTTTTTCGTTCAGTGCTTTTACATCATATTTTGTCCTCATCTTGCTTTCTGTCAGGGAAAGTTTCACGGCTGTACAATTGCAGCAGTCTGAGAATGCCAAGCTGCATTTCGGAAGTACCATTTTATTATGTTACAATGACAGCACTTCTTGCTCAATGATGTTACTTTCTGCCACAACGTCGCTTCCAGGTTAATGTATCATTAACCTTCACTTCCAGTGGGTCCCGACATGAGTGCCATTCTAAAAAGTGGGTCCCAGTCTATAAAGTTTGACAACCACTGTGATAAAGAATTAGGCAACTTTGCTAAACCTGAGCTGCTAAAGCTCCTGCAAGGGCTGCTTGTAATGGGGCTGCATGTTTTATATGGTCAGGTGGTGTTGCAAGCATCCCTCTGGGTGGCCATGCAGAGCATTTCGCAGCAGTTGTGCTGCTGGTACCAGAAGGCCAATTCCATGCTTGGGGTCATTAAAAAAGGGGTTGAGAATAAAACAGCCAATATTATCATGCCATTGTACAAATCGATGGTAAGGCCGCACCTGGAATATTGTGTCCGGTTCTGGTCGCCGCATCTCAAAAAGGACATAGTGGATCTGGAAAAGGTGCAGAAGAGAGCGACAAAAATGATTACGGGGCTGGGGCACCTCCCTTATGAAGAAAGACTGCAGCGTTTGGGGCTCTTCAGCCTAGAAAAAAGGCGCCTGAGGGGGGCCATGATTGAGACATACAAAATTATGCACGGAAGGGATAGAGTCGATAAAGGGATGTTCTTTTCCTTCTCTCAAAACACCAGAACCAGGGGGCATCCGCTAAAACTGAGGGTTGGGAGAGTTAAAACAGATAAAAGGAAGTACTTTTTTACCCAGCGGGTAGTTAATCTGTGGAACTCTTTGCCACAGGAGGTGGTGATGGCATCTGGTCTTGATGCCTTTAAGAGGGGATTGGACAGATTTCTGGAAGAAAAGTCCATTGTGGGCTATAGGCAATGATGGGTTGTAGCCTCCTTACATTAGTAGTAGGCTACTTCAGAGTACTAGGTGCAAGGGAGTGGCAACAGGATGCAAGCATCTTGTTGTCTCATGCCTCCCTGGGGCACCTGGTGGGCCGCTGTGAGATCCAGGAAGCTGGACTAGATGGGCTTTTGGCCTGATCCAGCAGGGCTCTTCTTATGTTCTTATGTTCTTAGAATCTTTGTTCTGTACCCTCATCCCTGCCATTGCATCATTTAATGCCACAGCAGGTATAGTGACTTTGCAAGATAGGTAAATGTGATAAGTTTGAGAAGCTGCAGGTAAAGATAAAGGTTCTTTTGAGAAAGGAAAATGCCACTGTAGGAAATAAATCTCAAGGTGCACTGGAAATGTATAATTTAGCTAAATGTGTCTCTAACTCATAGGCATCGTTTAATCAAAGCATCCAAGTCTCTCCACTGGATGTATAACGGCCCACGCAAGTGGGGAAGGAGATAGGTCTTAGGAGGCTGAGTCATGTCGTCCTTTGTTAGACCAACCACCACCACCACGAGTTGCTTCAATTGCATCTTGGCCTTGCTTGTCTGGTCAAATCTCCCAAGGAACCTCATAACGAGCCTGACTGCATCATGCGCCAAGATTATCGTTCCATCTGACCTGCAGGTAATGCCGAGTGTTCCAACTGCATGGGCGGGGGGGGGGGGGTGAGAATCCTTCTGTCAAAACAAATGACCTGTAGCTCGTATCCTGAGAAAGAGAGGGCTGGTCTGTGGTTTCCAAAGTCAACACCCGCATGGGATCTTGGCACCGTGCTCGAGAAGGAGCCCTGGGCTCTCACTTCTCCTCCTCCGGCAAGTTAAAGCTGGTAACTCCACCTAACTGTGAGCAAGCAGCCATGTGCTAGCGGATCCCTAGCTGGCAGGAGGCCAAAGTTGTTGCAGTTGCGTGGGGAACTGCATATCATGACCGTATCTCTCAATTGTCCTTCACGCAAGGGAGCATTCCTGGCCCGAATAACAGTTCTTAAGTTGTCCCTCAATACCCATGACACTTTTGGGTGCCTGGAGTGACGTTTGCCTGAAGCTCGACACCTACAGCCTGTTCACAGTGTGTCTGCTCAGACTTGGCCCAGGGTAGCCATAGGGAACGTATTACACCAGTCCTGAAAGAACTCCAAGTTCACTGGTGGTATTACCCTTCGCTGAATCATAGAATCACCTGCCCCAAGGTATTCCGGGGAGTGCTTGTATAAACCTCCCCATGGGCTGTCAGAACTCCAGAAGGTTCTGCTTCTGTTGTCTTCCCCACTGGTGATTCAATTAGGCTTGTGTTTTTGGAGAGGCAGGCTCAAGCCAGTTTTCTAGCTTGCTTTCCTTGTGAGGCTTCTCCTTTCCTCCAGAATGGCCCTATATCCAGTAGTGCTATCCAGCCGGTACGCTGGGCGGGACTTACGTTTGATTGGCAGTCCGCCCGTTGCGTCACGCCGCGTT
>JAJKFI010000119.1:2351421-2363141 GCA_029204185.1 Lerista edwardsae
TCTGAGGTTGTTGATGTTTCTCCCAGCAATCTTGATTCCAGCTTGTGCCAGCTTGTACCATCAGTACAGTGTACATTAAAATAAACGGGAACAAAATGGAACAATCCAACTCTTTCAAGCCTAACACTATCTCTGAATGCCAGATACAAGAGAGTGGCAACAAGATGCAGGTATCTAGTGGTCTTGTGCGCTCCCTGAGGCATCTTGTGGGCCAATCTTGCTTTCTGTCCAGGATATTTCATGGTTGTGCAAATTCCTGAACTCCACAAATGCCAGCTTGCATTCCAGGAGTGTCATTTGATTACATCACAATGATGCTACTCCCTGCTTGATTATGTCACTTCAGGGCATGACATCACTTCTGGCTGGCCCCGACATGAGTGCCATTCTAAAAAATGGGTCCTGCTCTAAAAGGTTTGAGAACCACTGAATCGATCAGTGCAGTAGCAGCATTCCCTGCTGCCCATATAAGAAAAAAACAACCCTGTGCTTCTCAATTTGAGACCCCTAATCTGCCGAAAAGCCAGTGTGTGAATCAGTAAACGTGAGGACCCACCTGGAGGTCCTTTCCAGACTTAGATTCAGGCAGCATTCAATCAGCCTTCAAGACCAACCTTCTGCTTGGCAAAGTCCTGACTCATCCTCAGAACTAAGACTTACCCAATCCCCATAAAGCCCCGTGGTGATGAGAGGTGGCAGGCAGCTCCGCAGCTGAATCACCTGCAAGGTGCAAAGTGATGCCTTCTGTACTTCTGGCAAGGCAGCAAAGAGTCAGAGAGAACAGGCGTGTACAGCCACCTCCAGCCCCTCTAGCGATGGGAAAGGTGCTGCATTGTGGTGGCTGCAGATCATGATCCTAAATACCAGGTGCACGATGGCTGCTGTCAGTACTAGGACGGTGGTGGGTGGATGGATGAACTCTCCCCCCATTCCCTAGTCATCCAATTCTGAGTTCATTTTTAAAAAAAAAAGTTAATAAGTGTTTGATCATTAATTAATCTATTCTTTAAAAGATTAAGAACTGGCATCCTCATAGGCTGTGCAAGTGGCAGAGGCCAGGAGGGGGGCAGCCGAGTCTGGGGGTCTTTGGGTATTGCTGGGCAGGCACCAAAAGGTCAAGAGCAGTGTTAGTCAAACTGCAGGTCAGGACCCACTTGGTGGGTCATGACATGATGTCAGGTGGGTCGCAGAAAGCTGGGAGCAGCCATCTTGAAAGCTGCAGATCTTCCTCTTGCAAGATTCCTTTTGTGAGTGTTAGCAGTTTGAATTTTCAAGTGAGTTTTTTAAAAATGTTTTCAGTTCAGTGCTGTTAAATCATGTTTTGTCCTCATCTTGCTTTCTGTCATGGATGTTTCATGGCTGTATAGTTGCTGCAGTCCCAGAATGCCAATTTGCATTTCAGGAGTGTCAGCGTATTACGTTACAGTGACACCACTTCCTGCTTGATGGTGTCACTTCCAGCCATGACATCACTTCCAGGTTAATGACATCACTTCTGGTGGTTCCTGACACGAGTGCCATTCTAAAAAGTGGGTCCCGGTCTAAAATGCTTGAGAACCACTGGTCTAGAAAAAGTAGTGTTCCTAGAAGGGAGCAAAACATTAAGTTTTGAAAGCAGCCCCTCCCTCTCACCTTCACAGCCAGTCGTGGCTTGTGCTCAGGCTCCTGCAAAACTTAGCATTTTGCTCCCATCCAGGAATACCACAGAGAAAATTTCAAAAAGGCTGAGGTGTCTTGGCCTCGTTTTCAAGACCTTTCACACATCCAGGCTATTTGCCCAAAACACATCCCAAAATGGGCAACCAAACTGCACTCGGGGGGGGGGCACCTACATTCCAGGTTTAACCAGCAGCTCAGTTCCAGAATGTGTGAAATGGGATATCTACACAGGTGCATTGAAAATGCTTGCCTGCCTTTTTTTTTTTTAAAAAAAAATGTCCATCTTACTGCCTCTGCAAAGACCTTTTCCAAAAACGACAACTTCGGCTTGAAAGGGATGCTGTTACTTAAACAGAAATATAGAGGGTTGCATAGAACTTTCCTATTGTAGATTAACTCTGGAATGTTTGCAACATTCAGAGTACCGGGGCAACAGGATGCAAGCATCTTGTTGTCTCATGCCTCCCTGGAGCACCTGGTGGGCTGCTGTGAGATACAGGAAGCTGGACTAGATGGGCCTTTGGCCTGATCCAGTGGGGCTCTTCTTATGTTCTTAACACCCAGATTGGGTTGCAAGTTATTATAGCTCCCTCCCCACAGACAGGATAGCAAATTCTGTTTTATTTACCTCATATTTACCTCAGAATTTTTCCTCAGAAATTTACCTCAGAATGCCAGATACATGGGAGTGGCAACAGGATGCAGGCATCTTGTGGTCTTGTGAGCTCCCTGAGGCATCTGGTGGGCCGCTGTGAGATACAGGAAGCTGGACTAGATGGGCCTTTGGCCTGATCCAGCAGGGCTCTTCTTATGTTCTTATGTTCTTAACAACCATGGGGAAAAAGCCAAGGTGACTGTCCTGTGTGAGGACAGTCCACTTTGAGTGGGAACCTCATGTCTGCAGTACTAGATGAGGCCACATTGGCACGGCTACATTGGCACTAGAAAATAGGTTAGGATTGGGCCCACGGTGGGTCTATAGTGGCTGGACAAAGGCTATGTGGGAATTTAAAAAGAAAAGGGTGAAAGTGTGCAGCTTGAGGCAATCATTTTGTCCTCTACAAAGTGCTGGCAATCTCTGCGTCATCTGTGATTTTGGCATGTGAACATTCGAATGAAGACGCTGCACAACTGACAGGCTGTGATCATTCAGAACTTGCACGCTGCGTTAAGCTGCCTGCAAATATTGAACGAAGTCTGCAGTGCAAGATCTCTGTTGTTGGTTTTGCACATCTGTAGACTTCCCTGGCTCTTCATCAGGCCTTCCATGTGTGCTCATGTGGGTGTGTATGTGTGTGCGTGTGATGGGGTGGCCATGGGTATGCTGTGAGGCAGGCAGTACATTGTGGAGAGGCTTCATAAGTCGCCTGCCTTCACGATGCGCTTAGGCGCAACCTGCCCATTGCAGGGAGAAGAAAAGGTGAAGCAAACTTTGCAGGCAACTGCTCAGAAACGCCTGAAAGATTGCGAAGTCTTTCGAAGGCAAAACTGACGGCATTCAACAAAGCGGAACGCGTTCCTGTGCCAATGGCTGACAGTGTCTCTACATTTTCGGAGAGCTGAGTCATCGGTCTTTGTAGGCCCTCAAATTGGGGCACACTTCCCTCTCACGTCTCCAAACGTTGACTATTAAGGATGTTAAGACTATTAAGGTGGGAAGGGCCTTGGCTCAGTGATGGAGCCCCTGCTTTGCATGCAGAAACTTCCAGGTTCAAAGCCCCTCATCTTTCAAGTGGGGAAAGTCCCCTATCTGCAACCCTGGGGAGCCACCACTAGTCAGGGAAGACAATCCGAAGCTACAGTAGGTGGACCAAGGGTGTGATAAAGGAGAAACCATGTTCCACTGTAGATTTCCTCTCTCTGTTTCTGCATGAGTCACTACTCCTTTTTACTCCGAGGGCAGGTAATTTTGCTCTGTCTTGGCATTAGGAATGGTTGAAAAATCCAGTTGCGCTCCATACATACAGAGATGCATAGAATTGCCTGCCCTGGAGCAAAACCCACAAAGAGTCTAGTGGCACCTCAAAGGCTTAACCCATTCATTGCTGCATGAATGAGACTCTAAGGTGAATAACACATGGTCTTGGGTGCTGGTGCACATTTTGGTGCAATTGATTACATATCCATGCTGTTCCAAAGGGGCTGGACCCCTTGAACATGTACAGACCACATGCGCTACCATACATGTGTTGAATGCAAAGTGTGGATAACTGTGCACCCACCTAGATTGGCAATCGTGTCATCCTAGAGACCTGGTGTAGGGACATGGTGGCGCTGTGGGTTAAACCGCTGAGCTGCTGACCGGAAGGTTGGCTGTTCAAGACCACGTAACGGGGTGAGCTCCCGTTGCTTGTCTTAGCTCCTGCCAACCCAGCAGTTCGAAAGCACCTAAAAATGCAAGTAGATAAATAGGGACCACTTCGGTGGGAAGGTAATGGCGTTCCGTGCGCCTTGGCGTATAGTCATGCCGGTCACATGACCACAGAAGCTTGTCCTCCTTGGAGCTTAGAAATGGAGATGAGCATCACCCACTACAGTCGGTCACAATTAGACCATTCGGTCGTGAGGATACCTTTAGCTCAGCATCTCTCCGAGTTGCTCTTTGCTGGCATCTCACCTTGTGCCTTTATTTAAGATTATGAAGTCTTTGGGAACAGGAAGAACCTTCTTTATTCCTTGGCTGTGTTGAGTACTCTGAGATTGTTTTGCTGAAAAGCAGTTGGTGGTATGTAATGTATGACTAGGCCTTCATTCAGAAGACATGACTGGTCAGTTTCTCTGCTGGGGTCTCATACGAGCCTTTTAAATACTGGATGAACTTCTTCCTCGTGTACCTTGATACACTTCTTTTCTTGTGGCGCAATAGTGGGTCTTTTGGAAGCTCATGAGTGTGCTCCAGTACAAAGCATGGGAATTGCTTCTGTAAAGGATTTTCATCCTAGTTCTTTCTGAGGTGGTAAATCTCGGGCTGGACTGTGCCATTTCAGAAGGCAGGGGGGCTCAAAGGACTAAATACTCCTCCTTGCACATAGAAAACTAGCATGTCAGGGTAAAGCTAGTCTAGAGCCCTTCTCCCTAAGAGCTGGGCTTGACCCCTTCTCCCTAGCTTCTAGTTTTTCATTATCTGGATATACCCACCTTTGGGAGGGTGAAGTATGGTGGCTATAGGGCCAGTTTAGTTGTGGCACCTTGTCTGTGGAACGCCTCTCCTAATGTATTTGCCTATATGGCTTTCGGGTGCAAAAAACACCCCTGTATATTGTGGGTTGGCTTTTAATTACATTTTCAGTTTTACTGCTGCTCTTAACTACTGTCAGCTGTTTTATTGTAATATACACTATAACAGTTTTCTTTGCTCCCTTTATTGTTGTTGTTGTTGTTGTTGTTGTTGTTATATTTCCGCACAGTCAGACTGATCTTATTGGCTGGTTTGTTTTATCTGCGTATCAAGTCCTTCCCAAGAACTAAGGATGCCTAACTTCTTCTTATTACTATTACTACGACTATTAAAACTACATGAATCACAATCCTTTTTGAATGGAACTGATTGATCGATTCAAATCTCAGCTTGAGATTTAAGTATCAGCGTAATATGTATGATGTTCCCAAAAGTGCTTTTTTTATACTTCTGATGGGTTGTTTATTATAATTATTAATGATTAATATCAATAAATAATTATTAATTATTATTAAGCAGCAATGGACAAAATCAGAATCAAGGCCTTGATTATTATGAATCCATCACAGCAGTCCTGCAATTCTTATGCTAACATGTTTGCAGCTACAAGGAGATGGTGCGGTAAGTATTGCCATGCCACGTGCCCCCCTTCCACTTGCCATCAGAGCCATTCTGGGCAGGAACAGCAACTGCCATCACTGCCCAGAATGGTTCCAGCAGGAAATGGGAGGGGCCTCTTATAAGGTATGTCATGGCTCCGGCCATACTTATCATGCACCATGGGCCGTTCCAGTGCAGTTGATAGGAATACGTAGTTATCAGAAGGGATCCACTTTGCATTGCTATTCTCACAGATTCTGTTATCCTCAGAATTGCATTGTTCAGTATTTGTAGGGCTCAGGCACTGCCACAGGGCAACTGCTGCCCCTGCTCTTACCACGTGATGGATCCGCGTCTGCTTTGCCCATTGTCTGCATGTGGAGGGGGCCCAGAGGGGAGCACCCCCTGCCGATTGACTGCCTGAGGCAACTTGTGCTTCAGTTGGCTTCATAGATGGACCAGTCCTGGTGTCACGTGACCCATTCTGGCCTATTGCTGTTCCCTTGTTGAGCTCGCTGGCTGGTTCCCTGTTGTTGCTTCCATTCATCAGAGCTCCGTGGTGTCACCTGGTCTGGCCCAAGATGGGCTCCCATCCGGTCTACTGTGGGCTCTAGTCTCATGCCAAATTTCAGAGTATTGTAGACTCTAAGCTAAACCGTTTTGCTGGGGTTTGCAAAGAGGGAGGGAGAGAGAGAAAGAGAGATTCAAGGAGGAGAACCTTTATGGTTCCATAAACAGCTGTAAGGTATGTCTCGAGTCAAGTCTGACCGGTCTGTGTTGACAAGGCAATGCCTCCAATTATACAGCATGCTCTGGCCTGCAAGAGCAAAATCAATTTGTTATACATATATATGTTTTCTTCTGAGAGCATGTTGGAGGCACACACATTTCAGGAGCCTAGAGAACCAATTACAGACTGAAACTCACACACCCATTCATCGCTCGGCCAGGGTTGGAGAAGGGTACCCCTCCCACCAGTCAGCCATGGAGTGAGGGGGAATTGCCCACCCTTGTGGAAGAGGCTGGAGGGTGTCAAGGGTTGGGGGAAGAAGCCTGCTGGCTGTTCGTCCATACTCCACTCAGTAGCTCAGTCCAGCAGCAGCTTTGCCTGCCCGCACCCCCACCCCCCGATGAAGAGAGGGAGTGATATTTGCTTGCCCCCGATTTTGCTTCCCTTCCCTTCTTGTGAGCTCTCTGAGGCATCTGGTGGGCCACTGAGATGCAGGAAGCTGGACTAGATGCACCTTTGGCCTGATCCAGCAGGGCACTTCTTATGTTCTTAAGCCCCAGATTGGTTTGCAAGTTATTATAGCTCCCTCCCCACAGACAGGATAGCAAATTCTGTTTTATTTACCTCAGAATTTTCCTCAGAATTTTACCTCAGAAATTTACCTCAGAATGCCAGATACAAGGGAGTGACAACAGGATGCAGGCATCTTGTTGTCCTGTGTGCTCCCTGAGCATCTGGTAGGCCACTGTGAGATACAGGAAGTTGGACCATATCGGCCTTTGACCTGATCCAGCAGGGCTCTTCTTATGTTCTTATGAAAGAAAGGAGGCCGGGAGATTACAAAATGAGGAGCTAGGATCCAGCATGTGCCAGCATCACATCACCCTCCAACACCCTCCCCACCCCACCCCCATTCCTGTCCTCTCCCAGTCTTGTTTTGTTCCATCCCGACCTCCTCCACATCCTTACCTGCTCTGGTGGCTACTTATCTAGTGTATTGCCTTATGCTGGGGGGTGGGGGGTGGGCTGTGGTGGTGGACTATCATTTTTGGTGCTGTAAGGAAGCTTGTCCTGAATTGTTTTTTGTGAGATAGAATTTGTGACAGAGAATTTCCCCCTGTGAGAAATTCTGTGAGAGAGAATTTCCCTCTCAGGTTTTTTGTGAGAATTTCTCCTCCAATGGGTCTGTTTTTGTCATGCCACCACAAGCGTCCAGAATGGAAGGTCATGTATTAGACCTAGGGTGCAATCCTAACCTGGAGTTAGACCAGCACAGTTAGGCCGGCAACATTTGACTGGCGCAAGGGCCGCCATAAAGCATGTTTGGACCACTCTCGGAATCAGGGAGGATGGCGCATGTCTGTGTGCTGGCCTCTCTGACTCCGAGGGTGGTCCAAACATGCTTTATGGCAGTGATGGCAAACCTTTTGGGCTCAGCGTGTCAAAACTTTGGAAAATGCTTAATTTGACTCTGCTGACATGTCAATCCCCCTCACAAACAAAAGAGAAACAGTTCTTTATATTCATTTATTTAAACAAAAAATACAGTCCAATCATGTGTAGTGCTATGTATTCTATAAAGAAACATCAAATAATTGCAAAAATGAAAAATGAATAAAATAAACTCAATTTTGCCAGGTGTTGGAGAGCAGTGGTGTGTCACCTCAAATAATGTGGTGTGTCACCTTTGACACGCATGTCATAGGTTTGTCATCACCATAAAGCACCATTGTGTCCCCTGTGCTGGCCAAACCTGGCTGGCCTAACTGTGCTGGCCGAACTCCAGGTTAGGATTCTGGTCCTAGTTTCAGTAGGTTCACACCTCATCAAGGGTCAGTCTCTAGGTGCTGAAATTTGAGGTGGGGGGAAATTGGGCTGTCAGTCCAAGCGGCTCAGAATCAGGTGTGTGGTCCCAACATGGTCTGTGGTTTTTTTACAAAGCAGCAATTTATCAAATGGGGTGGGTGGAAGCTTTCTCGACAGTGCCCTCACCCAGCAGGCAAGTTCTGAGGAAGATGGAGATTCAGAGAATATGAAAAACTACCCATATTCAAGGAAAGAGAATGAAGACCTCACTGTCCCGTGAGGTACTTCCTCCTCCTCCATGCGTCTGGTTCAGGGTTGTGGTCTGCTGGTGGCCACTTCTGGAAAGTGTGTGTCAGGGATTTGCCTCACGCTTGGCGAGTGACCTGCAGCAGACAAAGAGGCCAGCCAGAGCCCAGTCAATTGGGCTCAATTCAATATGCCAGTTCAATTCAATTCAATATGCCAGGAAACACAGTGGTCAAAGGCAAATCTTTCAGGACTCTGGACAGAGCCCAAGAAGCAAGTGGAATCTGGTTTTAGGGCTGTAGTTTCTGGGGGTTGGGGGGTCTTGGGCCTGGGAGGTTTCTGATTGCTAATTAGGGTTGAGTTCAGTGCTTGAACATGCGCTCCTGTGGCCACGACCAGGTTACTTTTGGAAGCTGGGATCATGACAGTAGACATGTTGAAGAATGACCCAAACATGCCCAGATTCCCTTGAAAAAGCCAGCTCATCTTGACTTCACCACATGGCTGCTTAAATTGCCCAAGGCTTGTCTAGAAGAAAGATTATTTCCTTTGGGGGAATGCTGACGCCAAAATTCAAGTGCCAATATCTTGTGGATCCAAACCAAAAGTGTAATTTTGCCCTCTTTGCATTCCTTTGAAGAATTACTAATCAGTTAATCACTCACGAAGCCGTCAAGATGATTTCAAAGAAACAGGAAAATGGAGGATTCCCCCTTCCTTATGGTGTTCCAGGCGAATGAACTCATCCCATTCCACTTTATTTCAGATGTATTTGTTTAAGCGCTCTTTGCTGTTTTTTTCTGTTTACCAGTGTCAGAGCAGTATACAACAGGTAACACAATCCTAAGAACAGTGTACAACAAGTAACACAATCCTAACCTGAAGTTAGGCTGGTACAGTTAGGCCAGCAAAGTTTGGCTGGCACAAGGGCCATCATAAGGCGCGTTTGGACCACTCTCGGAGTCAGGGAGGATGGCGCACGTCTATGACACACCACAACATTTAGGGTGACACTTCAGTGTTTAGCAACACCTGACACAAATTGAGCTTATTTTACTCATTTTTCATTTTTGCGGTTATCTGATGTTTGTTTATAGAAAACATAGCATCACACATGACTGGACTGTATTTTTTGTTTAAATAAATGAATAACCAATCAATCAATCACTAGTATTTATATACCGCTTTTCAACACAAGTTCACAAAGCGGTTTACAGGCAAATAGTAATAATAAAGCTAAATGGCTCCCTGTCCCAAAAGGGCTCACAATCTAAAAGAATGGAGAACACCACCAGCAACAGCCACGAGAAAGACACTGTGCTGGGGTGAAGAGGGACAATTGCTCTCCCCCTGCTAAATATAAGAGGATGCCACTTTAAAAAGTGCCTCTTGCTCAGTTAGCAGGGGTTATAGAGTATAAAGAACTGTTTCCCTTTTGTTTGGGAAGGAGATTGACACACCAGCAAAGTCAAGTTAAGCATTTTCCGAAGTTTGACATGCCGAGCCCAAAAGATTTGCCATCACTGAGATAGACTGTATAGTCTCACAGAGGGCTTTCTCTGCCAAACTGCAGGTTTAGAATTCCAGAACTGGCCAGAAACGAAAGGCACACAGGGGTTAAGGAAGAGCGGGAGTCTTTGCTAAAAGAACCTTTCAGGTGGTGGCTTGTGACTGGTATGATGACACTCTCCTTCCTCTTTTCCAGGTCTTTGGCTATTGGACACCAATATTCCTCTCTGGGGACACAGCCCATCCTCTGTGGCAGCATTCCAGGGCTGGTGCCCAAGCAGCTGCGGTTCTGTCGGAACTATGTGGAGATCATGCCCAGTGTAGCGGAAGGGGTGAAGATTGGCATCCAGGAATGCCAGCACCAGTTTCGTGGTCGTAGGTGGAACTGCACCACTGTGAACGACAGCTTGGCAATCTTTGGGCCTGTGCTGGATAAAGGTGAGCGCATGGCTTTGTAATGGGAATGATGGAGATGGACGGACGACAAAGGACATTTGGGGTGGGGGAATCAAGAGGCAGTGAAAATCTTTGGGGGAGGGGGGAATTGGTAACTGTTGACTTTATCCATCTGACTGGCTGGGACGTCAGAAAGTGCTTGTGACTTTAGTTATGTTGCAGTTCAGGCTAAATGTACATCTGTGGAGTCAGTTGGTTGTAGTCAGGTACAATTTTTTCAATCTTCTTCATATAACCAAAGCTGGTTGCTTATCTCTGTTGCACACGGACAGGCTGACTTTGACTCAACTGCTAGGACAGCACGAGGTGTTCACTAATACGCTAAACTAAGGGCGCAATCCTAACCTGGAGTTAGGCCAGCCCAAGTCCCTTGTGCCAGGCCAGGACTGTTGCAAATGCACCATAAAGCACATTAGGCGCACTCTCTGAGTCAGGGAGGATAGTGCACATCCGCTGGACGGCGCCCTCGCACCAGTGCTGCATGCGCAGGGCTGACGCAGGTGGCTTGCGTTGGCCCACAGGCGCTTCTTGGATTGTGCCCTCAAAATATTCTCCCCTCCCCCCCAAAGTAGAAATAGCCATGATACTTTGAAATCAGAATTGACTCCCACATTTAAAGCACGGTTTCTTTTCCAAAATCTACCTTATCGGTTTCATTGTTTCTTATATAAGGAGAGCACTGATGAGTAGGTTGGGAGGAGCTGCTGCCAATAAGCTTGGGGCACCCAGTGTTGTCCTGGGGCTTTCAGGATCCTGGTGTTAGCAGACATTTCGCCAGGCACCTGCTGTGCCCTATATCGTTTTGCATACGACCTCCACTGATGTCAAATGCCACTGCCCAGTCTACGAAATACCCCATCCTCTCTAGAAGGAAGCTTCCTTCACCCTCTACACAAACCTCTTTATTTAAAATATTTATTCCCTGCCTTTCCCCTCCAAAAACAGGCATCCAGGGCAATTTGGCTCTTTCCCTGCCCCGAACGGGGAGCCTTTCAGGATGTCATTACTATATTAAAGCACTTAGCGACCCACACCCTCCCCAAGGAACTGACACTGCTGTTAAGATTAGCTCGTCCTAATGCGGAGCAAACACCAATTGACCTTGCGTCAGAAGTGCAAGATGACCTCCGGAACACGTTTCATGAAGACTATCCTGGTGGTGATTTAAGCGGCTGACCTTATAAGTTCACCCTTGGGGGCAGGAAAGGTGAGGGTTTGTACTGACAAATTGTGTGGGGAGGTCAGAGGCAGGATTGTCTTCCTTCCCCTGGAGTCTAACGAGGCGACATTTGGCACACCCCAGTTTCTGATCTGCAGTTTCTGGTTCCCTGATTGGTTCGACAGGTCAGCTGGCATCTGAATCAGGACCACACAGGACATTAGCTTAAGCCTGTCACTAGTGCCAGTGTTTTTGATTTGACTTTCAAAAATAAGAGTCACAAGAGGGCCAAATCCAGATTAGGGCTGCAGTGCTGGGAGGAGAGAACATAACATAAGAACATAAGAAGAGCCATGCTGGATCAGGCCAAGGGCCCA
>JAJKFI010000119.1:2368141-2382459 GCA_029204185.1 Lerista edwardsae
GACAGCGAAACGGAGCGTTACGCAACAGGCGGGCTGCCGCTCACCCGTTCCTCCCGCCCAGCGTACCGGTTACATGACACTACTGGCCGTGTGGCTTTTCTTCTTTCTGAGAGCGCAATCCTAAGGTGCGTTGGAACAGCAAGGCCGGCAGGCCTGCACTAAACCCAGCACAGCTTCAGTGCACTGGGGAGGCTCTGCAGGGCTAGGGCACATTTGCGCCCTTGCCCCAGGGGAGGCTCCAGCCTCCCCTAGGGATTCCTCGGATTTGCGCCTGCTGTATATAGAGCCAAGGAAGCTGCACGGCCTGAATCAGGGCTGCGCGGCCCAGGGATGGAGGATGGGTTGTGGCTTACTGGCCGCATCCTGGCCCCGCCCCCCTCCCTCCCTGGGCCGGCAGGCCTAGAAATGTTGCTATAACTCTGGCTCGTGAAAAGGGTGTAGGAAAGCTTGAACAATTTAACTGTCCAAAGCTAGACAGAGGTTGGTTTACTAGAAGTAAACATAACGGTGCTTATATCTATAAAATATCCTGGTGCTTCTGTGTGTAAAAAGGAGTAGCTTCTGGAGTTTGGGAGACTGGTGTGGGGGGAAGGAAAGATTTTAAGTCCGAAGACACAAATATGCGGCACAGATACTGTATGTTAAGACATTCTGGGTTTGTTTCGTTTCTAGGCTGAGATTGTGCAGAGATGTGGAGTTCAGTATTGTCGCTCCTGTCGAAATGCCCTGTTCAGTTTTGCTTTTTGTTCGCCTCGGTTCAGTTGTTTTTTGCTCAATCAGTGGCTGAAGGATACGCCTACCATATAATTTAATGAAGATGAAAACCGTTTTAACTTTCCAAAGGAACCCTAGGCACTGGAGTTACGCTCGGAATACTTTGCTACGTGTCCCCCTTCTATGGAACAACACCAATGTTTCTCAGGGTGCAATCCTCACCTGGAGTTAGGCTTGCACAGTTAGGCCAGCAAAGTTTGGCTGGCACAAAGGACACCATAAACATAAAATATGTTTGGACCACTCTCGGAGTTGGAGAGGCCAGCCCACAGACACGCGCCATCCTCCCTGACTCGGAGGGTCCTATACTGCACTGGATTAGCAAGGCTGGCCGGCCTGGGCCAAATCCAGCACAGTATAGACGAGGCTGGAGCCTCCCAATGGCAAGGGCACGTTCTTGGAGAGGCTCCAGCTTCCTCTATGGGCTCTTTGGATCTTTGCCTGCTGAACAGCAAGCACAGAGCCAAAGAGACCGTGTGGCCTGACTTTGGGCCACGTGGCCTCCCAAACAAGTATAGGATTTGGCCTTTTGGCTGAATCCTGGACCTACCCACCTCTCACCCCCAACCCTCCTCACCCCCGCCAATCCCGTGTCCAGACGGACACAGAGGCTCCATCACGCCAGCCGGCTTTGGCCAACGCAACGGGCGCAATGGGACCAGTGCTGCCTGCAGCGCCGGTCCCGTTGCCTTAGTGCCAATGCGGCGGTACCAATCGGTGCTCCTGCATTGGCACTTAAGTGCGCAGCATCAACGCAACCCTGTTGCATCGATGCTGCGCAGTTTCTAGGATTGCGGTGTGAGAGTGGTCCAAAAGCACTTACGGTGTCCCTTAGGCCAGCCAAACTAGGCTGTGATGGCGTAACTCCAGGTTTAGGATTGGACTCTCAGTCGGGAGCCGTGATTTAAGTGTGCAGTGCAGACTTCAGGAGCCGAGCCAACCATTGTCAAGGCTCTGCAGAGCAAGGGTGTCGATCACAGGCTTCCAGGAGTTCCCTCCTTCTGCCAGAACCTTGGGAGCTCACCCAAGGTGTTTACAATGACACAATAAAACTGGAAAAAATAATTATCACCGCGATAAAAGCAAAACCACAGAGGCACTAATCCAAAACAAACTTAACAAAAAATGCCTAATATGGAATCAACTATTTACAGTTCGCTTGACTGTTCCCGATTCTAAAAAAGGATAAACACCTCTCTTGATACTGCCTACTGTGAGTCTAATTGGATATAGATCCTTGATCATATTAGGGCACAACCCTAACCAACTTTCCAGCACTGGCATACCTGTGCCAAAGAGGCACGTGCTGCATTCTGAGGTGGGGGGGCAGTCACAGAGGCCCCCTCAAGGTAAGGGAATGTTTGTACCCTTACCTCAAAGTTGCATTGCCTTTACCATGGTGCTGGAAAGTTGTTTGGGAGTGCAGCCTTAATGATATCACCAGCTTTATCTCTAGATCTGTTGGTCAGACTCTTCTGTTATAGAAAATGTATAGTAATACAGGGAAACGCAAAAAAAAATTTTTTGAATCTGTTGGATACAGCCAGAATGGTAACTGCCTATACATAGAAAAATACAGACTTGCCATCTATTTGTTATTAAGATTTAGGGAAATTGTTTGTGTGATAAGATTGACTAACTCAGAGCTCCTCAAACTGGTGGGTCGCGACCCACCAGCCTGTGGAGTACTGCCCTGATTCACTTTAAGGGGCAGGGAGGGGAAGAAAACACAATAGGAAACCACTTCCAGTTTTCAATCACGAAACTGGAAGTGGTTTCTGATTGTGTTTTTCAGTAAATTAGAGCCTTGGGGAGCCCCACGGAGGCTTCTGCGAATCTCCCCGCTTATGTGGCAACAGGATGCAAGCATCTTGTTGTCTCATGCCTCCCTGGGGCACCTGGTGGGCCGCTGTGAGATACAGGAAGCTGGACTAGATGGGCCTTTGGCCTGATCCAGCAGGGCTCTTCTTATGTTCTTATGTTCTTATGTTAAAAACAACCCCTTTTGTCCAGGCAGTGGCACAATCCTGGGGATCATGTTGCTGATGCAGCCCCACCCCCACAAACACTTACATGGTCCCCTCCTCCCAGGGAGGACTTTGAGGACCACTAGACTAACTAGTTAGTGAGAAGGCAGGCAGGCAGGCAAGCAAATGATTATTTTATTTTTTTAATGAGTTTTGAATTTATGTTGGAATGATAATGGACCACTGAACTGAACTGAACTGAACTGAACTGAACGTGGCTGCCAAGTTGTGCAACTGGGAAAAATGGGAGATTATGGCATCCTTGACTGTGGGAGAGAAGTGCATGAGAAGCAACGGTTTGGGTGGAATGAGTAAGCTGTGGATCAACAGCCTAGAAGATATCAGTGAGATAAAACTTTGGATTAGAAATGGTCTAGCACCGGGGTAGTCAACGCACAGCACGTGTGCCACTAGTGGTACGTAGGCACTTCCTAAGTGGCACACGCAAAGCTGCCTGTCACAGCCACACTGGTTGATGCAGGTCTCCACCGCTGCCAAGCGCAAGTGCACAGAACTTCTCCCGGTGCAAACCCCAGAAAGAGAGCAACAAGGGCCAAAGATAGCCAAACAGAGGCTCAGCAAAACTCATGGGCCAGTGAAACCACCCAAGCAGGCCTGGAGAGGGCTGAAATAGGGTCGAGTGGCACATTCCGAGATACCGTACATGAAAACATGGCACATGGTGTGCTGTGAGTTAGCCACCCCTGGTCTAGCAGTTTTAAAATTCCAATCATAGCTAAGAAAGAGTTGTCTGTCTCTTCACCCTAGCTGTTTAAATTGTGTCAGAGGACACCAAAGCACTGTGTGGTGCGTTTTCCAACTCATTCTTTTCCAGTTGGTTCCATTGGTGTGGCTGCTGTGATGTCATGAATTAGGGGTGGAAGAAAGGGGGCAGAGAACAGGGGGTTGATCACCTTTAGGGCGCAATCCTGACCTGGAGTTAGGCCAGAACAGTTAGGCCAGCAAAGTTTGGCCGGCACAAGGGACACCATAAAGTGTGTTTGGCCCACAGTCCGAATCAGGGTGGATGGTGCACATCTGTGTGCTGGCCTCTCTGACTCCGAGAGTGGTCCAAACATACTTTACAGTGTCCCTTGTGGCTGTCAAACTTTGCTGGCCTAACTGTGCCGGCCTAACTCCAGGTTAGGTTTGCGCTCTTAATTTGTGTTTACCTTTAAACTGATCACCTCTAAACTGTGCTTAATGGTGGCTTTGCAAAGAAAAAGGCGGGAAGCCCCTGGCTGTGTGAGATTTGGTGAATCATAATTGTCCCTCTTCACCCCAGCTCAGTGCCTTTTCTGTTGCTGGTGGTCTGTCTTTTTTGTCTTTTTTTTTTTTAGATTGCCCTTTGGGATAGGGAGCCATTCAACTTTATTATTACTATTTGCCGGTAAACGACTTTGTGAACTTGGTGTTGAAAAGCGGTATATAAGTACCCATTGATTGACTGATTGATTTTGTAGACCCCAGAGTTGGTAGCTTGTCTCAAAATGGCTGCCGTCCCTCAGCCAATCGAGGGGAGGGAGGGGAGGGCAGTGTACCCTTCACGCGCATATTGCAAAATTTCTAATAAAGGATCTCTGTCTGTTTGGGTTGGGCCTTTCCTGGCAACAGACAATCCACTGAAAGAATTGAGAACTCTTCCAAAGGCCTCAGGCCCTCAACCCAAGCCGGTCATTAACTGACAGGAATTTCCCTTCCCATCAATCATTGCTGGGCCTTAATCATTCCCAAGTAGCTCCAGTTTTATCCCAGTCAATTCCACCAAAACTCTGGAGCAGCAGCCTCAGCGTCCAGGAAAGAAGAATAAATAAATGGAGTCATTATGGAAATGTAGGACGCTGGAAGAAGATAGATCAAATATACATTTCTCTCACTTTTATGCTCCTTAAATGTCCGCACAAACTGAATGCTAATGAGCGATGATTTGTGACTTCCCTCATACCATCTCAGAAGCCATTCGTGGGTGTGTGTTTTTCTTGAGACTACGTGGAAGAATCCTCTCACATCTTTTCTAGTTTTCTCTGAGACAGCTTGAAAAAAGGAAAGGAGCACCATTCTTCTTTTCCACCCCCACCCTTTTATTGCCTTTATATTCTTACCTGAACTTGGTCCTATATTGCTTTTGATTATTCACAATCAGAAGTTCACAAACAGCAATGTCTTCATTTTGGGTAATGAGCTGTCATTAATGTCTATAGGAAAAGGTCTTATAGGAAAGATGAGAGCCAGTGTAATGCAGTGGGCTGAAGACTGAACTTCAAAGCAGGAAGTCTCAGCTTGCATCTCCCTCTTAGCCACCATCTTCTGCACCTGCAGTACAGGGACTATTATACTTACTGCTGTAGGTCGCTAGATAATACATGAAGCATTCTGAATGCTTGCAAGCACTACGTCGTTGCTAACTTTTTGTTTCTGAACAACATTTCACCACAGTTCATGCAACATTTTTCACAGCTGTGTACAACGTTAAAACAATGGCAGAAATGACCAAGCTGTTAAGTAGGTACAGTGCATAAAAACAAGAGGCATAGTTGCCTTTGTCTTTCTCCAGAAGCACAGTGGGAGGAGGCTATCAGTACACCCTTAGAAGAGAGGACCAGGGCTGCCCCCAGAAGGCTAAGATGAACCCCCAGAGGCTAAGATGGGGAGGGCAATGCAATCTCTGGGTTAGTGGGTAGCCTATCTCTGAATGCCAGATGCAAGGAAAAGGCAGGGCTTCCCTGAGGCATCTGGTGGGCCACTGTGAGATGTAGGAAGCTGGACTAGATGGGCCTTTGGCCTGTTCCAGCAGGGCTCTTCTTATGTTCTTAAGGCCCGGATTAGGCTGCAAGTTATTATAGCTCCCTTCCCACAGACAGGATGGCAAATTCTGTTTGTTTTTTTTTACCTTATATTTACCTCAGAATTCTATCTCAGAAATTTACCTCAAAATGCCAGATACAAGGGAGTGGCAACAGGATGCAGGCATCTTGTGGTCTTGTGTGCTCCCTGAGGCATCTGGTGGGCCACTGTGAGATACAGGAAGCTGGACTGGATGGGTCCAGCAGGGCGTATATTCTTATGAGATCAGGAGGGAGAACATTCCACCCTGAGCTCAACAGCTCTAATGACCTACTTCCCAGAAGGTTAAATCTGCAGACAAGATTCTCCAAACAACAGGTGGTATCATTACCAACCTCTGTTGTTTGACTGGATGTGATCATTAGTACATTAATATGGAACAATTCAGCACAATGCCCCACAGAAGAATGACCGAGACCAGGTACCAGGTGTTTTGTTAACTGTTAGAAGACAACGTGAGAGTAGACAAAACCCCTAGAGGGTCTCTGACTGGCAAAGCAGACGTTTGGGCAACTCACCAGCTCTCTCGCTTACAGAAACTTTGTGAACTAACTTTGTAAGTGTACTTAATTTGTCTAGCAGTACGCCGTGTTTTCGGTGGATTAATTACCGTGCTCATTCATCACAATCACCAGCCTTTCCCCTAGTAACAATGCCAGGGCTGGGGAAGAAATGAATGCGCTTCCCAAAAATTCTCCCCAATATTCTCGACTGTGAATGTTGATGTTGAATGTGCTCCAGGATACGTGCCAAGTATTCTCCGACAAGTCGTTGTCTTTATTTGATACCAAACGATATCTGATTTCGGCATTTGAGGTTTGACAGTTAATAGTTCATTGTCTTACATCGTTGACATACAATGGTGCAGTACTGATCGCTGATATGCGGGGTTGTCGCAAAAATCTTTCTCAGTTTTGCTGTCCCACTTCAGATAGTGAAATTGAGTGGTGGGGGCATGTTGACCAAGGGCCAAAGAAAGAGGGTCTTACCAGAGATGGTGGCTCTTCAGCTTTGGGTGGCTGGCAGCTGCCATTTTTTTCCCAGAATTCCCCTGGAAAAATAATACCATAGCAGCAGCAGCAGAAGCAGCAGCAGCAGCATAACTCAGAACATAGCTCAATTACACCTTGGATCCCCCACCCAAAAATTACATTGGGGGGGAAGCAACACTTACTGCATTCCTGGTTCAGTTTCTTGAAGTGCAAGCCTTCTTGTTCGATTTAAAGGGACTACAGAAATGAAGGTGCTCCTTCCTTCACAAGATCCCTGGAAATCAAACCGGAAATCCTGCACTTCTGTGTTTAAAGAAACTACACCTGGAGCAAGAGGAAGAGGGAGTGATTCCATTCTGCTCGCTTCTAGCAGGCAAGAAGCAGAATCAGTGCAGCCGTATCTGCAGCAGAAGGGAGGTGGCAGCACACTTGAGGTGAAGGGCACCCCAAATCCACCACCCTCCATCCCCCCATCTGTAGCCGATGCACCTTGTCAAAAGATGGGGCAAACCCACTGGCATAGCTTATGAAAGTGTAGCCCAGTGCAGAAGGCAAAATGATGCCCTGGAAGTGATGTCACAACAGGAAGTTACATCACAGTTGTATTTTCATTTCCTTGGGTTTGTTTGTTTGTTTTTTGTCATAACATTTGATAGAATGAAGGTATTACTGTCCGGCTTGTTTCCATTGCATTCGGCATGAAATTCCACATCGAATGGTATATAATATGATGGTATTATTCATACATACCAAGATTTTCACCATTTTGGCCACTAGTGTCAAGCTCAGCTTGTTGTTCAGTCGCTAAGTCGTGTCTGACTCTTTGCGACCCCCTGGACCACAGCACGCCAGGCCTCCCTGTCCTCCACTAGCTTCCTGAGTTCGCCCAATTTCATGTTCATTGCTTTGGTGACACTATCTTATCATCTCATCCTCTGCCGCTCCCTTCTCCTTTTGCCTTCCATCTTTCCCAGCATGAGGGTCTTTTCTAAAGAGTCCTCTCTTCTCATGAGGTGGCCAAAGTACTTGAGCTTCTGCTTCAGGATTTGTCCTTCCAGGGAGCAATCAGGGTTGACTTCCTGGAGGACTGACCGATTGGATCTCCTTGCAGTCCAGGGGACTCTCAAGAGTCTTCTCCAACACCATAATTCAAAAGCTCAGCTTGATGTCCCCCTAAAGCTTGTTGCCCAGCGCAATTGCACCCCCCTGCACTTCTTTGGAGACGCCCCAGGGCACACCAGGCATCTTAGGGGTCCTTTGAGAGGAAAAATAGCAGCCACTTGCCAGCCACAGGAACAGCAGTGCCACCAAGAATGACACTACACAAAAGTGGGAGTAGCCCCCTTGCCCCCAGTAGAACTTTTGGCCCCACCTTAATCTTCAATTCTGCTTACTGATTTTTTTGTGGGGAGATTGGCGACTCAGTGTCTTGCACAAGTGGTGCCCGTTTTCCTCATAGTGCATTCCTTAAAATATGATTGTGGTTTTTATTAAGGGTTTTTTTTTTCAACATTCTTTACCATATTGAAGTAGACAGCTTTGATTTTGGCATAGAGGGGAGAGAGAGAAAACACAACTTTGGAACATGGTTTGCTGGCAGATCTCTCCTAATTGGAATATGCCCTTTGGATATTTGAAAATTGGCCCAGATATGGTATTTAATGAATAACACTTTAATTAAATTTTTACATATTAAGGATGCAGCAGTAGAAATAGTTAGGCAAATGACACAGGCATTAATCACGAACATGTGAGTCAGTCTGCGGAGGCATACATTAACCATGCGTAGGAAACACCCTTTCCTTTGAAGGCAATGTAGAGGATGCTGGAAGAGCAAGGCACATAATTAAAACGAGAGATGGATACAAGCAATAGGAGATAAAGCAGGGGGGGAATGTCAGAGCAGGAAATCTACAGAACCGCAAAGGATGCTACACAAACTGGCAGTGGAAGCTTCCTCCGTGTTGCTGGATCTTACTCCAGATGGCGCTTTGTGGAATATTTGCCACCCTGATCTGAATCAAGACTGCCTTGGAATCTAGAAGATTCTGTAGCAGGACTGGAAGGTTAAAAATTGTCATTTGGAATTGGAAGACCAATCGTCAACCGAAAACATTTTTAGAGAGCAATCCTAATCTGGAGTTAGGCAAGTACAGTTAGGCCAGCAAAGTTTGGCTGGCACAAGGGTTACCTAAAGCATGATTGGACCACTCTTTGGAATTGGTGAGGATGGTGCATGCCTGTCTGCTGGCCTCTCTGACTCTGAGAGAGGTCCAAACATGCTTTATGGTGTCCCTTGTGCCAGCCAAACATCTTCATTAAATGTGTTCATATTAGATATTTCCAATCCCTCTTTGCTTCCCTTTAGGGTACTAGTTCCCAAACTGTGGGTCATGGCTCCAGGGCTGGCTTCAAGAGTGGTGGGGCCGAATATGGAGCATTCCCACGGGCCCCCCTCCTTGCACCCCCCACCAAGAAAAGTGTTTGTGGTACCGCACATTCCACCTGGAAATCATTGGTGGTGACATGATGACGTCACCACCAACCACTTCCAGGAGACCCATTTTGGGCAGTATGGAGGAAGGAGCAAGTGGGAGGGCCCAAGGCTAAGCTTCTCTGCTCATAGAACATAGACTTATAGTTCATAGAAATCCCAGCTGTAGCAGCAGGTGATATGCTCACTGTGCTGGAGCAGGGGCCCCTAAAGTGCGGGGCCCAACGTGACTACGATGGTCCCATTGGCTTAAGGCCGGCCCTGTGTGGATCCCTAGGGTGCTGCAGAAACCAACCAGGGCAGCCATGGAATGCTCGCGAAATCCTTTCGCCCTATACAATGCATAGGACTGTAGCCCTAATGGGGAGCCAAGCCAATGGCCCAATAAGTCAAGGGAGCCATCTGTTTAAAAAAAATTGGGAATCACCACTCTTTTTAGGCTGAAAGCAGATGTCATATTTCCTTAAACAATGGTCATCATAGGTGCTTCACCCACAGTGCAGTCCAGCTTATAGCGCACTAGTACACACCAGTTGGTCAAATGCTGGCTCAACCCTCAGTTTTACCCATTTAGAGTGCAATACTAACCTGGAGTTAGGCCGGCATAGTAGGCCAGCAAAGTTTGGCCAGCACATGGGACATCGTAAAGTATGTCTGGACCACTCTTGGAGTCAGAGGGGCCAGAACACAGACGTGCGCCATCCTCCCTAACTCCGAGAGTGGTCCAAACATACTTTACGGTGTCTCTTGTGCCGGCCAAACTTTAGTGGCCTAAGTGTGCCGGCCTAACACCAGGTTAGGATTGTGCCCTCATTTATGTGACATATTTCTATATTATATGTCCTTTCCTCCGAAGAACTCTGCGTGGTGCACATGGATTCTCCCTCTCCTTTTATCCTCACAACAACCCTGTGAAGTAGGTTAGGTGACTGGCCTAAAATCACCCAGTAAGCTTCATAGCTGAATGGGGGTTTGAACTCAGGTCTTCACATCCCATTCTTAGCTACCCTGGCTAATATCTATGCTAGCAACCTCTTATGGACAGAAATTAGCTGTCCTAATTAAAGGAGGTTGTGTAAATGAATGATTAGAGCTGGGATTCAGGCGACGGGTGTGCGTGCATGCATTTTTGTGTGTGTGTGTGTGTGTGTGTGTGTGTGTGTGTGTGTGTGTGTGAAGGCCTTGTGAACAACCCTGAGCTCCAGCAGCCACCTTTTGAAAGGAGACCAGTAGACATCCCCCAAAACACAGGTTATGACCTGTGACCTTCCTATGAGAAATTGTTGCCTTTTAGGATGTGTTCGGAGGCCTGTCCTTTTCATCAAATGCGTGTTTCTCCTTGCTGTGGGAGGCAATCACACCAGTATATCATTAACTCGTAGAGAAAAGGGGCTGTAAAAGGACTTGATGGGGGACCTTAGCCCGCACCCTGCTGGGGTCTGCTCGGAGCACAATATCCCAGAGACCAGGAGATTAAGCTAAAGAGAAAAAGTGAAAATGCTTTTCACGATTCACACGCCCTTTAGATTGTTTTATTAAACCATTTGAATAGGGATTTCCCTTTCGGCTGGCGTCGGGGCCCGGCCAACGCATAGTTCTAGGTTGCTATGACTTGGTTGGTTCTTGCTAATCAGTGGCAAGGGCAAACTTCATATAAAATATCTTGGGCCATTGTTGGCCTAACGTGCCGTGACACCTCCATGACAAAAGGGGATTCATTCCCCCCAGCAGGTAATAAGGAAGACTTGCCACACCAACCAAGCCGGGCTGTCAAGAGGAATCATGCCAAGTGAGATGGACTCTTCCATTCCATTCTCAGGTGGGCTCAGGCAATCCTTTTGTCTGCAGAGTCTGCTGATCACAGAAAATGATTTTCCGCAGGGTGGGGGAGGGGAGACGTGTGTGTGTGTGTGTGTGTGTGTGTGTGTGTGTTTTCCAGAAGGTGCCGAGAAGACCCTCGAGGAGACCCTTCCATGCTTCCCATGGAAATAAGGTCAGGCAGCCGAGGGTGAGAAGGTTGCCCAAGCAGCTCGTTGGTAGCAGGATCGCAATTTGGAAGTACTTGCCCAAGCCCCTCTTTTGGAAAGGACACTGCTGGGCTGGTCCGCCCAACCCCCTGCCCCGAGGTGCGACACTCACTACAGTCTGCTTATGAGGTTGGGAGAAATTAAAAAATCAACTCCAATTTCCCGCTACAAGGAAGGGCTGGTACAGTCAGTCCTCATTATCCGCTAGAGTTAAGTTCTTGGAAGTCCTCACAGATAGCAAATTCACAGGTAACGAACCATGCGATCCATGGGGTAACTATGGGATCCATGCGATCCATGGGGTAACTATGCGATCCATGGGGTTAGGTGCAAAGGCTACCTTCTCTGCCATCCGAGGAATCCAGCAGAGTGCAGCAGGAAGTGCCCAAAGATCTCTGAATGCTGCAGAGACCCTCCAGAGGCTGCAGGGACCTTCAGAATGGCACCTGCCACCAGCACGGACCCCCTTAAATATGGCTGGCGGAAGCTTCTGCTGGCCATTTTAAAGGGGACAGCGCTGGTCGCAGGTGCCATTCTGAAGGTCCCTGCAGCCTTTGGAGGGTCTCTGCATAGTGGACAATGAGGCCCCCTCCCCCTCCGCATCAATGGGAGCGCATACATGCTTGCCGAATCAAATGGCATCTCCTGCATGTTGCCATCACTGTCCCAAATAGCTCCGGCAGCGAGTGGGACAGGCTGCTTACATGGCGCACTGTGGCACTTGCAAGACTGACTGCACCACCACCCCTGTAACTTCTGTTACTTCCCCAAGTCCTTCTCCCCAAAATCTATTCAGACTACTAGCCAATGTGATCTGATACAAATTCATTTCCTGATGCAAATGGGATGCTCAGCCTGTTCTCCGGTTTAACAAATCCCATCCACCAACTTTTCCCATGGGAAACTTTTGTGCAGTGAGTCCACTTTCCTCTCCTGGAGAAAGACCTGCCCAGATTTTCCTTGGGCGCCACCAGGCAGCTTTTTCCATAACTTCCTAGGGAAGCTTGTTTGGACAGCAAGAGCATGCAGGCTGCTCCACACTTGTGGGACCTCCAGAGAATTGCCAAGTTTTAAATGAGAATTGCCTGAGTGGGAAGAACTTCCCTTTGGGCTCGCTTTGGTGAAAGCACTTAAGGGTTGAACTTGGCATACAATGGCGAGATTTTGCGTAGCTTGTGCCTGTGTGCCTGTGTGTGACGCAGCACGCTACTCCTGGAGATGATGCATTTTAAGACAACTGTCTGGTGCTTTTATTGGTTTGGGTTTCTGTTAACTTGGGCAATGGGCAGTGTGATTGTGAAATAAGTGTCATTTGAAGGGCTTGTGTTTTGTGTTTGGTACCATCCCTGTGTGGGGAGAGAGGTGGGTGAGAGTTGCCACCATCACACACAGGATGGGAAGGAGCAGACTTGGCAGGAAGAGACAGACAGGTCCAGAAAGAGGACGGAGGTCTAGACTAGTGAGTGATGTTTCTCTGTCTGGCTCTTTCCCCCATCCAGCATGCCCAAGGCTGTCTCTGGCTTGAAAGTGCTGCTGCTGCTTAATGCCAGTTCAGTCCGTGGTAAGGCTGCAGCCATCCCAGCCCTGATCCTGAATGAGCAAACTAGCCTGGCGTGTTGGGCAGAGACTTAGCGTGCAATCCTAACCTGGAGTTAGACCAGCACAGTTAGGTCGGCAAAGTTTGGCTGGCACAAGGGCCACCGTAAAGCACAAGGGCCACCGTAAAGCTGTGCGCTGGCCTCTCTGACTCCAAGAGTGGTCCAAACATGCTTTATAGTGGCCCTTGTGCCAGCCGAACTCCCGTTGTGGATTGCGCTCTGCATTGAATGAGGCAGGTTTGATACCCTGCAGGGTTCAGAGCTGGAGTAGCAGGCCCTAGGCTTGGAGTCAGGGGCAGGGCCAATAAGAGGGGAGGGGTAAAGGGGGGTATTTGCTAGGATCTTTTCTTATATTTTCCTATCTCAAATCCCAGGTCAAATCTGGGAGGAAACAGGCTACAGTGGCTCTGTGGATTTGGTTACCATGCCAGTGTACACAGTATAGGAGTTCTAGGATGGCAGCTGCTGTACCTTTTGGTGCACACAGGACACTTTCCATTCTAGTGTGAGTCTAAATGCAACAATGCTAATTTTCTGCAGCAATTTTCTACATTTAAAATATGTTAGAGAGACTTAGGAATGTGTTTGGTTTTCCGTATTACTGCATCTAGCTGGTGATGCCGCATGGGCTCCATATCAGGAAGACCAGTAGACCTGGGCTCCAAAGACTCCATTTTCATTACTCTCCCCCTTCCCTCCCCCTTTAGTTGTTGTTGTTGTTGTTCAGTCGCTACGTCGTGTCCGACTCTTCGCGACCCCCTGGACCACAGCACGCCAGGCCTCCCTGTCCTCCACTAGCTTCCAGAGTTCGCCCAATTTCATGTTCATAACTTCGGTGGCACTATCCAACCATCTCATCCTCTGCCGCCCCCTTCTCCTTTTGCCTTCCATCTTTCCCAGCAGGAGGGTCTTCTCTGAAGAGTCCTCTCTTCTCACGAGGTGGCCAAAGTATTTGAGCTTCAGATTCGGTCTTTGTCCTTCTAAGGAGCAGTCAGGCTCGATCAGCAATCTTTTGGAAGGGACCCAAAAGAAATGTTGTACCCCCTGATAAAGTTCCTCTCAGAGGTCAGGGAGGAAGGATTGTGGTGGTCTATCACAGCAGCAGCACCCCTTATCAGATGCCCAGTCCAGAAGTTAGCTCGTTTTGAGTGTGTGCATCTGGTGGTGGGAGACGAAGAGATTAGGAATTCTGCCTCTGTGCCTCCCACCCAACTGCCCAACAGTTTCTCCACCTGAGCAGCAGGTGGGTTTGGGGGCGGTGTTGGTCTTCCCCAAGCTGCGGGATTTCAGTGTCCACACTGATGCCCACCTCAAGTGCAGCAGCTCAGGAGGCCATGGCCACATGACCACTGTGGGTCTATCTTTGCTTGTATCTGGCCCTCTAGCAGGGCACACGTGGGATCCGGTGTTTGCTGTTGGACAGCCTAATGGTGATCCGCAGGCGAGGAGTATGTGGTTACTAGAGGGTTGCTATGGGCCGGATAGAAGCTCTCCGAGGGCCACGATCCAGTAGTGTCAGCCTACCGGTACGCTGGGCGTGTCTTCCGGGTGAGCGGCAGCGC
>JAJKFI010000119.1:2392517-2440305 GCA_029204185.1 Lerista edwardsae
CCCCCCCCTGCCGCCGCGCTTTCCCGGAGACGGCTCCGCCCCTTCGAGAGAGAGAGCGCGCGCGCGGGCCGTCCTTCACGCGCGCTCTGGACGAGCAACCGCCGCGCGCACGCCCTCGACTCTCTCTGCGCTCTAACGGTTGTTTGGATGCGAGGCGAAAACTGCCGCGCATGCTCCCGTAAGTTTAGCGCCCCCCCCCCACGCACCGCTTTGAAAGCTTGCCCCTGGTTTCGAAGCCCTCCGGCGCTTTCTTCTTCATTTTTAAACCCCGCCTCCCTCCCAGTGCGCAAGCGCGCCTGGTCGTCTGGCTGTGAGGCGCTTCCCAACGTCCCGCCTCCTCCCTTCCCTCTCGATCTCCTCGCTCCACCAGCTATCCGGGTCCTTCTCCCTCTTGCCCTCCCGTTGCCGCCTGAGGTAAAAAAAAAAAAACCCTCCTCCACCTTGTTTCCCGTCGTGCCTTGCGCAATCCCTGGCACTGACGTGGCCGCTGGGAGCCGCCATCTTTTGTGCCTGGGTGCAGTGAGCGAGCGGGTGAGAGGGAGGAGAAGGGACGAGAGGAAGGAAGAGAGAGAGAGGGAGGGAGAGACAGCCAGGCGGGGAGGGGGGGAAGAGAGAGAAAAGCGCAGGAAGGAGCAGCCCGGCCCAGCGAGGCAGACCGAGACGCCGCCCGGTAAGGAGCGCGGTTCGCCGTTCCCTGGCCCCGTCCAGCTCCTCCTTGGCAGGGCCAGTGAGGCGGCGGGAGCCCTTCGAGGCCTGGGCCGGACGGCGGTTGGGCCTTGCCTGGGCCTCGGCTTGGGCCTAGTCCGGGGCCGGGCGGCGGGGAGGGCGAGTGAGGCGCTTCCTGCCCTCCGCTCCATCGCTCCCCACCCAGGCCGGGAGGAGGCGGAGAGGGAGAGCCGCCGCGGGCCGCACTGCAGGCTTCGACTCCCGCTCCCCCCTCCCCCCGCGGAAGGGGACGGCCTGCCTGAGGGGCCCGCGGCCGAAGGAAGTTGGGGAGGGAGCTGTAAGGGAGGGGGGGAGGTGTCACTGCTTTGTCCTTGCGTGTTCTGGCCCTCTTCTTATTATTTCTCCGTAGTTGTCTTAGTTTGTTGAGTGTTAATGTTTACGTGCTTTTTATTTGTTTCAAGCCCCCTTTTCTGTGCTTAATAGTAGAAATGTGGGGTGCAAAGGTACAAAATAGAAAAATGATCCCACTCCTGAAAATAAGTATCCTTTCTTTCTTGTCCCGCACACCCCCTCCCAAATGTATTTTTCTAACTCAGGCATGGGAGCCACTCAAGAGTTATTTTACCTATTCTTTATGTTCCTCTATCCTTCGTTTCCTCTTCTCTTAAGGTGTGACCAGCAGCCTGCTCTTGTTAATTCTGGCACTTGGGTTGGGCTCCCCATTGCCTTTCACAGAGTTTGACTGCTTTTTTAAAGGGAGGAAATTGTGGAATGGAATTTTTTTTTGTCCCATCCAACCTAACTTGATTTCGTGTTGCATGTTTACAGCTGAAACTTATTCATTAACTTTTTTGAAGTGCCTAAATCGATCAATGATATTGGATACAGTTTATTTTTTTGTCCCTAGGAGGGGTGAGCAGTCTGTTACCCCCCTGTGTCATTTGTATTCTCACTTGGTGTGATCCCGGCTTTTGGCAGGCACAGAGGGGTGTGGATCCCTCCTCCCTTCTTTCCTTCTGGATTGAGCTCAAAGTTTGAGAAGACAGGGTGGGGAAACTGATTCTGATCGCTTAGTCACTCACTAGTGACTTCATCAGCAGGACAAAAAGTTACTCAAGTGCAGAAACTTGAGTGTAAAATGGCAGAGGAGGAACTCTTCTCCAGTTAAAGTGCTGAGTAGAAAATGAGGATGATGATCTCTTTTATTTATATTTAAAAATACTTACTCTGCCTTCCCCCTCTAAATAGAGATATCCAAGGCAGCTTAAGCAAAAATGAAATACCATATATAAACAGCCTAAAACAAAAACCAGCACTAATGCTTGCATCAAATCAATTTCTACAAAATCAGGGGAGGCCAGGCAAAATAGAAAAAACTTTGCTACCTGACGGGACTGCTCAGGAGAATGTTTTGAGTTGTCTCATCTCATAGCACAGGCACAAGTGTGACTTTTTGGAACAAAGCAATCTCCCTGCTACATACACCTCATAGCTTTTTTCCTTATGAAATACAGTTCAACATTAGTAGTCATGGGCACTGCTACACTCTGCAGCTAGAGGCAGCCAGATGCACTCTGCTGGCAAAAATCCATCCCCTTGTATTTTTTAGCTAATATAATTTCAGTTGAAAGATTTTTTTTTACTGAGTTGCATCCTTGCCAATATTTAAAGGGAAAAAAAATCCCTAATGCAGCAGGCAGTGACGAATTATAGTGGGTATCTCCATGACCAATGCTGAGTCTCATCTGTGTGTTCTTGATCTGAGTGCCAACCTTCTCCCACCCACTCATCCTTTCTCTAAGATTTTAATGTCTTGCATTTGTCTTTCTGGCAAGAAAATAATTTATACCTATACTGTGCTGAGACAGGCAGTCCAGTAGATCTGCACTGTATCCAGTGCAGTGTAAGAGGCAGCTGAAGCTCACCTTGGGGTAAACCTCAGACATCCCTATCAGGCTTCTCAGATCTGTGCCAGTGAAATCGCTGGTGCAAATCTGAGAGGCCCGTTCTAAACCAGCTGGTCGGGGTTAGTATCCGGCATGATCCCTCCCTGGGCCGACCTGCTCTGTCTCTGTCCTCCCTCTGCCCTGATCCAACTCTCTCCCATCTTCCTCCCCCGCAGCTGAACCTAGCCAACGCTGCTCCAGCTTACCTCGGCAGCATGGAGGCTGCATTCAGTCTCCATGGGCAAGCACAACTGCCTGCGCCAGCCCTTCAGAGTGGTGCAGACGTGCCTTGCAGCATATTTGTGACACTCTTTGGCCGGCACTACTGACAAGTGCCAGTCAATTGGGCACTCTGGGTTGCACCTATAGTGTGATAGCATGGGTAGTACTGGCATGCCCTGGTATCCACTGATCAGTATCCTGGATACTGGGACATCTATTAAAAAGACTGAGGAACATTACACAAATTTCGTTCTTTACCTTGTTGCAGTAGAACCACTGATGTTCCCCTATCTTTAAAAAGGTGTCCCCAGTATCCACGGTTTCAGGTACCCACATGGGGGTCCAGAGTGGAACTCCAGCGAATACTGGGGCATGCCTGTATTCTTAATGATTTACACCTTTGGGCCATGGCATGCTCACTCTTTGTATTGCGTTAATACAATAGTTTTAAAACTTTTTGCACCAGGACCCACTTTTTAGAACAACAATCTGTCCGGGACCCACCAGAAGTGATGTGATTGTGATGCCAAAGCCTGCTGCTTTACAGAGAATGCAGCAATAAGTTGGGTTGTTTCTCAGCCATTTTCCGATAGCAAAGTGGAAAGGAGGGGGAGCCTATTTACAACCTTGACACAAGTAAAATTACTACACAGCTCTCCCCCTTTCCAGTGTCCCATCTTCTCATATTTTCAAAGAGGGCTGCAGTAGGTGCTACATGGCCCACCTAAAATTGGTTTGCAACCCACCTGTTGGGTCCCAACACACACTTTGAGAAACACTGTGCTAATACAATGTTTTAGGTGTTGATAGAGAGCTGTCATCTTCAGCTGTGTTCCTCTAAGGCAGTAATTCCCAACCTGGGTACATGTACTCCCAGGAATATTTGCCAGGACAATTAGGGGTACTAAAAAACCTGACAAATGGTGGAAAAGGCAGTTTTGTGGTAGAATTAATAGCAACTATACTGTAAATATTTCGCTGTGAGGGATTCAATTTATGGAAACTGACTACCAAGGGATATGCAGTTGAAATAACTTTGGGAACCACTGCTCTAAGGCATAAAATTTCCTTGGAAGGCATGCTTTTTTGGTTTTTCATCCTACACTTCTGATTTGAAAAAAAAATTATGAAATGGACAAGACTTACTTTCAAGCAAATTATTGGAGTTTAGGTGATTAAGATCCCTAAACACTAAAAATTTTCAATGCAGTTTTTGTGTGTGTGCGCTGGGAGAAGTGTCCAGGATAAGAAAGGATCCACATTAGAGAAGTTCAGGTAGGAGAGACCATACTCATTTCCCAAACATTGAGTTTTGCTTCTCTTACTCCTTTCTCCTTAGTTAGAACTTGAGATGGGGATATTGTGGACAACTTCTCCTTAATTGTTTCCACATCTTCACTGCTGTAACTCCCTTTCAAGCCTTAAGGTATTGTGGTTGTAAGATATAATGCTGAAACTCCTGCTACACCTTTAGAACCTGGGCCAGGTTTAGTTTACAATTTGGGTGATTGCCAAGGATAGTTGCCACACACCTTCAGTGAAGTAGTGGCAAATTCTAATGTGCTACTATAGAGACTGTGTTCCAGAACTATAGGAGCTTTGTCATACAGTGCTGACTGATCCCTAGAATTGTGATTCTGGTTTGTAAGAAACAGGGCTGATTTTCCTCCTTTGCACTTCCCCTTAAATTGTTTCTTCTGACTTTTTTTAGGTACAGCTTTGTGAAACAGTCCGGGAAACAAAATTAGCATAGTGTAGTGGCAAGGATTGAGCTATGAATCAGGACTTCCCCAATTAAGATTTCACCTCTGCCCTGAATTTGTTAGCTGGCTTTAGGCAAGCAACCTTTTCTCAGATCCCCAGCTGAGAAATATAGCATGGTAATGTGACAGGGTGGTTGTTAATATTGCCTCATTATATACACGTGAAATGCTTTGCACACTCAAAGTGCTGTACAAAGCAAAGAATTGAATGATTGTTTAGCAGGAAAAGCATAGGAAAATAGCTGTTCTTGTATTATATTGATGAAGACACTTTTATACATGAGACCGGAACATGTGAGACATTTGAGGAGTGACATTAGCTAACCAAACACTTGCTATCTATGTATGTGACCAATATGTGACATTGACCTTTCAAGGAAGAACACGCTTTCCCACAATACTCTAGGCTTATTGGGCAATTTCTTCAGGGAAGTATCAGTTTATACTCAAGCAGGAGATTGTATTTAACATTGTCTTGAAGCGTTTGTGCATTGTGAAATTAACCTATATCATTGTTTGACTTTAACCTTGTCAGATGTCTTTTCTGAATGCAAATTTCCCTGTGTTGACTAAACACTAGAAGCTTTACTTTAAAACATTTACTAGTGTTTAGGACAAAAAAATTAACTGTTGAAATTGTTGTAGGGCTTTTTAAACAGTTGCCCTTGCTAGTTGGACAAAAGAAGCACTTTTTGAAGAAGCTCTCTTATATTTAGCAGATGAAGAGCGTGTACAAGGCAGTGTACAGCATTTTATAATGGCTGTTGGCTGTGTTTCTTCATCTCTTTAGGTTTTGGTTCTGTTGGATAGGGTATCATTGTTTATTGCTATGTAAACACCTTTGAACATTTTTGTTGAAAAGCAGTACGTAAATACTGGATCTTAATAATATTACTCAATGTTGCACAGTATTGCTTTGTAAGAAATTGTTAGTTCAACAGATGGAAAAAGTGAGGATAGCTCAAGATACACAGTAGAACACATATTAACTTCTAATTTCAAAATTTATATGCATCTAAGCTGCCATTTTTAATAGAACGTTGAGTTGCATTTCCTGAAGGAAGGCACTTGTGTATTGAAAAGTAGTTCTGTTGGATACTAAACACTGCCTAACATAATGGTGTCCTTTTTCATACTTGCATGCTTTTTAATTGGTGGGAACAAAAACAAGAGTGTTGTCTCACTAATTCCCCACTCAGGTGTTACTATGTAAATTTTCTTGATGGATTAGACCAGTGGTTCCCAGATTGTGGTTTTGCACCTACCAGTGGGTTGCAAGCCAGTTTCAGGTGGGTTGCAAAGCACATAGAGCAGCTGTACTGAAAATATAAGAAGTTGGGGTGCTGGAAAGGGGAAGGGCTGTGTGATTGTTTTGCTTGTGTCGAGGTTGTAAATAGGCTTTTTCCTTTCTGATTCACTTTGCTATTGGAAAATGACTGAGAAATAACCCAACTTAATTGCTGCATTCCCAGGAAAGCAGTAGGCTCTGGTGTCAAATTGATGGCACTTCTGGCCATGATACTTCTGGTGGGTCCAGGGCAGATTATTGTTCAAAAAGGGTATTCCAGTGCTAGCAAGTTTGAAAATCACTGGATTAGACTAAGGTCTCTTCCTACTCAGTCTCCATTGTTACTAGCTAAATAAAATACCTCTAGAAAGGTTGCAAATTGGACAGCCTAGCTGTTGCTTGTTGCGCTCCAGGATCAGAGGAATATCACCTCTGAAAACATGAAGGTCTCATTTAGCTATCTCAGCTAATAGCCCCATCAATTGTTATGAAAAAGGTTGAGGACCACTGAGCTAGTATAGAGCACAACCAGACAAAGGGAGAGGCATCTGGTATATCCCTTCAGGTGCCAGGAGATTGCATCCCACTCCTGCTCAGGTTCTTGGCATTTTTGCTAAGATAGCTTTCCCTAGCACCAAGCTTCATGGTGACCTTTCCTGCCCTCTCTAACAAGGATATTTGGCTGCAGTGAACACTACTGGGAGGTCTCATGGGGGGGGGCAGTGGGTCCCCAGTCTCATATTCTTAACTAGTGCTGCCATTGCCCCAAAAAGTTGAAAACTTCATTCAGTGGTTCCCAACCTTTTTTTTTTTTTTTTTGCACCAGGACCTCCTTTTTACGTACGTCAACCTGTCAGAACGCCCCCCTCCCAGACCTAGGGCCAGAAGTGATGTCATTAAGCAGGAAGGTGAAGTCATTGTCTTTAATAAATCACACTTTTGAAAGTCAAAAGAGCTCCACATCCTGTTTAGAATGTTCTGAGTGCTTTGTGTCCAAGTGAAGTTTGAATTCAGTGATTGATTCAGCACTGAAAACTACATTGGACAGAAGCACAGTGACTTTTCTATGCCATTGCTGATCAAGGTGGTAAAGCCAAATGTTAGATAGTCTTCAGAGTATTTATTTTCCCCTTCATGAGCTGAGACTTGCCTAGACATACGGAAGGCATGACATGTCTGCTCGGAAAGAGACCCGAAAGACTCATGTGTTTGAGTTGTCACATACGCACAAACCAAGACAAGCCTATAGCAAGCCTAATTTCTCTTGCAGCCACAAGCATTGAGGAAGTGGCAGTTTAATGGGGAAGCCTCTTCCCTAGCCAAAATGAAGCTTCCAAGGTGGTGGTGCTCAGCTTTTTGAGATGGCTACCCCAAGGGGAAGCTCTTCGTGTTCCCCTTTCCTGTCCTGACCCTTAGGTTGGGAACCACTGCTCTCAAACAATGTTTTCCAATCTGGGGGTTGCAATCCACAAGCATCCTTGTTGGGGGGTAAGGCACTACCCCCTTGCGGGTACTGACCTGATTGGGGAACTGTAGCTACCATTAGTATGGCGCATCCAGGTTTCTTTGCCACCTCCACCTAACATGGATAAGTAAAAAAAATGGTTTCTTACTAAACCTGTGTTTGGTGGTGGCAACGAAACCCAGAAGTGCCATACTAATGGGAGCTATAGGTCCTTGATTGGGTTTCTTAAGGGGATTGGCTCCTTGAGGGGATAGCATCCTAACAAAGCTTTCTGCTCTAATATAAAGCTTTCTCTGAATTAGTACCCATCATCATGCTCTGGTGATACTGGCAAAAGAAAGTATTACTTCAAATTATACAATTAACAATTGTGTTTTGCTGATTAGCCTCTAAATTTGTTGTTAATGGTATTTATCAAAATACTTTTCAACAAAAGTTTGGAAAGCAGGTTTACAGACAAATGATTATCCCAAAAAGTTTTGTTATCTAAAAAGAGAAAGAACACCACAAGCAAACAGCCACTAGAAAAGACACTGTCCTAAGTTTAAAAGTGACAGTTTTCCCCTGCTATATGTAAGAGGATCACCACTTGAAAAAGTGTCTCTTGCCCAGTTAGCAAGAAACTTGCTAACAGCAAGTTATTTGTTTTACCCTAAACTCTTTTTGCTAACAGTTTGCTCTGAGGCCATTCTGTTAATATTTTCCTTGACCTGTTCAGTGTCCGTGGCATCCCAGTAATCTGTAGCACAATATGCTGAAGCCATGAGTGTATTGAAATAGAAAACAATTATTTGAAAATCAGAAATGAACATATGATATTGGCTTAAAGCTGCTTTGCACTTGAAATTGGAAGTATGCTTGGAGGGAGGCATTAACATTTCAGTTCAAGAAGATTGACTATATTGGTTTCATGAGCAATCAAATCAGCAGTCTTTTGTTCTGTGTTGCTTGCTAAGGTAAGGATGTCTGCTGCCCACCCATGTGTTAAAATGAATTAATACTTTGACTCCCACCAGTTTTATTTTTAAGTGTGAACCATGAAGTTTTAAAATCAAAGCATGGTCATGTTGATAGGCTTAGAGCATAGCATGGAATGAGTTGGATACTCTTTCTTTCTGAATTGTTAGTTTAACAGTATCCCAGCCACTGTCAAGAACATGCATTGTCTACAGTATGTATGGCTGAAACAACAGCAATGAGTGGATTCACCCTGATCTTGTCAGAATTAAACTTCAGTGCAATATCTGTTGTATCAAATCATTGAGAGTTGCTGAGAGTTTAGGCAGCCCAGTTTCTTATGCTGCCTACTGGTTGAATAATGCAAAAGGGAAGTTCCATGAAAAGGATCTGGGAGGATCGTTTCTGGACCGAAAACATTGCAATATCAGCTCTTTAGTCATTAAGTCATAACAGGAACCTGTATCAAACTCTTAAAGGCTAGGAATTTTAGTACATGTAGTCCTGCTGTTTTTCATATATTAGCAGCTTTTTTGCTGATACAAAAATCTAATTTTATTTCTTGTTTTTGATTAGTTCTTTGGAAAAATGAAAGGTATCACTTGACTGATGTTCATTCTAGCACATTTCTCTCACAGACTTGAGCCCAATTTTGTTCACTGTTTCCTTTATCCTCTGATATGTAATCTTGCTACTTAGTGTGAAAGTAGTTCTGTCCTTTGAATGCTGAATTGAGTAGCAAGTATTGCAGCTTAATATTTAAGCAGTTTAAAGCTTGCAAATGTTTTGCTGCGGGCTTGTGTACCATGTGTGCCCTCTGAATGGCTAGGTGCAGTGTCTGTATATTTAATTGCTGGGTGTGCATAAAGATGTTGTGAAAGAATACTTGGGCATTTTGCTTTGAGGAGAGCTGCTGTTATCCTACCTACTACATTAGCAGCAAACAGCTTTTCTTATTCTACTCATGTAGTGTGGGTAGAGCCCTTCTGCGACTTCTCCTGTATTGAACAATCCATACTGTAGTGCAGCTAGGTAAGCTCTGTTTGTGCCAGGGAAGGGCTTTTTGGTGCACAGGGGTCTTTAGTTTGGAAACTGCTGCTCTAGTGCAAAAATCCCAAATATGATGCAAAAGTTGTACTTGGCTAATCTTCACGATGGAGCTAGATGTTGCAGAGGATGTGTGGATCTTCTGCAGCCCTGAATTCTCTCCGCTGTCTCCATACCCAATAATATCTAGAAATAGATATCAGTGATTTAATGTCACTGGGTTGTGTAGCTTCCCTGTAAATGCCAGCAAATAAAGTGGAATAGGGGTAGGGAATTCTGTAGTGGAGTGATATGGTCACACGTTCCTTTTATTTATTAGAAGTTGGAAAAGAGATGCATGAAACCTAGAATCCTCTCTTAAGGAGCTTTTTGTGTTGGCTTAGGAAACACACTTGTCCTGCACAGCTACAAGTTCCACCATGAGCTCAGGACCTATCACTGGAGAGATCCACCACTGCCACGTTCCTTTCAGGCCCAGTGCATATCTGCACACAGATACTATTGTCATCTTTATCCATTCAGTCAAGTCCGCCTCTCAGTGTCTTGGTACACACAGATGTACCACTTTGTAATTATATAAATTATCTAACTTTGCCTCAAGAAGCTGATTTGTGTCTGGAACTTCATAGATATACTAGAGAAGACTGCTTTGATGCATTGCATTATTATGAAGAGTTTTGGGAGGGATGCTGAAAGGACACTTGTTAATAGGTGAAATGTTTGTGCTGCAGACATGCAAATTTCCTGGTTTCTAATGTAGTAGTTGTAGAGCTTTTACATGAGCAGCCCAAACATTTTTAGATTTCTGAGGGTCCTATCCAGTTTTCCAGCGCTGATTGCAGCCACAGAGCAGACTGGACTATATCTTTGTTTTGTTTGGGAATGCAGTTAGGGCTTAGTAGCAGGATCTGACAGTCCAAGGTTGGAAGAAAGTGAATTTGACAGAGCATGGCCACCATCAGCTTGAGGCACATCACAGCTTGCCAAGCTTGGCTTGCTCTGGCAATAGCTTGGGTGGTGTAGTCTTGGCTCCAGGGTGTGCTCTTTTTCAGGAAATGTTACATGTGTGAGGCAAAGCCTGTATACCAGAGTTTTCATGGCAGAGCTTCACTTACATACTGGCAAAGAAAGCATTTGAGGGCAAGCTTAATAGGTAGATAGTTGGGATGTCATTTCTTAGCTAATTCTGATCATTTTTAATTTCAAAAGATTAATAAAGGTTCTGGAACAATCTATCAAATGCCAGAGTGGCTTTTAAATGTTTCCTATCAAACCAGTCCCATTTCATTGAAGGAAATTGATACATCATGGTATAACCTTGCACTGCGATCTTCCTGTTTTATAGGGTGCTTCCTATTTGTTCTCTTTCCATGAGTTCTTATTTGCTGTTAATTTGTTCATAAGTATGTTTGCTGATCCTTAGTGATGTTTGCTGAACCATTCCTTGAGTGGATTCCTCAGGGTTTCTTTTTAAAATTTAGCAGTTAGAATTAGTTTTAAAATTGAGCAAGTTGAAACTCAATGTATGTCTTCAAAATAGTCTTTATACCACTTGCCCACTCCAATATATTGGTTGTTGCAACAAAACTTCTTCAAAATCTTTCAACAGGTATAATTATACACCTCTTCTCTGCACATAGAAATAGATAAACATCCTAATAGAAAGAATGTTAGGGAAGAAAGAATGTTAGGGAAGTATCTGTGGCAGCTGGTCTTAATGTAGAAGAGGCTATGGCAAAATCCATAATGAAATTATGAACATTTCATTCTGTACCCTATTTCATGCTCTCAGATTTTCCATTGAACTTCTGTTATGAATTGATTTGCTAGTTAGGATTGAGATTCCAATCCTTCACCCTAGGAGTAAAAGCATCCTTGAATTTAGTGACATTTTCTTCCTGGGATTGGATTGTATATGTTTCGGGTATCACACAAAGCTAATAGTCAATTTCTTCTCTCTAGATTTCTTTGGCCAGTGACTTAACAAGAATTCAAACATGGGAAACATTTTTGCCAATCTCTTCAAAGGCCTTTTTGGCAAAAAAGAAATGCGTATACTTATGGTCGGCCTGGATGCTGCAGGAAAGACTACTATTTTGTACAAACTTAAACTCGGTGAAATAGTAACTACTATCCCTACTATAGGTAAGATTTGTGCTGTTTCCTATTATGATTGTCTTTAAGATAAAATATACAATTCTATGCACTCTTACACTGAGACCTACTTCTGATGAAACATGTATGAAAGTGGCCTGCATGTGTCTGGGATGTGTTGGTAGCAAAGTCCTTGTTGCCCAGCTGTAGTAATGAACTGGTTACGGTGCCTCCTTTTGTGATTCCTGTGAAGATGGTGCAAGGCAGTGCTCTTGAATGAAGGCAGTGCTCAGCTATGAAGAGCACGAGGTAGAACCCCAAGACTTTTCAAGACATTTTCTTCATTTAGCCACTCTTAAGACAAATGGTTAGTTCTGGAGATAAGAATATAGAATGTAGGGTGTCTTATGAGCAGTATGTGTGAATCTGCTTGTTTTTGAAAACAGTTTCACTGCTTTGGATAAAATCTACTCTTGCTGAGGCTTGAGCCAGGCTCATTGGAATTTTTGTCAGTTGTATTTTTGTTTTAAAGGTGGGAGACTGATTATAGCAGGAGGCATCCAAAAATCCATGAATAATCTGGGCAGGGCAATCCAACTTTAATACTAAGGGTGCTGCCAGACCCTGGCTCCATCCCCAAGCCGGTTGACAAAATTGGCAGTGACATGATGATGTCATCACCAAGTACTTCTGGGTTCGGAGCTATTAAAGGATGGGTGGCTTTTCAAGGCACCACATATCTGTGGACCACCCTAGGGTTCCCCCCCATTTGTCAGGTCTGTTTTTTAAGCCTTTTTAGGTTACAGGTGTATTGGAAAATGTTATGAAAGGAGTGCAATTCAACTCTTGTTTAAATGGAGTTAAACTTTTGTTTAAATGGTCAGCTCAAATGTGTAGCAATCTATTTCAGTCAAGGGATATTGCCAGATAACTTATCCAATGTGAAGTTTGGCGCACAAATTCATGAAAACACACACATTAATATGTACTACTTAAAATTATGCGAGCTGCATGTGACATTTTAGCCAGCCCTATGTTTGTTTCCATTGCCATCTCGGTCAGTGCTGAATAAATTCAACCTTCTAATCCAGAAGTTCATCTCTTAGGCAGAGAGGTCCACTTTCTTGCCTTTTAGATGCAGAAATCTGTATTGAGCAACTGTTTGAAACTCACTTGTGAAGAGTGGATTGAATGAGTAGGTATGTGTGCATCCAGAACTGGACATCCAGAACTGGACATATTATGTCCATCCAGAACTGGACATATTAATGAATATGTCCATCCAGAACTGGACATATTAATGAACTCAAGAATGACAATTTTAAAGTACTCTGAGGGCCAGTGAGTGAGGAGCATATCGAAAATCTTACTTCTGTATCCAGTTTGTTTACCTTGCATGACTAATTATCCTTTTGCCTGCTGACTGATAACATTTTTTCCTATTTTTTTTTTCAGGTTTTAATGTAGAAACAGTAGAATACAAGAACATTAGCTTCACAGTGTGGGATGTGGGCGGCCAGGATAAAATCAGGCCACTTTGGCGCCACTATTTCCAAAATACACAAGGTGGGTCGTCTTCGGCAATGTCTGTATACTTTTAGTATTCAGAGAATCCTACTCAAAGATTGGTCAAGTTTGCATCTTCAACAAGAGTACTTCATAAAGCAGTTTGCATAATATGCATATAGTTTAGGGAAAATTCTATAATTTTCTAGGATACTATTTAGGCTTATCTGACAACCAGTTATGCTTCATTTTGCTATTTGGGAACTAATTTTCTTAAGACAACTGGAAGAGAACCATCAAATACGGAGGACAATGTGCCAAAAAAGTGCGGCATAGATTATGCATATTGCTGGGCATAGGCTGAGAACACTTCAAAATGTACAGCACCGTTCAAAGTACAGTAAACTTCCAGTAATTTGGGACATAGTGGTGTTGGATTACTGGACGTGTTGGAATATTAGGAGGCCTGTGCTTGGCCAGGATCCCCTCAGCTTTGCTCAGGGCAGGTACCAAGCCCTGTCCAGTCTGGACTTGGGCTTGTGGTGCTTTAACCTGCCTCTGGTTCTGCATTTAGCACTCATGCTGCCTTGGTGAACTTCTGGCGCGGCCTGCTTGGCCGTCCCGGATGGCAGCAAGAGTCGCTGCAGCAGCCGCTTTGCCAGGATGTGCATCCAGAACTGGGCCAAGCAGGCCATTTCACCCCAAGCACACCTGGCACATCTGCAGTCTCATGGTGGCCAGGTACCATTTTGATGCAGAGTATTACCCAGCACCCACCTGCACTTTTGGAGTTTTAATGTGCTGCTGTGTGATGTTGGCTCAGTGCTTTCACATTCTCATACACCAGAGGCTCTCAGACTGGGGGCTTTGCAATGCCTCGGCCTGAGAAGCCCTACCTCTGGCCCCTTAAGGGATGAGGGAAGGCAGTGATACAATCCCCAGGACGGCACTGCTGCCGGGGCTGATAGCTTATTTTGATTGCCTTCTGCAGCGCTGGCCTCTGGAGGGTGTGGGGAGCAATAGACGGTTTAAAAAACCACTTTGGGTTTTTGATCACAAAACTAGATGTGGTTTCCAATTGCTTTTTTTACTCAGAGGCTTGGGGGGGGGGCCCTGCTGAGAGCTCTGCGGGGTCCTGGCACTCCCTCGGAGGCTGGTACTGCAGAAGGTAAGTTAAAGGAAACCAGTCAGCCCTGGGAGCAGTGTGATCCTGGGGATTGCGTCACTGCCTTTGCCCCTCCCCACAACAACTTACCCCGGATGCCCTACACAATCCTACTAAAATGTCCTACTCATTCTTCCTACCTCTTTGGAAAATTCCAGAATTCTCTTGAATTTTGATATGTACTTATCATATTACAGGATTGCATTTTGGACCCAGTCTAGAAGAGGACTGACTGGCCATGTGTCTTTTTTGCCCTGATCAAAGCCAGTGCATTGCAAATGCCTCTGACTTTTACTTTGCGGCTTTTAAGATAGTGATTTAAAACCAATAACTGTCTCGAATTGTAAGAAGACTTTTTAAAAAATGCATTATAGATTCTATTGGCAATCAGCACCTAAAAGGACATACATCTTTCCTTTGACATTAGGTCTTGCTTCACATTTGGAACGTAACCCTCGATGTTTCTTTGCCTTGCCATTCCTACTCTAAATCGAAATTAGTTAACAGATGCTTTCTTTCTCAATAGGTTTGATCTTTGTGGTCGATAGTAATGACAGAGAGAGAGTCAATGAGGCCCGAGAAGAACTTATGAGAATGTTGGCAGAAGATGAACTCAGAGATGCTGTCCTCTTAGTGTTTGCTAACAAACAGGTAAGTTCTAGGATGTGATTGTGTAGCCCTAGCCAAAAGGGTATGTCTGCCTATCTTGGTTGGAGCTAGAGAAAATGGGGGGGGGCAGTTTTTCTTCCCAAAGGCTTATTTTTCGAATGGGAAATTAGAGGAAATGCTGAGAAGACGCCTTCCTCCTTCAGAAAGAGTGAAATGATTTTTAAGTTAGTATTCAAATGCCCTTTAATCCTTCACATGCTTTCCAATAGCTACGCAAGACCACCTACGGTTTTTGGACTACTTACTGTTCTATAGACCGCAGCCACCACTCAACTCCTCTCACCTGCTTTATATCTGTGACTTGTAGCATGTGAAAAAAATAAGGGCTGTGTTTGATAGTCTTTGCACTATTCTCTTTTCAGCTGGAGTTCAGGTATTTTTTTTCCTAGAAAGTTGGAATTGGTTTGCTAGCAGGATTGTTCTCTGGTGTGTACACACTCATCTCGCTGTGGCCTCTAGTAAACAGGGACTGTAATTTTTTTGTGTTCCTGAATAGTATGGAGAGAAGATTATTACAGTGTTTGCAAAGTTGGCAAAAACTAAAACTTTAGTACCTTCTGGCTTCAGCAACTTACATGCTGTAATAGAGGTGGAGCAATATAGATCTGATACGTTGAGCTTTAATTGTTCGCTTCAGGTCCTTAAAACAATGATTTTCTGATAGTTAAAAGGTACTATAGCCAGGACAGTGTGTGGCATCCACCTGCTGCTTAATTGTCCAGGAGTGGCATTAGTGGCCCATGTTGGCATCCTGACAGGTGTGCAAAAAGCAGTTCTTAAGGCTCTGGTTTGAGGATTGCATTCTTGTGCAGCACTTTTCCCATGACAACAGCTGCCTTACTCAGTCTCCGTTCCCTTCACTTTCCTTTGAGATCACTCAAAGATCTTTGAAAAAACCAAGACCTGGAAGTGAAATTGGGAAGAGAGAATTTGCACCAAATCATGGTTGCAGAGCTGGGGCCTCTTTGTCCATGTCCACGTAGATACCCACTGTACCTAGGTTTATTGAACAGGTTGGATGCCTTTTGGCAGATTAAGAGCCAGGGCTTTTTAGATTTGGTGATTGCCACTCTACCAAAATCTGTATTCTGAACTGTGTGTGTATGCGAACATGCTTTCTCAGTGGAGGAGGGATTTACCAGAGCTGCCATTTTGAGAGAGCACACATGTCTTCGGCCTGAAGGAAGCAAAGCTTTTGAAGCTTGAGTGCTCATATTTGCAGTTATAAGTGTACTATTCAGGTTTTTAACATCACAAGGTTGATATTCTTTAGATGGGTCCCTTACAACTTTCAGTTCTGGTGCTTCAGTGGGGCATGGCTGAATTCCAGAATCATTTTCATGAGCAGTAGGAGATGATGCTGTCAAGCCAAAACAGTGGTAGGTAAGTTGGAAGGTGGGAAGAGTTGGTGTAATGCTACCCAGAATTTCCTTTTGAGGACTTGGATAGTGTTTGCCTTCAGACATCCAGTCTGAAGGAGTTTTAGCCCAGGTCAGGTTTTCTAGCATCTGGGGTGGGGGTGGGGAGTATTGTGTAATATGTGGCTTGGGAGCTTGAATTGAGTCTTCTGGAGCAGTTTGGGCCTTCAGGCACCATTCTCCAGCACACCTGCTTTCTCCTCCTAGCACGCTACTGGTGGGTGACAGACATACCATTAGGCAGTCATGGACTTGATAATGTGGCTCCTTTCTGTGATTTTTTTCCTTTAAGTAAAAGTGCATTTTCTGAAGCAAAGTTGCTTTTGTTTTTAGGATCTGCCGAATGCGATGAATGCAGCAGAGATCACAGACAAACTAGGACTGCATTCTCTTCGTCACAGGAACTGGTATATCCAGGCCACCTGTGCCACTAGTGGAGACGGTCTCTATGAAGGACTGGACTGGTTGTCCAATCAGCTCCGAAACCAGAAATGAAGCCCTAAAATTCTTCCTGTTTCCCCCTCTTCTTTCCACCCCTCATTTCCTCCTTCTCTTCCCCTTCGCTTTATTCTAACGTGGCAAACCATGCTACTTTGTGGTATTGAGTGCCGGAAGCTGTTTTCATTTCTCTTGTCACAGGATGTCCTTCACCATGCTGTACGTGTGGCAGATCCAAGCCTGAAAACAGTCTAGGTTTCTTATTTAATGTAAATAGTTCTCGTTTCCAATGAGACAGTTTCTGGTACTCCTATGCAATATTACTCAGCTTTTTTTATTGTAAAGAAAATCGACTCGCTGTTTAGTACTGGGAAAGGGATTTAAAGTGGATTCAGAGAAGGATTGCTAGTAGTTTGGTTGTACACTAGAGCTGAACATGATCCCTCTTTGCTCGCGAGGTCTGTGGGGAGGCCAGGTTTGGTGGCTATTTTTTAGCCTGGAGATGTCTGTTTCTTTTATTAAAAAAGGAAAGTTTAAACACTTGAACGAAATGTCCATTTTGAGTTCAACAACTTGAATACCAGCAATGTAACATGTTTAAAAGATCCTCAGAGTGAATAACATTCTGGATCTCAATGTGCTTGATGACTTTTTTGTGTTTTTATGTGACTGAGACCCTCCTAAAGTCAGAGCTTGTTCGGTTTTGGCCACAGACTGAGAGAAATTGGTGCACACACAAACACCATGATCCTCAAGCTCTCTTTGGCAACGTTTGGGCGAGAATGGCCTCTTCCCTATGCATTTGGGCACCCTCTGTTTTCTTGTTGGTTCTCCTCTCCCCCTCAAGAAAGTGTTTGACTTTTCTTGTTTAGAACAACACCAGAAGGCAAATGCTTTCCACAGAGCGCACAGCAGCCTGTAGCGATTATGCTCTGACAGCAGCAAGTGCTGTACTTAAGTAAGAAATGCCATCCAAGCCATCTTATGTAGTGTCCAGGAAAAAAAATAAAAGCATGAGAGTCTGAAGTCTCATTTCATTCTAGAAGTAGTCAGAACCATTTTTTGGAACAGTCCCGCCTCTGTGTATGTGTGAAAACCCTTCACATCCCTCATACTGCAAGGTTCAGATTTGCCATCAAGAAAGACCTAACTTTTTTCTTTTGTATTTTGATAAAACACTGAAGAAGCTAGAGCTGTTTGACTCCAGGAACGATCAGAACTGGTTTGTTTAGTGTTGTGGAAAATCTTATTTGCTTTCAATACACAATTAGTAATCAACTGTTTTGTATACTTGTTTTCAGTTTTCATTTCGACAAACAAGCACTGTAATTAAAGCTGTTAGAATAAAAATCTCTTAACTATTTCATGAGGTGCTCATGCTTTGCCTTTTCATCTTGCCAGGATGATATATCACGTGCATAGTGAACAAACTTTCCATAGTATTTGCTCTTGTCAATTTCCGCTTTGGGTGGATCTCCACCTGAGAAGTGTCCTCTGTGATCTTTGAGCTGGCCTCTCTTTCTCATAAGGTAAAGTTGACCAAAATTAAATTTGTGTCGTTTAATCCCTGGCATTTTCATATAGGATCAGAAAAATGGAGAGTTGCCATGTTGGCAGCATGAAGCTAGATGGGTCAGTGGGGTGACTTTGAGTAGTCCTGCACATCTGGGGCATGTGTCACAGCATTGGAACCTGATTCAGTTACATTTGGGGATACTTCTCCAGATGTGGGGAGCTGTCACTTGGGTGAACTGGCAAGAGCCGTGCCACCTGCCAAAAGTGCCGGCAGCCTAACCAAGTCTCACAAAGTGACCCTTCAGAGGCCCATGCCCCACCCTACTTACTTGGATATGGATTAGGGAAATACTTTCAGAGGTAAAGTAGTTACAAATATTCTGCAATGAGGTGGGGAGAGAATGGTCCCCATATTAACTGCTGTTGCACTTGCTTTGAAGCAAGTAGCTGGTTTTCAGGGAGCGCCACACAGGGACCTGCAGCATGAGCAAGAGCCTGCTCTCTCGACAGAGGCAGCAAGGGGGCTTTGAGGCTTGGGAGTTCCCCTGTGCCAGAGAGGCTGAAATGTCACTGGCTTTGAAACGGCCTGCGGAAGCTTGCAATGGGTCCAGAATTGCAGGGCAGCAATGACTTGGGGCGATCTTCTCTCCTGCACTTAAAATTTGGAGCAGTGACACAAGACTTCTGGCTAGCATTCCATGGTGGCTGCATTCAACATAGTTTAAGCCTTCCTTGCACACTTCAGCTCCTCTTGGCAGTGCCCTGATGGGAATGGATGGGCTACTCTGTTCAGTGCTGGGAAACGGCAATTCCCACTCAATGGAAGTGCTGCTGGGCAGACGGCTGCCTGCTTCAGGGATGGATGCGGGCATCTCTCCAGGAGCCTTGACTTGGAGGTCCAACGGAGTCCATTGACAATAGGTAAGACTTGCCCCTCTGAGGGAACACAGCGTTTAGAATAAGCAGCTTAAAACCAGATGTCCTTTTGCTACAGATGTAGCCCAGTGTATTGACAGTTTGTTGAAGGCTGCACCAAGGGTTCACTGGCCACCAAGAGAGCAACAGACGTCTCAGGTGTATTTCTCAACAGCCGGATCCTGTCTGACTTGGGGAAGACTGTTAAGAAGCTCAACTGTTTTCCTCTCCTAGGAAGAGCTCTGGGGAGGAGGCCCTACATGGAACACTACTGATGATAGGGGCAGGCGAGGCCCCTCTGGTGAACTCCAGCTAGGAGTAACATCACTGGACCATGTTGGGGGGGGGGCGCAGCTTAAGCCTCTGGTGAGCATAGAAAAAAACCTTCAAGCGTGAAAGAACAAGTGTGTGATGCATGAGGTTAGCCTGAATATGCTGCCGTGTGGAAAATCATCAGGCCCACAGCCAGAAACTCTTGGGGGAGAGTTGGCAGCCTATTAAGCATGGCGAAAACCTGGTTTTGAGGAAACCGGGAATAAGAGTGTGCTGCCCGAGTGCTTGTTGCTCATCCCAGGGCCTTGATGCTGACTAGCCTTGATGCCTTTCCTCTATCCAGGCCTCTGGAATACCCACCGGCGGAGATTCCAGCTTAACCACACGAGCAAATATCATACCTGTCTACAGTAGGTCGATGGGTATTGTTCATGCTGCTTTTTACATTGAAAAGCGCTTGCCAGAGGTCAAATGACCTAGTTCCCCAACCTGATTTAGTAAATAGGGAGCTAGCGACGTGTAATGGCTTGAAGGTCCAACTGGGAAGACCTGGGTTCAGATATGACTGGGTGACCTTGGGCTTGTTTTGAGAAGAAACTAGGAGTGGGGAGAAGCAGCATGCCACCCCAAGTTGATCAAGGGGGTGTGACCCTGCCACATCACTGTTGGTCCATCTTCAGTGACTGCCTATATGTTTCCAAACTACTCAAAGGATAGGTAGTGTTCTGTAAAGCCCTATACAGTTTGACATGCCAATACTTCAAGTGAGGTCCTCTCACAGGAGCCTGCTGTTGCTTGAGGTCATCGCATGTTGCTGTGCTGCAAGGCGTCGCCTTTTGGACTTGCAGCAAAGCAACATGTGATGACCAAGATCTTGCAAGATCTGATGTGATGTTGCAAGATCTGGCATTCTGAACTCTCCCCCTCAAGCTTTGGACAGCCCCTATCTTGCCGGCCTTCTTCAGGGAACTAAAGACTTTTATTCTGCCTTGCTTTTGATAGGTTGCTTTTACGGTCTTGATTGGCTTTACTTAAGATAATGTGCTTTTGGGTGCAATCCTCACCTGGAGTTAGGCCGGCACAGTTAGGCCAGCACCAGGGACGTCGTAAAGCATGTTTGGACCACTCTCAGAGTCAGAGCGGCCAGCACACAGACATGCACCATCTTGCCTGACTCCGAGAGTGGTCCAAACATGCTTTACGATGTCCCTGGTGCTGGCCTAACTGTGCCGGCCAAACTCCAGGTGAGGACTGCACCCTTAAGGATGTGAACTGCCTTGTGTTCCTCCACGGTTGGAGAGGCAGGACAGAAGAATTGTAAATAAAAACTTGTGTCAGTATCTAGCAATTCTGGCAAAGTGGGAAATCAAATTGAGGATTCGAGGAGTTGCCATTTTGCTGTTTCAAAGCAAAACAAGAGACTTCTCTGTTCCAAGCATCAATCAGCCATTCATCCCAGATATGTGCAAAGGAACCTTTTAGTGGCTGGCCAGTGGATCTCAGTGCAGGGTTTGCAGGAACAGTGACATTAGGCAAAGAGGCAGAATGATCTGGAGTGCACTAGTGGAATGAGGATGGGGGCGATCTCATGTTTATGCAACAAAAGGCCTCAAGTGAGCATTTTGAAAAGGCACGTTTAGGAAGGACATGGAACTGAACATCTTTCCTCCACCTGCTTCTGCCTTACCTCAGCTCCACAGCACCACCTTCTGTCATAACTCTCTCACAACTTCCCTGGGCAGTGGAAATCTCTCCTGCAATGCTTTTGGTAACTTTTTGCCATGCTGATTCAAAAGCCAAAAGCACTTTTGGGTCTTTTTCTGACAATTTGCTCTCCAAAAGTAAGCTGCCCTGAGCATACTCTGCCAGAATCTAGCGTTCTAATTTTCAGTGAGCTTGTTTGTTTTTAAATGTAGGAGAGCATTAAAGAAATGACATCCACTCCATGTTGGAAACAACTTGACAATAGGTCGTTGCCCTCTATGCTCAAACTGGGAAACGGACATGGGAAGGAATATTTCACAAGCAGAATGGTCCTTGCATTTGCAACAGTGTTGGGAAAATATGATTTGCACTGATTAAGGGAAAACACACATTATAAGATCCAATTTCATTAATACCTGACACTTATTTATTTACAGCATTCTTATAACCTCCACATAGATCCTCCTTCCAGGTGTTGCATACCCAATGCATACTTTATACATGTATTTTGGGCATGTGTGTACATGACTGCTTATTGGCCATGATTGGCTGGGACATACCTTAGCGTAGTATATCTGGGCTACTTTACCAAACTATTATCTTAGAAAACTTGAGGTGGTCTGTTGTCTTTTAGCAGCTGCTGAAATCTGTTTGGCAGTCACCAGCCATGATGTTAGCACAAATGAATTTGCTCAATTATTAACTAAGCAGGCCTATTGCAGAAGGCTTAAAAGAGAGCCTGGAAATTGCCTTTCTCTCCTGCTTGGGGTGCCGGTGGGAAACAGGGTGCCGGACTAGTTGGGCCTTTGGAGTGAGCCTGCAGGTCTTTTCTTCTGTTCTTCCAAACTCCAGCAAGATAATGGCATCGGAAATTAGTTTCTGTTTCTTATTGGAATTCTACATTTAATTAAAATGTTCAACCATATCTAACTCTTTTTGCACTATTATGGGTATTTTTGTGTTTGTGAAATAATTGTGGTGCTGTATTTCCCCCCCCCCCCCGGCTTTCAACAGGGGAAAAAAAGAGCATTCCCCCACCGGAAACTGTGCAATCCATTCTCTCGCCGCCTCCTGCTGTATGTGGTCAGACCCAGCCCTGCACCAAGTGCAGAAGGAAGGAAGACACGGGGGAGGTAGGGGGAATCTCTCTTGCCTAGTGATGATGTATGATCACAGGCTAATCTCCCCTGCCTGAGGAGTGACCTGTTGCAATGGAGGGGGGGGGGAAGAGGGAAAAGGAAATGAAGATAATGAGAGGTTGTCAGAGCCAGGGAGATGCTACAAATTAAGCCATCCGGTTGACACTCAGAGTATGGGGCAAGGAAGAGACATTGCCCATGGCTCTGGGGCTCCCCAAATACCAAGTCAGTCTCCCAAGGTTCCAACAGAGATTTAAGGAGACACTGACAAGGAGAGCAGCTCCAACAGGTACCTCACTAGTGGTTTTGCTTCTCTCCAGCTGTTCAACTTGTGCGCCAACAGTAGCCGGCAACCACGCTGCCAGAGGTTTGCCCTGGGTCTGCTTGCTCAGGGTGGGAAGCTTGAGATGCTCCCCTTTGGATCCTGTCCTACCCCTCTTTGAAGGCAGTAAAAGCTGTACTTGCAACACATAGTAAGAACCCTTTCCCCAGCCCAAAATATTACGCATTGTCAAAGACCCTGCTCTGCTTGCTGCGTTTGTGGGCTGTCTGTCCTCCGCTGTTCGGAAAGCTAAGAGATTTTCACATTGTTTCTGACAATACGTTAGCCAGCTTCAAAAGTAAGCCGCCTTGAGCATGCTTTTCTAGAATTGGAAGGACAGGCTATTTATTTACCATGAATAAGGTGCTTTATTATTTATCTGATGTATTTTTATACCGCCTTTCTCCAGATTTCACTGGACTCAAGGCGGTTTAAATGGGCAGGATGTTCATAAACCCCATTTTTCATTTGGGGTTTTTACAATTATTGTTCTATGTACACCATTCACAGAACCCTCCATTTCTTCAGATGTTTCCCTTTCTATGTGTGGTCATGATCCTGGCGGCATTCTTGCACCTTCTGAGCCTTCACAGTCCACCACAGATCACACCTTGGCCAGTTCTTTTGTCAGCTGACTCCTCCACACTCCTCCCATTCCTCCACAATCTCTGTCAGTGACTTCCGGTCTCCCATCCAAGGCCGATCCAAGGCTGATCCTGCTTAGCATCTTCAGGCAAAGGCAACAGCTCAACCTCCAGACCACACTTCCTGCCTTTAGTGGTCACTCCCAAGCACTGACAGATTCGAGATGCAGCCATTCGCCCCATGGAGACTGACAATGGTTGCAAATTCCTATAAAGCTCATCAGGCGAATCTTAAGCTAAAACTGCAGTCAGAAGATAGGGAAATCTCCGTAGATGGTGTTACTTCTGGGTATCCCAGGGAGAGTTGGAAAATGAAGACACTGGCTGGAGATGGCCAGAGACCAGGGTATCAGGCTCTTACCTGGAAACAGATAGACTACACTCTCAGTACCATGGAAGACTCACAGATGAGAATGAATAATGTGGCAGTGTGTTCCTCTTTCCATGCGCTCTCTCAAGCAGCTTTATGAACTTCTAGCCCTTACTCACCTCAAGAGGGTGGGGCTGTTCACCTGAAAGCCTGTCTGCCTTATAACCCCCACCCCCAGCGATGGAGAAAGGAGTGACAAGTGGGCTCATTAGCCCATCACTGACAAGGGCAAACTGCTGTGGCAAATCCCACCCTTCAGAGGTGAGTGAGGCCTTTGTCCCGACAGAGCCCCATCAGAACCACTTCCTGACCTTTGAGCCTTACAAAGGCCCCGTGCATGATTTATGCCAAGTTTGGGGCTAGGTGTGTGTGTGTGTGTGTGTGTGATATTAAATGAAGTCATCACCACTTCCTGTCAGCTCTGGGTGGAGAGACTAGCGTGCTTTGCCTGGCCCCATCTGGGCAGCAGTCAACCAAAGAAGAGGTTTAATCACGCTCAGCAAAAGATCAATGCCAAACCTGATTTGCAACCAGGTAACACAGAGCGCCTGCCTCTCCAACCGCTTTGCGCATGGTAACTGGCATTCATGTGCAGATCTCTGGCTTCCTGAGGATGGTGTGTGCACACATGGCTGACCCCAGGAAGGATTCTACCTCTCTTCTCTGCACTGGTATCACCAGGGCGATAAAAGGCCCAGCCAGGAGCCACCCACAGAACTTTTATGCTAGACTTCTATACTTCGATATATTTGCACATGGGTACAGCCCCTAGCTCACTGCGACTGGATGGGAGCTAGAAAACCCTAATCCCAGATCTGCCTTCAGCACCCAGTTCCCGAAGTGGGCGATTCTGTTTTGTTCTTTTACAGCTCTCCAGTGGCTGTTAACTTTTCCTGTTTCCTCTCTTTGCCCAGTATCTCGGCCCCACTTGCAGGCTTGCAAGCCTGTAAAGCTTCACTTCCCACAGTTCCCACTCCCCCTACTTAACACCTAGGTGAGAGAGTCCTCCCCTCTCCCCACTTTATTATGTAGCAAGTTTATGGAGTTGTTGTTTTCCCTTCAAGGGGATATTTTTTCCATTTCCTTTCTTGCTTCTTTGCAGCAGGAAACTCAGGTCTCAAGAGCCCACAATGGAGCCAAAAATATGTTTTAAAGAGACACCCGTGACATGCATTTATGGCCCTGGGAGCATCCCATTGTAAAGCAATCCAGCAATCAAAAAAAGATTGCTGAAAATCCATTGTCCTCAAAAAAACAAGCATCCCACCTAGACGGTAGAGCTGCCCCAACTGTTCCCCACCAGAAATAGGTGCCAATCTCCTGGCAGCTCAAAGCAATAACAAGGGTTTATTTCCCCCAGTAAAGAGATTTCACTCTATTATTTTCCTAAGCAAGTAAGTGTGTGAAATTGTCTTGCAGACTTCCTCTCCTCTTGGTGCTCCTGCTCCCATCTTGCAAGTTCAGCACTGAGCCAGGAAGGGGGAAGTCCTGAAATGACCTACTTACACAGCAATCAGGACCCACTGGGTGGGTTGCGGAGAGCTAGGAGCAGCCATCTTGGAAGCTGCAGACCTGACTCTTGCTATATTCCTTTTGCGAATGTCAAAGGTTTGAAGGTTTAAGTGAGGGTTTTTTCTTTAATTTGGTTTAGTTGGTGCATTAATGTACTATTTTGTCCAAATTCTGCTTTCTGTCAGGGATGTTTCATGATTCTGCAATTGCTGCAGTCCAATAATGCCAATCTGCACTGCAAGACTGTCATTTTATTATGTGACAATGACAGCACTTCCTGCTTGATGATGTCACTGCCTGCCACCGCATCACACCCAGCTTAATGACATCACTTCCGGTGGGTCCCAATACGAGTGCCATTCTAAAACGTGGGTCCTGGTCTAAAAGTTTGAAAATCTCTGCTATAAAGACACAAATGTGGGAGCAAAGAGTGGGACTGATTTTTGAGTACCTGTTTTGCATGCAGAAGGCCCAAGGTCTAGTCACTGGCGGTAGCACCATGCAGAAAGCAGCGCCTAGCAGTCAGTACAAGCCGTGAAGGACTAGGTGTGTTAACAGAAGGACGAGAAGACTACTATACCTTAAACGGTCAGAGCTTCTCCCTCCCAGGCGTCTCCACCCCAGGTGCTCTACCTCCCCCCAGCTTTGTGCTATTACACTTACCTAGAAGTAGGTCCTATTAATAGAAGTAGGAAATTTTTTTTTCATAATTCTGCACCCTAAGTGTCTGCAGGACTACAACCTTGCAAATTAATGAAGACCAGTTCTCTGATGAGAAGAGACACGTCTGGCCCAGCTCACAGCCACCTTGCAGCAAATTGAAAAAGAGAGTGTGTGCATATGTCTACTTTAATGAATTTCCCCTGAAGCTGCTACACACACTTGAGCTATTTCAGACATTTGTCATTTCTCTTTTAAAAAATAGCGCTGAAACGTCTGATAAGCGAGTTCTGTGCAACTCGAAACTTTGCATTTTACCTTTGAGTGCCTGCTGTTTCCACAAAGCCACGTTACTTCGTTAGATGCCTTGCTTTAAGCGTGAAGCGTAGCGACAAGAACTTTGCTCCCTCTCGTAAGGGCAGTTGGGTACCAATATTTAATCGAAGCATGCCCTTTCCGCCATTTCTCCTCCCTAATGCTGGGGCCAACTGGCAGAGGCAGAGGAAAGCTGGACTCCAGAAAAGTACAAAACACAAGTGTCTGCACCTAGCAAGAATCAGACCCGCACGTAACCAGGCGCGCATATTTTTAACACAAAGGCCTCCCAGCCTTTGAATGCGGTTTCAGTCATCGGAGTCGGTGTCATGCCTCCTCTTGGTCCTGTGTGCCGCGGGAGACCGGCTTCTTCTCCTTCGCTGCCCTCCCGTGCCCTTGCCTCTGGGAGACGGGGACCGGCTGTCACTGCCACTCCGCCGCTCCCGCCGCCCAAGCTTGGGAGGTCGCGTCTTGGCCGCGGACAGACCGCAGGGGCCCAGTTCCTCAATGCTACTGGAAGAGGCCGGGTTGTGGTGCCGCCTGCTGTGGGGTCTCTGTTCTCGGGCAGGTGATGAATGGCTGTCAGGGTGGTTGGCTCCAGCCCGCTGGGAGGATGATGGATGGCGCTCGGGGGGTGAGGTGGGGCGCCTTTTTCTGCAAGCACAGAGGAGACTGGGTCAGCTCATCAAAAAGCCCAGCGGTTCCCAGGAGAGCGCAAGAAAGTCAGGGGCACAGCAAGAGAAGCCCTTCGGCCTGCATACAGGGCAGGAACAGGCACTGCTTCTGCAGAGAAACAACATTTGCTCCCCACAGTCTTGAGGCTAGAAAACTAGGAACATGGCGACAGTCCCACTGGATCAAGCCCAAGGCCCATCTAGACCTGTTTCCTGTATCTCACTGTGGCCCACCAGATGCCTCACGCAGCACACAGGACAGCAAGATGCCTGCATCCTGTTGGCACTCCCTTGTATCTGGCATTCTGAGGTAAATTTCTGAGGAAAAATTCTGAGGTACATAAAACAGAATTTGCTATCCTGTCTGTGGGGAGGAGCTATAATAACTTGCAACCCAACCTGGGCCTTAGGAACATAAGAAGAGCTTTGCTGGATCAGGCCAAAGGCCCATCTATTCCAACTTCCTGTATCTCATAAATGGCCCACCAAATGCCTCAGGGAGCACACCCTTGCATCTCACTGCCACTTCCCTGCATCTTGCATTCTGATGTAGCCTTCCCTGCCCCCACCCCAAGACTACGGCTTAGCTTTACTAAGCACAAGTGACCATTTTTTCAAAAAAATGAAACCTACTGAACAGAGCGTCTCTCCATAGCCAGTCTGGGGTAGGCAAAAAACAAAACAAAACTGTGACCCACAGCCAATTCGGATGACAGGAGAAAGTGACAGTCCTTCCTGGGACTGCAGCACGAGGGGAAGGAAGAGGTGATCACCTCATTCCTTTCAGGCTGTTTGCCGCAGGAGGAGGAGGAGGAGTCCTTTTCCTCAGGGCAGTTTGCTGCAAGCTGTGGCTTCGGGACGATTTTCAGCAGGGAAAATTGCTCGAGAGCTAAATGTCCCTGATCAGGACTGTGGCACATCTCAGGGAGGATCAGGCCCTTCCTCAGCCATGTCCTGCGACAGGAGCGCTGATGCTTCTGGTTGCACACCTCTCACGGAGGCCTGGCCATCCTCTGCCGGAAAATTTCCAAAGCAAGGCGGTTCCACAGCCTCTGCAGGCCTGGCACAGCATTGCTTAAGCTCAGGGGTGGCCAACTTTCCAACCTCAGGGTTCCTGAAACTTTTAACAATTGCATAGCGGCGGGAATTTCAGCAGGTACACCTGTGAGATGACAAACGGCACCTGCTGAAATTCCCACTTCTGCACAATTGCTTGAGGTTCGGGAGCCCTAAGGCTGAAAGGCTGGCCACGCTTGGCGTAGCTGGTTACCAGGAACTGTAAGATCGGGACAGACGGCCTTTACTCCCTGCTAGGCACATGGAGGAGGAAATCTCACAGTCCTTGCATAGTCTGCCAAGTTCGATCCCAAAATGGAACTGCACAATCAACTCAAAACCTCCTTTGAAGCACATGGTTAGAGGCTCACAGCGCACTCCTGTGTCCAACAGTTGAAAGTGCACTTAAGAAAATACTTTCAGGCCTCATCGATGATCAGAACGCAACACACACACACCCAAGGCTATTCCAACTCTATTTGGCTGCTATGAAGTTCACCAATCTGTGCATCACCCTTCCAAAGGATAGTGGCTTGTTGTGCGCCCTCCGCCACACTCCCCCAGTGCTGGCAGGCTCACTACACAACACCTGCTACAGCTAAAACAGATGGCCCTGCATGTGCAAATGGACAAAACACAGATCCAACAGTTTGGATAGGACTCGCATCAACTCAACACACGATGCTTTCCAACAAAACCCACTTCACATATGCAGCTATCAGCAGAGAATACATTTTAACCAAGCAGCTGCACAGACCAGAAAGTTCTCTTGAAGAAATTCATACCGTATTGGAAACCGCTTGTGGAATTGCTGCCTACGAGAGAGAACAATGATCTAATGCGGTGGTTCCAATCATTCAGAGAGTGGTTCCAGCGTGCTTTATCGTGGCCCTGGTGCTGGGCAACTCCAGGTTAGGATTGCATCCTCAGACCCATAAATAGAACCAAGAGAGGCACCTGTCTCTGTCGTATGGAGAGGAGGAAGAGGCAGAAGAGGAAGCGGTTCTCTTTTTCTGGTGTTTCTCTTTCTCCTTTTTCTTCTCTTTCTTGTGCTTCTTTTTCTTCTCCTTCTTCCTGGATTTCTTGCCAACTTCTGGCCTGCATGTTACAGAGAAACAGGGTCACGATGCATCTCTCCCCTTTCAGACCCTCCCGCAGAGGCTGACTCGCATCTGGTCATCTCTGAGAAACACAGCGCCAATCCCAAACTGTAGGCAAGTGCCTGATGCTAATGAACCTATCCTGTGGTGGAAACACCACTTGAAACTACTCCTGTGTCAAAAGCTGCCTGCACACAATGCCAAGGAAAGGCTATTAAGCTCCTCCTCCAATTTCTCCAACATTCAGAAAGATTCTACAGAGAAGCCTTTGAGCCAGCCATCTCTCCCACGTTCATCCAAGAGGCGATAAAATCTGATCAAGACAGCCCTGCATACTTGCTTAGGTAGCTGGACTGGCTGCGAGGCTTAAAAGATACCATGACGTATTTTAAAGAGCAGCTTGATACACAAGAATCAGCATTTCCTCACAACCACGAGGTCTAGAAACTTGAAATTTCAAGCCAGAGCTGAACAGCAGGCGAGGAACCCTCTATCAGCGGTTTAGTTCTCAAATAGTGGGTCCGTGGCCCACCAGTGGGTCACAACACAATCTTTGGTGGGTCATGAAACTGACAAGGCAAATTAGGTTGAGGGCAGGGGAGCATGGCTGCCCAATCACCATTATAGCCAAAGAGGCTTGAGCGGCTGGTAAAATGAAACTTGTTTTCTTAGGTGGGTCCCAAAGCTAAAATGTTTGGGAACAACTATTGGGCCTCCACAGTAGAATCTCTTCTACCCAAAGCACCCAACACATAATCAGGCAACTTTTCTTGAACACCACCACCAAGGTAATTCATGTACAGGTAATTCGCCACCACCGTGATGAAAAAGAAATTGAAGTATGTTGAAACCAGGTAACAGAAAGAATGGAAAAAACTATTTTTCAAATATGCGAGGTACATTTTCACACAGAGGGGCATTAAATCACCTGATTTCCCCTTTTACCATCTGACATCATTCCTAACCTGGGGTTAGATCAGCACAAGCCAGCAACGCTTGGTTGGCACATGGGACACCATAAAGCACGTTTTGGACCACTCTTGGAGTTGGAGAAGACAGCGCACAGACATGCACCATTCTCCTTGAGTTGTCTGAACACACTTTACGGTGGCCCTTGTGCTGGCCAAACATTGCTGGCCTAACTCCAGGTTAGGATTGTGCTCTCAGAAACAAGTTTTCCAATGAGATTTGCAATGCCTCCATAAGAGCTCCATAAAGCAAGGGGGGTTCACTGCTCCAGTACCCTGGCGGGCAGGAAGGAAGGTGGTAATGGCATCTAGTCTGGATGCCTTTAAGAGGGGAGTGGACGGATTTCTGGAAGAAAAGTCCATCGTGGGCTATAGGCCATGATGGATTGTGCAACCCCCTTGCATTAGCAGTGGGCTACTTCAGAGTACCGGGTGCAAGGGAGTGGCAACAGGATCCAAGCATCTTGTTGTCTCATGCCTCCCTGGGGCACCTGGTGGGCCAGTGAGATACAGGAAGCTGGGCCACATGGGCCTTTGGCCTGATCCAGCACGGCTCTTCTTATGTTCTTAAGCCCCTGCTCTAGTTATGTTGCTCCCTGCCTCAATCCATAAACCCCAATGCTGCTTCTGAGACTCTGGGAGCATACTCACACCCCCATTCTTCTCTCAAGACTTAACAGAAGCAGCCTGTTTGCTAACCCTTCTCCACAGGCTGCCGGCATCCTTCCTGAACTCAGATACCCAGAAACAAACAGCCCCACTCACTGGCCCCAAAAGACATTCATCAGGAAGGCATGGCAGCGTGACTCTTACTGTATGGCTTCTGCTCCTTCTTCCTCGCCTGGTTTTCTTTTCGTAGCCAAAACGACCGGAGCACTTGCCACTCGATGATGCTAGTGTTTCGGAGACACAACAAAAATGGACTCAAAAGAATACTGCTAGATCTACGTTCTGTGCACAGATGCACAGCCTTTCCCCTGCAATGAAGATGGCAAAGGTTGGGGGAACAGCTCCACCCACCCCCCACTGAGCAAGCATTTATTGGCATATCTGTGACATGCCCACACATGCACATTGGTAAGTTTATGGGCATCACAATTATGCCACAGATACACACACACAGGCATGTGTCTAAACCATGGCTTCCAGTTTTGGCTTGGAGGCAAAACATGTCTTGGAGTCACAATACTCTTGCCCATTCAGAAGATCACAACAAGCTAGACTGTGGGGATAACTGGAGTGTGGGAACTGGGGAGGTGGTGATGCAGTCCCAGCAACCAAGCTATGGCTACGCCATGCTGGATTCTTAGCAAGCCACCAGCCTAACAATGGACGATCCTCCAACAGTCAAAACAGGATTTTGTTCTGCATAGGTCAGCTTTCATTCTGCATGTTTTTGGATTGTTTGATTTTCCCATACACCACACTGGGCATTTTTCCAACAGAAAAGCAAAATTAAAACATTTTATAAATCAATAACAGATGGAGATGCAGAAGGAGAAAATGTTCAGAGGCTTCGGCTACTCTTACAGTGCCTTGAGCTGAGATAGGATGGACTGGGCAGGAGGGAGACAATGACAAGTCATTTACCGTAAAAACCGAAAGCCCCAGTTTGGCAGCTTCTTTGTCTTCTTTGGAAAACATCATCCTGCTCCCCCCACTTCTGAAAATAAACATAAATCAAAACAAAATTCAGAAAACAGATCTCAATGGTTTTCGGGAAAGAAAACGCAGTGAAATCCTATCCTGGAGTTAGACCGGCTTGGTTAGGCCAGCGAAGTTCGGCCAGCACAAGGGCCACTGGAAAGTGTGTTTGGACCACTCTCGGAGTCAGGGAGGATGGCGCACATCTGTGTGCTGGCCTCTCTGACTCCAAGAGTGGTCTAAACATACTTTATGGTGTCCCTTGTGCCAGCCAAACTTATCTGGCCTAACTAAGCCAGCCTAACTCCAGGTTAGGATTGTATCCTAAATCTAAACAAGGATGAATGCAATTAGGAGAACTTCAATAATGAAAGCACACAAGAACCAAGGTCAGAGTTCTATGACTGGATAGATCAAAATCAGAAAATTTTCGCCACTGATGTTTCCAGCACTACTGGAGGACTCTTCAGAGCCACATGCAGAGGGGAAGTGATCCACAGAGGTGGAGGGAGATGAAAACAGTAGCCACCTGATGTAGCTAAGGTAGAGCACTAACAGGGTGGATAAGGAGATGCTGGCCTCTCCCCCAGCACACCCTTGTGTCTCCACAGGAAATCCCACCCCCTCTTTGAGAGAAGCACAGGAAATGATGTGGCGAACAGCACTACGTACCTGGAACTGCCCAAGCCCAGCACCCGATCCACACCCTTCTCGTCACGTTCTGTTCCGTCGCGTTTGCAGACCTCGGCAAGATCCTTGAAAAGAGAGGCAGACAGAGGGTTGATACCTTAGCACATGTCTGTGGGGGATTGGGGAGTTACTACAGCTTTGAAGAGACTTCCCCATCAGGCACCTTCTACGTCATAGAATCTTCAAAAAGGAGAGGAGCTACGTAACAACCATCATAGACTGAGACAAGAGTCAAGCTCTATAATAGACTGGCAACTTGTTGTTTTGCACAGAAGACCTAACAGACTCCTATAGAAAGAGACTACCTGCAAAACACACACACACACACTACACACACACACAATGCAGAATTCCTTCACTCTACTGCTTACTGGTGAAATTTCTTGTTGATTCAAGGTTCATCAAATTAATGTCAAGAAATTGATCCCAACTGTATACAGTGGAAATGAACATCCAAAAATATTGTTTATGTACACAGCCCAGATTAAACAATGATAGGTCTTGAATTCATTCATTATTTGCATGAAAAACATACAAGAGGTTGAACGAATGACGAACTGCAATTAGTTCACATATAGTATCTTTTTTAAAAAAAACTACAGGACTACTCACCATGCACTTCAGAAACTGGGGGATTATAATCAAAATGAAATAAATGAACAGTTTAAAAATATGGGAAAAGATACCTCTTTACTGAGGCCTGTAGGAAGCTTCTTCACATCCTTGTAACCTCTAAAAAGAAACGCAGCAAAAGAGAGTCACAAAGTCTGGCAGAACGAACAGAAACTCAATGGCAGCGATGTGAACACTCCTGTTTATTTCAGTGAGGCTGATGCAGAATCCCCCATTGGACTGTCCATTTCCCACTCTGCTACCACGAACGGAGCCCAAAATCCAAGACAGGGCTCCACAAATACAGTAAACGTAGTAAGTTCCGCCCTCCCCCCACACTCCAACATTCAAAATAAACCTCAGACAGCACTTTTGGAAACACTCAAAGCACCTCTGAAATGTTGTTTCACAGAGATTACTTCCTCTTCAACTTGAAGATGGGGAGGGTGAATCTTGCCCTCCTGTTGTGCCTTATTGTTCCTCCAAAACTCAAGAGGATATCAGGCAAGATCTCACCCTTCAGCTGCTTATTGCAGTGGGGAGAGAAGGTAGGGTCTTGGAAATCACAAAATGCAGCTAGCTAACAGAGCTAGTCAAAATTTGTGGACCGGAGATCCAATCTAAGACCTATTAGACTTTGTTCGTTGCAGCCAAGTTTCCCCTTAGAACAGACAGGAAGCCCAGCCCATGCTCAATCTCCAAATCAGTCCAGATGCTCCAGAATCTCTTCCAAGATGTATTTCTAAAGAGGAATTAAGAACTTCCTTTTTTTAGACAGCTTCCCAAAACTGGGCACATCCCTCTCCGTCCAGAACACAGATGAGGTTTCTGCTTTCTCTCCTGAAAGGTTGCTTGCCCAAAACTTTAGCAGTTCAGCCGAATTTGAAGGGTCAGACTTGGGACCAACTTGAAAGCCCATGCATCATCGAACAATGCCCTCGCATTGAAGAGATACCTCGCCCGGTGTCTTGACAGGGCTGCCCAACCCCACTTCACAGAGAAATGCTTCCTTGAACATGCTTCAAGAACTGCATTGGACTGAAGGGGCTCTCCACCCAACCACTCGTCATCACAAACCATCTCCCAATGTCAGTGCTTGTAGCACCCAGGGTCACTTCTCTAGTCGAAACAATCCTCCTCCACTGCATTATTTGGCATAATCATGGCACGTGTCATCATGCAGATGGATACCATATTTATTTCATTTGCTCCCGTTTTTGTGCCACCCTCCTCCAGGGAGCTCAGTGTGGTGTAGGTGGTTCCTCCCCTCCTTTTGTCCGCACAACAAACCTGCGAGGTGGGCAAGGCTGAGAGTGACGGGCCCAAGGTCACCCAGGAAGCGTCATGGCTGTGCAGGGAGCTGCACCGGGATCTTCCAAATCCAAGTCCAATTCCCAAACCACTACACCATCCCGACTCTGATTCCAGAAGACCAGCAGCCCCTAGCCCACGCCCACTTATTGGGCATCCAAGCCCACCACGTTAGATCAAGGACAGGATGCGCAGGTGGTCCAGAATGCCCCTGATAAGACTTACAAGGCTGCCATCATAGCTTCCTGTTCAGCTCGCTGGACGGCTGCTAGTTCGTCCTCCCGGGAGAGGGGCGCGTCCCCTTTCTTCCCTTTGGCATACCACGTCAAATCTTTGCCCTTCTGCCATCGGCCCACTGGTGCCATCAAGGAGTTTCCTGCACATCAAAGGCCGCACACCACAACATCAGAGCAGAAGCAGAGAGCATGCGTGCGAACAAGCAACTGAGAAGGCACAGCCCATGGAGTTATTATACACTGGAGAAGCCATGACGTCACATTCTTGAAGCCATGGACGGAACAATATGGCTGACTCACAAGGAGGAGGATTGCCGCGAATTCTCGAATAAAAATCTCCCTGCACGCATGTAAAAGTTAATTTCAACGTCTTTAAGCATGCCTGCGTGTTCTGTATACGGGTGTGCGAATCGCTGTACGAAAAATGGGATTTAATTTCCGCGGAAAGATTCATGTATTCACATTACATCGGCTCAATAAAACGACCGTTCAGTGAGTACTGAACATTAACAGAATTTGTTTTTTGGGGGGGCGGGGGGTGAGTGTAGAAGTTAAAAAAAATACTCTTAATAGTCTAGAAGTAAAAAAAAAATTACTCTCATATTGACAACTACTTGTGTCATGAAGAGATTTTAATGTAATTTTCCTTCGTGGCGATGATCTGAGTCAGCCATATTGTTCAGTCCATGGCTTCAATTCGTCCCTATTAACTGCATGGGCAGGGCCAGGGGTTGGCACAGCCTCTGTAGTCAGCAGGTCTCCCATTCAGTCCCAAACATTTCCACGTAAATTAGGATAGCCTAGTACAGTGATGGCAAACCTATGACACGCATGTCAAAGGTGACACGCCACAGCGTTTTGGGTGACACAGTACTGTTCATCAAGGCTTGACAAAAACTGAGTTTCTTTTACTCATTTTTCATTTTTGTAATTATTTGATGGTTCTTTATATAATACATAGCACCACACATAATTGGGCTTTATTTTTTTGTTTAAATAAACGAATACAAATAATTGTTTCTGTTTTGTTTGGGGTGGGGGGTTGACACACCTGCAGAGTCAAGTTGAGCATTTTCTGCAATTTTGACACACCGAGCCCAAAAGGTTCGCCATCACTGGCCTAGCATGTATGTTGCGCAGTATGATTTTTTTAACCCCTTCTACATTCCACCCCACACACCCCAACATTTTGGGCCTGAATGTTCTTATCAACACATCACTTTACTGTTTTACACCCTGCCTCTCCAATCATGCACAAGCTTGCAATGACTTCAAGCAATAGAGGTTATCACAAAAATTAAAACAGCAATACTTTATATCGGGGAAATATTGCAGGCTGCATCAGGTGGGGTGGCGACAAGGGAGAAGGCAGACAGCTGTGGCTGAGACGCATGCTGGCTTGCCTGTGGGGACTCGTGGCGGAGGTGAGCTTTGAACCAGGGGCTCTTAGGCAGATTCAAAGTCATTGGGGCCAGGAACAAATACACACTGCTGAAGCAAAACAAGTACTATTGTGCCCCAGTATCCACTGATTTGGTATCCACTCAGTTATCCACAGATACCATGAATACTGGGACTCCTATTAAAAAGATAAAAAGGTAAAGGTTTCCCCACGACCGAATGGTCTAGTCGTGACCGACTGTAGGGGGCAGTGCTCATCTCCGTTTCAAAGCCTGTAGAGCCGGCGTTTTGTCCCAGGACAAGCTTCCGTGCTCATGTGGCGGGCATGACTATACGCTGTAGCGCACGGAACGCCGTTCCCTTCCCACCGAAGTGGTCCCTATTTATCTACTTGCATTTAGGTGCTTTCGAACTGCTAGGTTGGCAGGAGCTGGGACAAGCAACGGGAACTCACTCCATTGCGCAGTCTTGAACTCCCAACCTTCCGGTCGGAAAGCCCAGCAGCAGCAGTTTAACCCACTGCGCCACCACATCCCTTGGTATTAAAAAGATAGGGGAACATTAAACAAGCCTCTTTTTTTTACCTTGTTGCAGCAAAACCACTGATGTTCCCCTATCTTTAAAAAGACATCCCCAGTATCCACGGTTTCAAGTATCCATGGGGAGTCCAGAATGGAACCCCAGTACATATCAGGGCATGCCTGTATTAAGCGGTCAATGCAGTTGTGAGAATCTTCATACCCAGGTAGTTCTCCCGCTGTTTATCCGTCTTGACATCCTCCCAGTTGAACTGGTCCTGCCCGCCCCTCACACCACCTCGGGAGGAGCCAAACATGGTGAAGTAGAAGAACAGAAAACGCTCTGGGTTTGTTTTTAAAGAGTTCAGTCGTCAAAGAGAGCTCAGATCTCAATCCGCAGGCACCTGGAGTCAAACTGCTAAGCTCCCCCCATCACACGGGCCGCTGCCACATTCTGCCACAGCTGCAGCTTCCAGAAGGTCTTCAAAGGCAGCCACAGATGGGGTGCGTTGCAGTTGTCCAGTCTAGATGTCACCAGTGCATGGACCAGGTCTGATTGACAATTAAACACCACATCAATGCAAAATGAAGTCCAAACACACAACCAATAACCCAAAACCTCCTTCCTTACGGGTAAAGAACACAAATGCCACCGCAATTGAAACCAGCATCCCCACTCTGCATGGGTACAGTCTACTTTTTAAACATTAGCACCAAGTGCTCTAAGCAGATGCAGAGTGCCTTTGTCACATAACCCCCCCTTTTTTTTCCAGAGGAAAGAACCTCTGAGCATATCCTGATTTCCTGAAGGAAACCAGTTTCATTTCGAAAATGAGTGTCAGGCTGCCTGGTCTCTGAGCAGAAGCAGAGTGCCTTTTCCCCTCTCTCCAGAAGAGCTGTTCTGCAGGCACCTTTGCAGGCGCAGAGGAGCCCTCCATCGTGTCGTGCCACCGCCCTCTCCAGAGGCTAGGCAGAGAAGCACACCCCTCGACGTTAAGGCCGGCAACTAGGGAAACAGCAGCCCCACGGCTTTGCTCTCGCCGCCTTGTTTCCTCGGGGATTTGGGCGTGCCGGTGAAGTGGCCACCCCGGAGTCCTGCGTCTGCTCGAGGGCGACTCTGCGCGCTCCCAAGTTCAGTGTTGCGCGTGCCAACCACCCCCCCGACCCTCCGCTCCTCCCGCGCGCGCTTCGGTGGCACTTTGGCCACGGCCGCACCTCGATCCGGGAGCGCCCCGGCTGCCCCCTCTGGGGCTCCCCTCTCGCCTCGACGCGCGCCAGAGGAGCGCAGCCGAAACTACCAGCGCCGGAGCGCGTGGCGCACGGCGGCCCGTTCCCTCCGGAGCCTCTCCCGCTTGGAGACTCGCGTGCTCCTCCGAGCCAGCCAGTCCTCACTTCCGCACGCCTCGGGAAGTACCACTGCGCTGCATGGGGGGTGCGGGGGCGGGCCGCGGAAGGACGGACTGCATCGAGCCGCACGGGGGAGTTGGCTTCGGACGCGCGCGAACCCGCAACACGCCACCTGCTGGCGTCGGAGGCGCAGGAGCGCGGCTGGAGCGAATAGAAGCGGGCGAGCCTGCCTCTGCGGGGCATAGCAGCTCAGCAGCCGGTCCCTCGAAGCTGGGGAGACTGAGTGACTCCCTCCCAGGCCCGGGTCCGTTCGTGCGCCCAGCGAACCAGAGGCCAGGCCGGGCAAAAGCGCGCTCGGGAAGGAAGCGCCTGCACGCGTTTAGCCCCCTCGCTGCCAAAGAGCGGCCTGCCCGCATAAGCACATTTTGGGCACAATCCTGAACAGTCTTCCAGCACCGGGGTCAGGGCAATGCAGCCCCGCGGGGAGGGAGCAAACGTTCCCTTAGCTTGAGGAAGCCGCCATGACTGCAGGATGCAGCACATGCCCCATGAGCACGGCTGTGTCAGGGCTGGGAACTGGGTGGGATTGCGCCCTTTGAATCATTTTTATGTACATGAGTTCACCCAGCCTTCACGCATTGCCATTCCATAAGAAGCTCTGCAGCTGTTGAAGCTGACTTACAGCCAGTAATTCAACAGGTGCAGCTTTCCCACCCTTGCTTATTCCGCCATAGATGGAGGGAGTGTTTGATGGAGGCCTAGGTGGAGGGACTGTTGCGTGTTTACCCCATGTAACTATTAAAGGCACACAAGTTCAGTCAGGAAAGAAGGGGCGGGGCAATCCTGCACCATGTTCCCCTGTGGAGCCTCTCTGACTCGGAGAGTAGTCCAAACATACTTTACGGCGTCCCTTCTGCCAGCCCAACTTTGCTGGCCAAACTGTGCCGGCCTCACTCCGGGTTAGGATTGTGCTCTGAGTGAAGTTCAGAAAGCAGATTTTCAAAACACAAAAACTGTTGATCCTTTCATGGCTCTGGAGCTACATGAAGGACTGTCATAGGAACATGCCCAGAACTTAAGATGAGCTTTGGTGGTCTTCCTCTGGGTGACCCAAACTTCAGTGGTTAGGTAGATGGCAAACTGAAAAGAATCAAAGACTTGCAACTAGCCACCATCTGAGAAGAGGCCTTCTTATTTCCTGCACTGTAGGGAATGCCTCTTCTAAGGCAGCACCTGCATGGTCTAAAAACAAAGGCTTTTCCTTTAGAACCATTGCTGTTTCCCCATAAACAACTGAATGCTTAAACAGAGTGCTATTTAATCAACTGTGGGCACAATCCTAATCAACTTTCGAGCACCAAGGAAATGAGCGTTAAAGGTTGAGTGTTATGCCTTGCAATAATTGCCTCAGGTTAACTATCGTTTCCCAGATCACAAAATAAAACAGGAAGATAAAACAGGTGTAAGAAAGTTTATTAACTCATGGATTATCAGATTATCTCCTAAGAACATTTTTACAACACTATAAGCATCCAGCACCAGACTTTTTTTCTTCTCCCAAAGTCTCAGGAAAAAAAAAATACACAACCTCATTTTTTCTTCCAAAACTTCCTATAATCGTCTAATTTAAAGTCATCTTCAAAAGAAGTCTCCTGCTTGAGCTTAAGCTTGCCAGCATCCCGTCTCCGCAACCGGGCTTTCCTTTCAGATTCAGGGAGGGTGTTGATGTCTACAGGTATCTACAAGAGGAGAAAGTGTTTTATTTTAAAAATGGAATGTATAATTTTAGTTATCGGAGGCTTGCCACACATTCTGGCAGGATTCTATTTGCTTTAACAGGCAGAAATTCAGAAGATCCAGCCTTCCCCAGACAAGCACTTTGGGGTAGTACTATAACATGTTTAATACCTGGAAGCTACTTCTTAAGTTTAACATTTTGAGCTTCAGTTTATGGCATTTGAAGATTCCCCTAAAAAAAAACTATGGAATTCAGGGATGTTCTGTTCTGAAGTCCCTAGTTCTGGTGTGTGATCAGCCTGACCTCCCCATCCAAGATGGCCAGAATCTTTGCTGGATGTTTTCAACACAGGAAATTCTGGGATTTCTTCAAAGCTATGTTACCCATTTAAGGACCCAATCCCATCCAACTTTCCAGCACTAATGCAGCCCCAAAGTAAGGGAACAAATATTCCCTTGCCTTGACTCTGTGACTGCCCTCTGTGACTGCCCTTCCATTGCAGGATGGGGTGCATGCCCCATTGGCACGGTTGCATCCGCGCTGGAAAGTTGGATAGGACTGGACCCCAAAAGTAACCAGCAGATAGAATTTGAGCCTTCCGAGGGACAAACATTCCAAGATGATGGGATGAAACTAACAAGGTAGCTGAGAGGCTACTAAACAACTGTTTAAAAATTGACAAATTGTAATTAAGCCCAAGGTACAGGTTATGGATTTATAAGACACTGTCTTTTCTCCACGCAGTTTTTCACTAATTATTCACTTGTTTTGATAAGATTGACTCTGCCGTCAATGTTTCTGGAGTATAACTCCTGGTTTGACAGCTGAAGTCGAGAGAGAATTAAAGCCAGAGGCAGCTAGCAAGAGCTCCTAGGAAGGTGTCACCTTTACACTTAACTGGGGTTTACCAATGGGATGATAGGAAATGGGAGGCGAGCTTGCACCAGGTGGCCGAAAGGGTCATGTTGGACACATACTCAAGTGCTCTCCAGTATTCATGCAGAGCAATGGTCAAGTCTGGCCTGTGTTCCACTGTGAGGAAGGACTGCAGCACAATGACCACGCCTCTGTGCTCCTAGGTCAATCCCCATCAGCATCTCCTGGGGGAGGTGGCTAGGAGCATCTGAAAAGGCTGGGCACAACACTCACCGAAAGGATCCGCCTTGGCTCTTTGTAGCGGATGTGGATTGTTGAGCCATCTGGTCTGACCAGCAGCACCGGGTAGGTCCTGGCATATTTTTGCCTTGGAATGCGGGCAATGGACGTTCGGTTGGAGTTGTGCTGGCTAGTGGATGTGTGGATGCCGCAAGGCCTAGGAAACAGCCCAAAGAGAGCCTCTAATCGAAAGAATCTGAAACAAATCCAGACAGAATTTGACATACCAGAGGCATGTGTACATTTTCCAAACACACACACACACACACACACACACACACACACACACACACACACACCAAAGCTCACCCAACTCTGGTGAAGAGCCACTACTAAAATATTTGACATCATACAGCAATCACTTTGAAAGCCACAAGTTCAATAAAGAGCCATTAGGAACAGAAAGAAACCAAACAGCCAAAACAGAGAGAACACAACATAGCCTCAAAGGGAAAACATGGTTTTAAGTAAACTAGCAGCAAAAGCAAAAGCCTTAATGATGCCCCAGACTGCCCACGAGGACAGGGTGAGTAATAGAATGCTTAGCTTGGGCTTAGAGCTCTACAGAAGTTTTTCAGCTCAGACGTTTCTGTACAGGTCATCGATTTCTGCATTCTTAGAATCTCAGTTCTCATTTTAAAAACCCAGTTTCTAACTCTCACTATTGCAAATATAGGCTTGCTAAAACCAGAAATTTATACTACCAAAGTGATACAGACAATTATACAACAGGTTTGGGTTTTTAGTTTTTCCATGATCTGTTTTATGTCAGCCAGAATCCACCATGTTTTAAACTTGCACACATTCAGGACCTATCTCATGGGGAAGGCAGAACTCATATACGTTAAACTCTGCTTATGCCGGGGTAGGATCGGGGAGGCACCTGATCTGGTCCACAGGCCAGAGTTTGGAGTCCCCTGGCCTATAGGCAGTGGTGTCATCTACTCTCGCGGAGACGGAACGCTGGGCGGGACGTACGTTTGATTGGCAGCCCGGTCTGCGCAGTTCCGCCGCCTTCCCCCCGCCACGCGGGCTGCCCTCGGTCGCCGCGCCCCACCGCTGCTTGCCCAGCTCCGTGATGGACACGGGGGGGGGGACGGGGGGCACGCTGGGTGCCTGGGCGAGCAGGAAGGACGGCAGAAGCAAACAGGCAGGCAGCCAATCAAACGTAAGTCCCGCCCAGCATTCCATCTCCGCGAGAGTAGATGACACCACTGCCTATAGGTAAGCTATGCATGTTTACTCGGAAGAAAATTGCATTATGTCTCAAACAGTCGCCCACTGCAGTGAGGTTTATTTCATTGCAAAGTGTACACGATTAGGGAACCAACATATCAAGGTGCACATCACTTCAGGCCCTGTACAGCACCTAGCACCCTAGTGGAGTTCAGTGTTCAGGAGTAGTACCTTAAAGTTCTGCTTACGGCTGCCATTCTGAGCCCAGATACTGCCACCGAGGCTCAGCCAACAATGCCCAGTTTCCAACACACCAGGGACAGCAGCTACAACCTCTAGGCCTAGCAAAGGCTGCAAAGATCGGCAGGGGCCATGATCCGAGAGCCAGGGTCCCACTCTACAACACCTGCTAGAAAAGAAAAGAAAGATTTTCAAAATGGGTTTACGTGGCTCACTCATAACATAGTTAGCAAAGGGATGGAAGCAACAGTCCTAATCAGGAGAAGTAAAAGCCCCCATCAGAAGCAAGGGCATATTGGGCATCAGCTACTCAGAGTAAGCATGCAGGGGATCCGGTTGTGAGCCTCAGTGGCCTCACGAGCATTTGCTTCCAAGCACCGTGCACACGTTAAGAGTTGAGATATTAGCCGGGTCCGTCCATCAACAGCAAGAACCACAGAATAAGATCCTGCAGACACACTTGCAACCTTGCAGTACAGAGATCTGCAGCTCTGGCACAGCCACCAGCTCACATTTCTACCCCTATAATGGTCTGATCCATCACGAACCCCCACCCCATCTCCCCAATGGTTTGCCGCTTGGAACTGCTCCCCCTCACCGAAGATGACACCGCGCTCACCCACATGACACCGCGCCGCCGTTTCACATTCGCGCCTGCGCTTTACCCTCCTCCTCGTCCGCGCGCTCTGATGGCGTCACTGCGCCGCGACGCGCTTTCGACGCCGCTGTCCTGGCGCTCTGCGCGGAAGGGCGAGGGATGGGGGTTGCGCGACAATGACGTAACCAAGCGCCCGGTGGGAGGGGAAGGGCGGGGTGGGGCTCAGCCCTAGCGCTCCGGGCGGCGGCTCCTGCGCCTCTCCCAAGGCCTCTCCCCATGACCTGGCGCCGCTTTCTGTGCAGCGCGCTTGCAGGTACGTGCCTCGTTCCCGGGTTCCCCCAGCGGTGTTTCAGTGAAAAGCTTCCCTCCTGCTCCTACGACCCTTTATGTTGGTTCCCCTCATTATCTCTCTGTGGACCATCTACTGACTTGCTCTGAAATCAGCAGTGCCTGCCCCCCCCTCCCCGTCTGTGTATGCTCGGCTCTTAAATTCCCCATCCCCGATTCTGCTCTCTCTAATTCCTCTCCCATCCCTTTGGACTTTTCCTTACGGGGGTTTCTGGTAAGCTCCTTCTCTCGCCCGCCCCGCAAACTCTGAGGTTCTGAGATCGCCCTGCAAAATGTGCCGGGCTCCTCCGTGGTGCCCCTACAGAGCCCGCTGCAGCCTCCAGTTCCCGCCCCTCCCATGCCCCGCCTGCGTTCTCATGTAAAACTCCTGCTGCCAGAAAAGAAAGCCCGCCCCGGGCAAGTGCAGTCTTGTATGACCCTAGTCCGGCGCTGAGGGTTGTCAGCCCTCCAGGATTGAGTTGGGGTCTCCAGGGGTTGGCAGGCATCGATCTCCAGGTGGTGACTCAAAACGACTCCTCCCCAAAGGGGAGGAGAATTCCTCCACGCAGAAATGCTCCAGAAATTTCCAACAGTATTTCGGAAAGGGGAGAGTTTGCTTCAGTCACAGTTTGAAAGTCTAAATTTGGGAATAATTTCCATCTTGCTCCATGGAACTTACTTTTGAGTAAGTACAGGCTTGCACTGCACAGTACAGGTTGGCTGGCTGCTTTGGGGGTGGGGAGTTGTGGCCTTACTTCCAGTCAGTGTTCAAATGGCACAATTTTATGCAGGACTACTCAGGAGTAAGTCTCGGTTTGTTCAATGGGGCTTACTGTCAGGAAAGTGTGCGTAGGATTGCAACCACGGTCTCCTAGTTGTTGAACAGGGCTTCAAAGTTAATTTAAAAAAAAATCTACCACCAGCCTGCCTTTCCAATATCGTTGTCCTTTTCAAATGTGTTCTGCTCCCTAAGGGAGCAGAATTGTATCTGTGTTGCTCTGTAAATAGAAGGTCTACTCTGTAGAACAAAAGTGAAAAAGAAATTGCTAGAGGGCTTGTAAAATTAGCAACAGCCAAACCATGAAATTGCTGGGCAGCACTCTGAGTAGCTATCAGTCTTAACAAGCTACATCTTGGAAGGAAATGACAGTCAAGCGAATAGCATCAAATGCCACATTTCCCAAAGATGGAACTATCTAAGCACTGATATATTTGAAGGTTTTTACAATGTGTTGGCAAAGCCTGACTGTTTTCAGAGTTCCACATTGATGCTTAGTGTTGCAACCCCATGCCAAAAATAACTGCGATGCTGCATCTTATGCATGCTGTTTGCAGTTATTAAGTCACATGCCTCTGTCATCTGATGTTCTGAGCAGAAGGACTTTTATCTCCGTATACTTTTTTTCATTTAAGCATGGCATGAACATGCTGACACAGGAAATATCTCATTACTGCTGCCCGCCACCAGAGAATATGTATCTCATGCTTCCCTAGTAGCTAGTTGCATATAAGCATTGTAAGCTGGGATGAATTTCTTACTAGCACCTTGACTGTGTGCCATTGGACAGCCAAGTTACATTCACAGTATCTTAATTAATCTAAGTGTGTGGGTTTCCTGGCCTGATCTGTACATGAGTTCAAAAGCTCTGGGATAATAAGTCACAAATGCAGAATTGTATCTAAGTAGAGGCCTACAGGTGATGAATTGGCTACTTACTTTGAGGCAATTCAGAATTCAACTCTCTATTCTTTGTCCTAGTTCTCTGTTAACCTGCCTGCCAAGGCATGGCTGCTTATTTAGAATGAATCATGTTTAATTGTTCCCCTCCTGTCCCCAGGACTTAATGTGATACACTTTCCACATTTGACCCCTTGTGTTCTGGACCATTCAGACTTCTGAAGATCCTTAGCTCCAGGAGCGATTCTGGGGGGTTGGCAGCCAGGGGCACACCACCCCCACAGCCTTGTGCAGCTCCATTCACCCCTCCAAGAAGGAAGCCACTTCCTGGAGTGACCCAACGCTGCTCCAAAGACCAGAAGCGGCTCCTTCGGAACGGCATCAAACAACTCCTTGTGACAATTATTTGACATTTTTATACCAGCCTTCCTCCAGGGAGCTCAGGGTGGCATACACAGTTCCTTCCTTCCTTCCGTCCGCCCGTCCCGTCCCGTCCCGGTCCGTCCGTCCGTCCATCTTCACAACAGCCCTGTGAGGTAGGTGAGGGCTGAGAGATAATGACTGGCCCAAGGTCACCCAGGAAGCTTCATAGCTAAGCAGGGATTTGAACCTGGATCTTCAGGGTCTAAGTCCCAAACCACTACACCAGTGGTTCTCAAACTCTCATGGAGTGTGTGCCCCACTGTAAGTGTTTGCAGGGGCAGGGTGAAGGCAGTGAAGAGATCTCGCTGCTTGGGGTGACAGGGGCTGCAAGTGCCTTATCTGTCCTGCAGGGCTCCAGGGGGGGGCTGGGGGGGGGGGCTCCCCAAACACCAGAAGAAGTAAAATAAGTGGCTTGTAAATCGCTAGCTTGTTTGTGGACCCAGTAAATGTTGTACCTCTGGTAGTTTTGAAAGAGTGTCATTTCATGCCTGATTCTAACTATGCTGACTTTGAAGCAAGCCCTGTTTGGATCAGTGGAACTTGGAATGGCATCCTCCTTCTGATTTCCAGCATGTTCCGTGAACGTAGCTTTCTGGCAGAGCACCATGTCGCAGACCGAGTTCTAGGCATGCCCACTTAACAGGCTCTGTAATAAGCGGCCAGGCAGGACCTTGGACAGCAGTTGCATGTCAGTATCTGTGCAGGCCTAGCTGGACTCAGGGGTCTGAGGCTGTGTACAGAACCATTCCAGGTCCAGGCCCATCTTTTCCATCCAGCTGTCTTGTCTGAGAACTTGATCATGATGTAGCATGCTCCTGTTGGAAGCTCAGAGAAGTGCAGTGCCAAAAGAAGAGGCTTTCTCTCGTCTTTTGAAGAGGCTTTCTGTAACTGTGAGGGTCTTTCTCCATATTTGGCTTCAACTTTTTGTACAGCAAGACTGCATTTGGGCTGCCCTGTGCCCCGTCTTATAAAAGGCAGGGAAAGGTGCACTTACCAGGACATGCTGTAAATAGGCAATGCGATTAAAATGCTTAATCTCGAAACTTTACTTGAGGCTATGACAAGAACCACCCGCTAATCTTCTTTCCTCCAGACGCCTACGTGCTCTGTCTTTTCTCCCTTTAAGCCTGCAGGCTGGTCGGCACGTGCTTTGTGCGTCTCTTTCTCTCTTTATCCCTTGCCGTCCTGCCAGGAGATTTCACTCCCCAGGCCAGAGTGCAGGAGGGGAATAGACGGAGCCGCATGGCAGCCTCCATGGACAAGGCCAGCTCTTTTTTGGCTGTCTGCCACCAGGCAGAAGACTTGTGCAGACTTGGACTCTACTAATTTTTTGTTTGCAGGGAGGGTTGTGTCGCTTGTGTGGAGGAGCAACACGCACACACATGCACACACACACACCCCAAATTCTGCCCCCATCACTGTGCCTCTGCTTCTCTCGCTCCCTCTTCCAGTCCAAGAAGTAGGAGGGGCATTGCAGGCAAGTGGGCAGTGGAAGTGGGCACCTCCCTGCCAATTTCCTGCCTGAGCAGGCTGCCTCAGTTGGCTTCTAGATGGGCCGGCCCTGTTTACTATACTCCCCCCCCCCAGCCTTTGAGCTAATTTGGACTATATTTAAAAAAATGGGTCTTTGTTACTGAAAATCTCTCCTATCCCCAAATATGAAATAATGTCTCTTGGGGGGGGGCAGGTGAGGGATAGTGGAAGCTGTATGTGACTCATGTACATAGGGTTGGCAAATGGGGAGAGATCTCGAGTTGGTGACAGGGTGAATGTTGTAGGCTATAAAGAGATCCTTGGAGGAATAGCAGGAAAAAATGTTATAAATCTCTCTCTATATAAAAAAGGATGTGTGTGTGTATGTGTGTGTATGTTCCGCATAGGCTCCGCAACGCCTGGACTGATTGACACCAAACTTGGCACGCAGACACCTTGCGGCCTGGCGACAAATGCTGCGGGGGTCAGGCCCCCCCTCGCGCCCTCACAGGTGGGGGTATGGGAGGGTCCCCACGTGACAGTGGTCACCTAAGTGGGGAGTGTCAGCTAAGGTATGACATGGTAATAATGGTGTGATGGTAATTGATGACACAACAATGCGTGCTGGCCAGGAGGAGTTAGCTGTCCTAGGGTGTATCTAAGTATACACCTAGCTTTCCTACGGGTGCATCACACCATCCTGAAATAAAACCACAGCAGCACCACAGAGCGGTGACGCTCCCCACGCCATTGGAGTCCAGGTTCGGGGGCCCCTCAACATGGAGGGCAAGAAAGGGTGCGAAACAAAACGTCCGCCATGCCCCGCTGGAACGCCTGGAATGATTGGCTGAGCTGATTGGTACAATTCATTCTTTTTCGTGTCTAATAGAATCTTGGGATAAATAACTACCTGGGCAACGCCGGGTAACGAAAAACTTGTGTGTGTGTGTGTGTGTGTGTGTGTGTGTGTGTGTAAACTGTGGTGATGCAACCCACTTTTTAAAATGTAGCAACAGTCCTCACCTAACTGCCTAATAAGCAAAGTATCATTGTAGGGGTCTTTTTTTTTTTTTAGTTCTTTATAAAATATCCATACAAATTGAGTGTTGGGAGAGTGGGAACAGATAAAAGGAAATACTTTTTTACCCAGTGTGTAATTAATCTGTGAAACTCCTTGCTACAGGAGATGGTGATGGCATCTGGCCTAGGTGCCTTTAAAAGGGGACTGGACTGATTTCTGGAGGAAAAGAGGAAATTTTTTTAGATTGTGAGGAAATTTTTTTAGATTTAGGAGGAAATTTTTTTAGATTGTGAGCCCTTTGGGACAGGGACCCATTTAATTTTATTATTATTATTATTATTATTATTATTATTATTATTATTATTATTATTATTATTATTATTATTATT
>JAJKFI010000119.1:2440315-2464604 GCA_029204185.1 Lerista edwardsae
TTATTATTATTATTATTATTATTATTATTATTATTATTATTATTATTTGCCTGTAAACCGCTTTGTGAACTTCGTGTTGAAAAGCGGTATATAAGTACCTGTTGATTGATTGATTGATTGAAAAGTCCATCGCAGGCTACAGGCCATGATGGGTAGTGCAACCTCCATACTTTAGAAGTAAGCTATGCTCAGCGGTGTCGTGCTACCGGTACGCTGGGCGGGAGGAACGGGTGAGCGGCAGCCCACCCGTTGCGTCACGCTCCATTTCGCCGTCTTCCCGCCCCCGCGGGGAAGTGCTCAGATGGGCTTCCTGAGGCATCTGGTGGGCCACTGTGAGATACAGGGAGCTGGACTAGATGGGCCCTTGGCCTCATCCAGTGGGGCTCTTCTTGTGTTTTTGGTCTGGTTTTTCTCCCCTTTTCTTTGGGCTCTCGATACACCTTTCTCCCCATAGCTCTTGTGAAGTCACTCACGCCACGTGCAGAATGCTGAGCTCCTTGGAGGAAGGGCAGGGAAAGAAAATGGACTAAGACCAGCTCTCTAGTGGTCAGGAATCTTTGGCTCTGTTTGGCTCCCTGTTTGATTGGGATAGCGTAGGAGTCCCCGAATTTGATGTCATCTCTTGTTATGCAGAGTGTAATTTCCTTTTTTATGCTCAGGCAGGACAATGCAGTAAAGCCTTAAAAGCCAATAGCTATTCTTGGGCAGGTGTGTGTTATGCAGGTAGGCTCAGCTCAGGGCACTGCAGAAGCATTAAGCAGGAGGGAAGCTGGAAGAAACGGCAGGAGGTGATTAGGGATTTGGGGCAGGTAGTTTCTCATTGGCCAGCCTGAAAAAGCAAAGGACTGGTAATCGAGGCTTTATGTGCTAATATAACAAATAGCCTGGTGCTCTGTTTGCTGTGCCCTTTCCCCACCTGTTCCCTATGCAGTCAGCCCTTTCCTTGCAAAAGAAAAAAAAACCCATCAGGATTATATATTTGAATACTGAAAGGACCATAAAAGAAGAGTGAAAGGTAAGTTTGAGAGTGCTGATGCGATTAGGATGTTTGAAGCTTTCCAAGATCTCGGATGTGGGGGGTTTTTCCCCCTCACTGCTGCTCTGTTACTTCTGCCAACTTGCCCCCTCTTTCAGATGTTCTTTTTGAGGGCGAGCAGGATATCAATCTTTTCTACCTGGGCACAAAGACTAGCAAATAAAGGGTTCCAGGTCTGGGCAATAATATTGAAAACCTTAAAGAAAAAAAAATGGACCTCAGAAACAGGAAACCAATCTAGGGGCAGTTGGAGGGTCAAATAAGGATGTGAAGGGAGATGATGGAAAAACAAAAGTTTGGCATCATTGGGGGGGGGGGGAAGCGGATTTAGTATTTGCAGACAAATATGCCAAAGGCCACAACTGGGACTCCAGACGGCCACAGGTTCCCCACTCCTTGGATAGTCCAAACCAACAGCTCCAAAAGGGTCTTTCTAAACCTGGTGAATGGCAACGAACTGGCAAATTAAGTTCAGTGGCGAGTGATGCCCACCCGGGCAAGATCTCCTGAGTGCCTGTCGTTTCAGAGGGACTGAACTGGCAGTGATTGATTGTCCAGGGATGAGATTTGCAGGTTGCATCTCACTGAAAATACAAATAGTGTGTGGGGAACCATGGGAAAAAAACACGGCAAAGTCTCTGCTAGGGGGAAAAGATAGAAAATAAAAATGCACAGTGTTGGGATCCAGCTTACGTAAACCTGGGGTGCAGCTTCGCCTGTGGTGGCCTCATCTCAAAAAATAAGAGTTCCATTGTACAGTTGGAAAAAATGTGGAAAAGGACAAATGAAGCAGTTGATTGGTGAGAGGTTTTTCTAGTTAGGAATGGAGACAACTTGGGTACAGGTTTAAAAGAGGAATAGCTAAATTAGTCCCCAAGTTAAATAGAACCTCCATGTTCAGAGGCAGTGTACCTCTGAACCTCAGTTGCTGAGGAACTGTTGCCTCCCTGCCTTGCTTGTGGCTTCCCTCATGGTTTGCCTGGTTGGCCACTGCTGGGACCAGGACGCTGGGCGACGTGGACCCACTTTGGACTCACTGATGTTCTTTTGCATCTGACCTCTTTTCCTTGATGTTCTTTCCCAATTTTTTTTTTTACATTTTTACAAATTTTTACATAATTTTTTTATTTTAAAATACTTATATCCCACCTTTTCTCTTGTTGCCAAGGCAGTCAAAGTGGCTAACAACCATTGATTAAAAAAATGGAATATAATAAAATCCAAAACAAAAGCAACGTTATACAAATAGAGAGACCCTTACAGTTTGATGCTTCACTTGGTGGTGGTGGTGGTGGTGGTTATACCAATATTTAGGTATTGTGCCACCTTTCTTGGTCAGCATTATACCAATGTTTATTATGATTCCTAAGTTGTGTGCCAATTTTAGTTTTCTTAAAAAAGCAAACTCTTGGGCTTGTCTCCCTATGCGCATGACATATATTTCATACAGTCATGTGGCGCATTAAGGGCGCAATCCCAACCTGGCACAAGTTAGGCCAGCAAAGTTTGGCTGGCACAAGGACCCACTGTAAAGCAGTTTGGTCCGCTCTCTGAGTCAGAGAGGCCAGCACACAGACATGCACAATCCTCCCTGACTTTGACAGCGGTCCGAGAATATGGAGTTCTGTGTATGTGTGTGTCCCAAAACAGGAGGAAATGCATCTCTTCCCCCATAACTCCTGTGCTCAGGGGTGTTTCTAAACCGTCACTGTGCTGATTGCTTTTTTTTTATGATAATGAGGATAATGGTATAGTTAGAGAATCACTTATCCGGACATCCAAATTCCAGACATTTTTGTCCAAGACTTAAAAAAACTTTCTGTAGTGCAAACTCTAGAAGGTCTTGTGCTCATTGTTCAGGCTGTAAGTTCTATTCTCTGCTCTGTGGTGTGTGCCATTGTTGATTTTTTTATTTTATGATGATGTAGATTTGTATTGCTTTTAATGCGTTTTGATATTGTTAAGTTGCTCTGAAAGCCCATCAGGGAGATGGAGCAGGGTAGAAACATTGCAAATAAATAAAATGTCAAAAGAGTCCAGCATACACCCCAAGTGGGTAACAGTGAAAAGAGCAAGATGACACATTTCTCATTATATTTATGCAATTATTCCGAGATCCAGACAAATCCAAAAATCCAGACACCTTCCCGTAGGATAAGGTCATGTAGCCTGTAATGTATTTCTTAAGCAAGTAAGAACCCCAAAGTGCTGTACAAAAACAATCAACAGCGACAAGGTCCTGCTTTCAGACTTCTAGTCTAACTTAGCAAACACAAAAAGAAAGAGAAGGAAGAGGGAGACAGTGGAGGAGAACAGAGATGCTACACTACAGTCTCAGCACACTGAGAGTGCAATCCTAACCAACATTCCAGCACTGGGGCAAGGGCAATGCAGCTCTGAATGAAGGAACAAACATCCCTTTAGCTTGAGGAGGTGACGTGATGGCTACTCCATTGCAGAATGCAGCACGTGCCCCGTTGGCACAGCTACGTCAGTGCTGGAAAGTGGGTTAGGATTGCACCCTGAGGAAGGTCTGTGCAATGGCTGCATGCCCAAGTGCTTCTTGAGAATAAGGCGTGGAATACGAATTTTGGGATACCGCGAATGGCCACGGAATTCTTTGCCTCCAAGCCCCTTAAGCACGACTGTCGTTGCCCCTTCCTCAGTGTGACGCAACTTGCCTTGTCTCCCCACAGCGATGACGGGACCGAGGCCGGTTGTCCTGACTGGCCCTTCCGGTGCAGGGAAAAGCACGTTGCTGAAGAAGCTGATGAAGGATTACGAAAATGTGTTTGGCTTCAGCGTCTCCCGTGAGTGCCTTCCTTTCCCCTGGGCTGGGGAGGGAGGGAATGCAGGAGGTTTGCAAACCAAACCTGAGGCCATTCCACTTTTCCGGTCCATGTCCTGGTCCATGTTTTCCACCTTGCTCCATGTGGCCTCCCGTGCCTGATAATCTGCTTTAAAAGCGAGGCTGGGAGACGGGTTGCGATGGTCCCTTGGCCTGGTTCTAAGACGCTAATCTTAAACGAAGCCGTGAAGGACGGCTTTGATTGTGGCGTGGAGGTGGAGGGAAGGAAGAGCTGTGCTTGGTTTTGGGTCTTCCAGACCATTCGTCCTTGTGCGTGTCAGCTTGATTGTGTGTTTCTAAACATTGTCTGTTGCTTCCAGATACCACAAGGCAGCCGAGACCTGGGGAGGTGAACGGCAAAGGTCAGTAGCCGGACCTCTCCTGCACAGGAGGCGAGAGGCTGAGCTCAAGTGTCCGGATCTGTAACAAATGACTGGCTGTGGGTTAGTGAGGGGCAGGGAGGATGTGTGCTCTCCCCCGATGCTGGAAGGAGCCTCTGGGTTCCAAAGAGTAAGGGCTGGATGGTTAGGAGCAGCGGCGTCATTCACCCGGTACGCTGGGCGGGACTTACCTTTGAGCAGCAGTCCGCCCGTTGCGTCACGCCGTGTTCCGCTGCTTTCCCGCCCACCCCAGCAGGCGGGAACGCGGTGGAACGCGGCGTGACACAACGGGCAGACTGCCGCTCAAAGGTAAGTCCCGCCCAGCGTACCGGGTGAATGACGCCGCTGGTTAGGAGATAGGAATTGCCTGTAGGAATAGGGGGCGTTCTGGGTTTTCCAAGATTGGGTAGGATTGGAATAAGGGGGAAATTTGGGAGTAGGAGCCGATGACCGAGACCGCCACGAGGACAGGCTGTCCCTCTGACAGTGTTTTCTGCGTTGTCCCTCAGAGGGTGAATAGAGGGAGTAGCTTTTGGATCCTGGTGCCATCATTTAATTGCAGCTGACAAAGCTGAACCTGGCCTGTCAGGGACTTGGCTAAATCACCTGTTTGTTGTTGTTCAGTCGCTAAGTCGTGTCCGACTCTTCGCGACCCCCTGGACCACAGCACGCCAGGCCTCCCTGTCCTCCACTAGCTTCCGGAGTTTGCCCAATTTCATGTTCATCGCTTCGGTGACACTGTCTAACCATCTCATCCTCTGCCACCTCTTCTCCTTTTGCCCTCAATCTTTCCCAGCATGAGGGTCTTCTCTAAATAGTCCTCTCTTCTCATGAGGTGGCCAAAGTATTGGAGCTTCAGCTTCAGGATTTGTCCTTCCAGGGAGCAATCAGGCTTGACTTCCTGGAGGATTGCCCGATTGGATCTCCTTGCAGTCCAGGGGACTCTCAAGAGTCTTCTCCAGCACCATAATTCGAAAGCATCTATTCTTCGGCACTCTGCCTACTTATGGTCCAGCTCTCATAGCCATACATTGCATACATTGCCACCTGTTTGTGCAGCCTATCAAATGACCACAATGCATGGCTGGAGATCTGCATTTTGGTTCCCACCCTGGGGGTCGCGGAGAGCCTGGGGCAGCCACCTTACAAAGCTGGGCACCACCGTCTCGGAAGCATCGTTTTGGCTAAGAAAGAGGCTTCCCCATTAAACCGCTGCTTCCTCAAGGCTTGTGGCTATGAGAGAAATTAGCCTTGCTACGGGCTTGTGCATATGCGTGTGATGAAGTCTCTCCCCTGTCTCTTTCCGAGTGGTCATGCCTTCCATGCGCGTGCCTAGGTGAGTATCAGCAACAAGGAAAATGAACGTAAATACTCGGAAGACTAGCTCAAATTTGGCTTTACCACCTGGCCAGCAGAGGAATAGAGAAGCCACTCTGCCTTCTGCAGCAGTGTTCTCAGTGATGACTCAATCACTGAACTCAAAGCACAAATGTCTTAGACAGAGGCGGATCTACAGGGAGGGCAAAGCTCTAAGTGTTGCAAGAAGCCTTACCCTGTCATGTAAACCCCGCCTCTCCCTTGCTGCTGTAGCCAGTAAGCAACGCCAAGATGTTGCTGTTCCCTGTGAGGATTGGCTAAAACGGTGCAGGAGAGGAGTGATTTCCACTGCAAGGTAAGGCTTCTTGCAAAACTTAGAGCTTTGCCCTCCCTTAGATCTGCCTCTGGTCTTAGATACAAAGCATGCAGAACATCCTAAAAAATATATGGGGTTGTTTTGATTTTCAAAAAATGTGATTTATTCAAAACAATGGCTTCACTTCCTGCTTAATGACATCACTTCTGGCCCTAGGTCGTAGGAGGGTACTGACAGATTGTCTTACCTAAAAAGTGGGTCCCGGTGCAAAAAAGATTGGGAACCACTGTGCTAGAGACTCGGCAAGTTGCTGTGTTCTCTGGGATTAGATCCCTGGGATTTGGCGTTTGAATTTATGAGAATTCCCTGCTGGACTCATTTAATTTGTTTGTTTAAGAAATGCGCATCCTAGCTTCCAACCTGGAGCCCTCTGGGCAGCTTACATGCAAATGAATTTCAAGCACAGGACAAGCAAGGGCATCAGTTCAAACTGTAAGATAAAACCACACAAAACAGCAACAGTGGCAGCTTAAAAGAGCATTTAAGTACCATCAAAAGCATGAGAGAACAGGGCAGATTTTTCCTGGTCTCTAAAAGGGAGCAGTGGACATGTCTAGGCAAATGTGCCTAGGGTGAGATTTCCATAATTTGAGCCTGGTCACAGAAAAGTGGTGCTGCAGATAAGCATCTTCTTCCTATGTTGAATTCTCCTGCATCCTCCACTCCCCTGCTCTGCGGTTATCTCCACCCAGCCGTTCTTCTCTGTGCCATGAGAGTGATTAGGGATGGTTTAGATTTAATTGGCAGTGTTGAGCATTTTCTTGGGGGGGGGGCGGGTTTCCCTTGTGGAAGACCCAAGTGAGTGGGTGAAGGGTTGGGTATTTCTAACTGTGTCTTCAGTGTCAGTGTTAAAGTATATACAATGTACATTTCTTCGTGTGCTACGTGTTGCAATGTAAAATTATCATTTTTAAAATCCAGATTACCATTTTGTGACTAGAGAAGAGATGCTGAAGGAGATCAGTGCTGGAGGATTCATTGAGCATGCAGAATTTTCTGGGAACATGTATGGAACAAGGTATGGCATTTGGGTGGGAGAGGCATGATACTCTGGTTCAAGGAGCTAGTCCTCAAGGTTCCATTGTACACTGTGTTGTGCAGCATCTTTCGCAGCAGGATCCCCACCCTGAAAGCATTAACTGTTCTCCTTTCCTTTACTCTCAGTAAAGCTGCTGTTCAGGCTGTCCAAGCACAGAACCTGATCTGTATCCTGGACGTTGACATGCAGGGTGTGAAGAATCTCAAGAAAACCGACCTTTGTCCGATCTACATCTCTGTCCAGCCCCCGTCCATTGAAGTCTTGGTGAGAGTGGCTCGGGGCCAGGTCACTGTACTGCAGTGGTGCCCAAACTGTGAGTCGTGGCTTCCTAGGGGGCCACAGAATCCTTGCAAGGAACCCTACTGCCCTATACCAACCATGTGTAGGCAGTGGGGAGCTGCGGCCAATGGCCCAGAAGGTCAAAGGGCCCCCGGTCAAAAACGTTTGGGAACTCCTGCCGTACTTTCTTGCTGTGATTGTAGCTGGTACAAACCAGTGTGAATGTATGTGCTGCTTTGCAGGAAGGGGTTCCTGCCCCAAGGAGCCTGCATTTCAAAAGGGGGAGGGGATGGAGGGAGGGAGGGGTAAGAAAGGTTAAAATTAGCAATGTGGCTACTTTTCATTTTTGTAAGGGATGACAGCTGAGGGATTGTGCAGGGATTCAGGGGGAGAGTGAATTTGAAGGAGGATCTGAAGGTGGCCCCAGGCCAGACGTTTCAGGTAGAGAATTCTCCATCCTTCTCTGCTGCCCAGTATGCCTGAAATGACTACTATTGCAAACTGACTTCTCTGTAGGTCTGAGAAGTCACTTTCCGTCAAGGCAGGAGCTTCTTCACTGCACATTTTTTTGGGGGGAGGGTGGTGGTGGCTTCCCTTGGCTGTACTGCTGACCACCCTAACTGCAAAGTGATTGATTTTTGGCTCAGCCACCTTGCTAAAAGCTGCTTTGCTGTGTCCGTGTCACCCAGCAGAAACAGGATGCTGGACCAGGGAGCTCTTTGGTGTAGAAGTCTATAATGCGTGTGCATTTCTCCCCCTCCCCCAGTTGACACTTACTAGGACAGTTTCTGTACCATTGCAAAAATGAGTTGACGTGTGCATTTGTTCTGAGAAGGGGGGCAGCTTGGTGGTGTGGTAGACCCAGGGCAGGACTAATTTGGCAGAAGCCTGGGGAAGGGGGGCCTTTGTTGACTTTTGTGGTACAGTCCTTTAAAAAAACAACACTCACTCCAGTTTAAAGGAGGCCTCCTCTGGCTCATCTCCTCCCCGCTCCAATTCCCAGCATCGTAATCCCCGTAGAACAGCCAGCCGAGAGAGTTCTATTGAAAGGAGGCTGAGAAGTCTCCGTAATGTGTGCCGCACTCCAGTTTGACCGTAGAGGATTTCCTGAGCAACACGGAGAGTGTGAATTTCACATGGGTTTTTTTCTTTCTGCTGGGCTCTAGGAAAAAAGGCTACGAGACCGACAGACGGAAACAGAGGACAGTTTGCAGAAGCGGCTGAACGCAGCTTGCACTGACATGGAACTGAGTGAGTTCCTGGGCTTGTCAAGGTGGGCCAGTGGGTGAAAGGCTGGCACGAGAAGAAGCGCCACAGTTGGGCATTATCTGTTGAGTGGGTAGCGGAGGACAACCTGCCCAGTGTCAGGAGAAAGGGGGACAGTTTTGGGGGAGCTTTGCATCTGTGACTTATGAAGTCACATTGCATCCTTCCTTATGAAGAAAGACTGCAGCGTTTGGGGCTCTTCAGCCTAGAAAAAAGGCGCCTGAGAGGGGACATGATTGAGACATACAAAATAATGCACGGAAGGGATAGTGTCGATGGAGGGATGTTCTTTTCCCTCTCTCAGAGCACCAGAACCAGGGGGCATCCGCTAAAACTGAGGGTTGGGAGAATTAAAACAGATAAAAAGAAGTACTTTTTTACCCAGCGGGTAGTTAATCTGTGGAACTCTTTGCCACAGGAGGTGGTGATGGCATCTGGCCTTTAAGAGGGGATTGGACAGATTTCTGGAAGAAAAGTCCATTGTGGGCAATGATGGGTTGTAACCTCCTTACAGAAAGGCAGAGCGTCGAAGAATCGATGCTTTTGAATTATGGTGTTGGAGAAGACTCTTGAGAGTCCCCTGGACTGCAAAGAGATCCAATCGGTCAATTCTCCAGGAGGTCAAGCCTGATTGCTCCCTGGAAGGACAAATCCTGAAGCTGAAGCTCCAATACTTTGGCCACCTGATGAGAAGAGAGGACTCTTTAGAAAAGACCCTCATGCTGGGAAAGATTGAAGGCAAAAGGAGAAGGGGGCGACAGAGGATGAGATGGTTAGATAGTGTCACCGAAGCAATGAATATGAAATTGGGTGAACTCAGGAAGCTAGTGGAGGACAGGGAGGCCTGGCGTGCTGTGGTCCATGGGGTCGCGAAGAGTCGGACACGACTTAGCGACTGAACAACAACAACAACAACAACAAACCTCCTTACATCAGTAGTGGGCTACTTCAGAGTACTGGGTGCAAGGGAGTGGCAACAGGATCCAAGTATCTTGTTGTCTCATGCCTCCCTGGGGCACCTGGTGCGCCGCTGTGAGATACAGGAAGCTGGACTAGATGGGCCTTTGGCCTGATCCAGCAGGGCTCTTCTTATGTTCTTATGACTCATTGCTTTCTGAGGGAGTGGAGGTGTAAATTGTATCTGTCCAAGGTCTTCTGAGTTTGTGGCTTGCTTGTGTTTTAATGGCACCAGGTAAAGAACCCGGCCTTTTTGATCTGATCATTATCAACGAGGACTTGGACAACGCGTATTCCAAACTGAAGGCGATTCTAGCGGAGGTCCGTGTCTTGGCTTTCTGGTCACACAACTCTCTGGTTTTGCATGGTCAAGAAGCCTCCTGGGGCCAGATAAGCCTCCCCCTTTGTTCCGGGCCTGGATGGAACTGTTTGACTCGGTGGCAGTGCCTGTTGCGTAGAAACCAGCCAGCTCTTCTTAAGGAAAAGGGCCGCAAAGCAGCAGGGCAGGGCAAGAAAAGGTGGAAGACGCACATGCAAAAGGGCGGGTTTCCCTAAACCTCATCAGTGTTTAGTCAGTGCTGGATGTAGAAAGGTGGGCACACTTCCTATGCAACGATCTCCTGCCCATGCACAGGCTCAGACTAAAAACGTAGTCATCGTCCTTGGGCAGCACAACACGCCTGGCTGAGCTGCGGTGATGTTGCGGAATGTTCAGAAACATTCTGACTGCTTTGAGACAAATGGGAGGCTGGTGAGGAGGGGAGAAAAGCATCACACAGATCCTGGAAAGAGGGTCCTCTACGTTGCCAGTCGAACGCTTAGCAGGGGTCTGGTGGTCATGCTTTGGTCTGCCGTGTCCGGTCAAGACATGCAAGCTCCAGTTCTGTTCAGAAAGCAACATTCCAGGCGAAGGACTGTGATCCCAGAACAGCAGGTGTAGGCAGTGCCTCTAGGGATGTTTGCACACTCACACCCCATGCGTATTTGTGCATGCTCACTCAGGGTGACCAGATGTCGTAGCCACAAAGGAGGGCACAGCACCCCAAAGTGTAGGACATTACAAAATACAAGCTAATGATTGATTGATTGATTGATTGATTGATTGATTTTGGGGTGTCTTGTCCTTTACAATTACCCAAACAACCCATAAATTCTTCCACCACTTTGTTTCCACCCACCTACCCATCCCACCCAGCATGCCTGGAGCAAGACGCCCCACTCCTTCCCTCTCCCACCCCCACAGCTGGTGCGCTGAGAGGCCCTGGCTGCGCAATCCAGGCTAGCTATCCCAAGGACAAAAACAGTTCTGAACTCCCCGCTTGGCAGCGCTTAGTCTCCAAATGGTTGAGCACGAAGCAGCCCTGGACCCCCACACGCTTAAAAGCCACTTGCCATGACATCAGAAAGCCCAGGGGCGATTGCTGACGAAGGAATTGTGCCCCAGAGGGGATTTGGAACGTGGCTGGAACCGGAAGAGGGGAGGCAGGAGGACCTAATTTGTATTAGTGTATTTTACTGCAATACAACCCGCCAAGCAAAGGACAAACGCGCAAGCCAGCAATGTGAGCAGCCCCTCCCCTCTTGATGCTGGCGCACACACACACACACACACACAACTCCCGTGAAATGTCAGACATTCTGGAATTTACCCAGGACAGAAGCTTGAAATGCAGGACATGTCCTGGCAGAAGAGGACAGCTGGTCACCCTGTGCTCACTTCCTGCCTGGGGAGAGGAGAGTGGGACCGCATCCGTAACCACACACGCAGCCATTGGTACACACACGTTCACCCCGTAGAAGGGCCCTGTGTCCATTCAGCTGTTACACTGGGGCAAACACTTGGACTTTGGAGACAAGGTGCACAGAGGACAGGAGGGGTGTGGACGTCTCAGCAAAGTGCTGCTTAACAGAGCTTTCCTCTTTCTCCTCGCAGGAAATCCAGAAGGCACAGGGATCCAAGAAGTCCTGAGTCTCCAGGCCAGACATGCTTCGACCTTGCAGAGCATTCCCAGTGTCTTTCGCTGCTTGTTATTCCGTGCTAGAGAGAAACTGACACACACACACACATTCCCTTTTAGCCTGACTCACTATGGAATTCTTCTAGGAGCCTTTATATTAAAGAGGAAGCCATCAGATCCACCTTTTTGTACGTTCTGTTCAAGAATTCAAGGGCAGCCAAGACGAAGGAACAGTAGCCAGGCTGCAGCAAGCGTTGGGGCTGCACAATTGCCTAGCTGCAGAAATGCATTTTGTCAAACTATATCACTGAGAGCACAATCCCAACCTGGAGTTATTTATTTATTTTATTATTAGATTTTTACCCCGCCTTTTGTGCCCGAAGGCACCCAAGGCGGCATTACAATATATATATTAAAAATACAGAATAACAATTAACATTAAAAACAGTTAAAAATAGTATTAAACAATAACAAGATTAAAAAACACAAACAATTTAAAAACAATTTAAAAAACAAGCCCCGTGGATCATAATAACCAGCCAGCCACCTTTCAACAGTTAAAAGCTTTTTGGAATAAAAAGGTCTTCAGCCCCCGCCGAAATGTAAACAAAGAGGGAGCAGTTCTCAATTCTAGGGGAAGGGTGTTCCAGAGTTGGGGAGCCACCACCGAGAAGGCCCTCTTCCTGGCCGCCACCCCTCTCACTTCTCCTGGTGGCGGCACAGTCAAAAGCCCCCCCCCCCCAGATGATCTAAGAGTACGGGTTGGATTATATGGAAGGAGGTGGTCCCTCAAATACCCCGGACCTGAGCCGTAAAGGGCTTTAAAAGTCAAAACTAGCACTTTGAATTGGGCCCGGAACAGAACCGGCAGCCAGTGTAGTCGCCGAAGCAACAGCTCGACAGAGTCAAACCAACGTGCCCCAGCAACCACCCGAGCCGCCGCGTTCTGTAACTAGAGTTAGGCTGGCTTAGTTAGGCCAGCAAAGTTTGGCTGGCACAAGGGCCACTGTAAAGCGTGTTTAGACCACTCTTGGAGTCAGAGAGGCCAGCACACAGACCTGCGCCATCCTCCCTGACTCCGAAAGTAGTCCAAACGTGCTTTACGGTGGCCCTTGTGCCAGCCAAGCTTTCCTGGCCTAACTGTGCCGGCCTAACTCCAAGTTAGGATTGCACCCAATGTGTGCATGCTCAGTTTTGTGTTGGGTGCTTGTCTGTACCGCAGAGCTCAATGGCAGAAACCTGCCAAAGTTTCTGCAAGGGCTTAGGTGCCTATAAAAGAGGACCCTCCCCATTCTAAGGCAATTTGCCACAGAGAAGCCAACAGCAGGGGAGAGCTGTGTTGCACTCGGGGCCGGCTGGGGTCCCAGAAGGAGCTGGCTGGCCACCACTGGTGGTGGAAGCCTAGATAGCCTGATCCTACCAGATCTGAATAGATGCTTTCGAATTATGGTGTAGGAGAAGACTCTTGAGAGTCCCCTGGACTGCAAGGAGATCCAATCGGGCAATCCTCCAGGAAGTCAAGCCTGATTGCTCCCTGGAAGGTCAAATCCTGAAGCTGAAGCTCAAGTACTTTGGCCACCTCATGAGAAGAGAGGTCTCTTTAGAAAAGACCCTCATGCTGGGAAAGATGGAAGGCAAAAGGAGAAGGGGGCGGGAGAGGATGAGATGGTTAGATAGTGTCACCGAAGCGATGAACATGAAATTGGGCGAACTCCGGAAGCTAGTGGAGGACAGGGAGGCCTGGTGTGCTGTGGTCCAGGGGGTCGCGAAGAGTCGGACATGACTTAGCGACTGAACAACAACCAGATCTTTGAGTCTGTCTTTGACCATGCAAATGAGATTTGAATAGCCCACACACCCCTCAAGTGAATATGACAAAAAAAAATTCGTATAGAGGGTTGCTGAAAATGTATGGGCCCTGCGTGCCACATTACCAAACTACCACTGGTTACACCTGTTGACCCTCAGCACGTGCAGGGTAGTAATCAATTTTGGTAAATTTGGCAAGATAGGACTTGCATTGCTCATAAAATTTCACTAGAGGGCGCCAGTGCGCAAAGGAAGGGCCCTTGCATTCCTCCTTTGATGCTGCAAAGCTTCCTCCAGACCAGATGGACATTCTACATGGAAGCATTTCTCAATGGTGTCGAATTTTAGATTGCACATTCCCCGGGGCAGGGACCGGCTTGTCATTTGCATCACCGTGCATGCTGATGGCGCTATCTTAATGGCAACAGTCTGGTCCGCATCCTAGGACAAGACATGACAAATATTTGAATGTATTTCCTCCCCCCCCCCCATCTCTGCACCAAAATTTTCCAGAACTGGCCTTAGCTCAATAAATTGGACATTCCGTTATTTATAGTTTTGGCACAGGGGATGGAGGCTCTGGATGTGCTCTGTCTCTTGCGCTGATTGAGAGTGACAATCTCAATCCAGGGCTGGCGATGATGTGGCACAAGGGAAGGGGGGAAACCAGCTGGGATTGGCGGCTGACTCCGCAGCGTTCAACGGCGAGGCGCTCTGGGGAGGCGGAGCAGCTGCAGAGGACAAAAATAGACTGGGAACACCCCAGGGAGTAGGGTGCGGGGGGGGGGCGTTGACGTGTGGATCCTCCCCTCGCTGCTTAATTGCTAAAATGAGGAGCACTTGGGTCTTCAGGTAACAAGGCCCTCTTCCTGGAAACTTTCCTTCCAAGCCTTTGTGGTTCTGCTGGGCTAAGGGAAAACCTCCTAGCCATGCTCAACGGCACGTTCGTTGCTCTTGCGCCAGCCGTCCGAGGACGAGCCCAGAGCTCTCCTGGCTTGGCCAAACTGGATGCAACATGGGAGTTGTGTGACTGACAGCGTAAGCCCAGGTATGTCAGGTCAGTCCCATTATGTTCAGCAGGGCTTACTCCCAGCAAAATAGGACAAAGGGTTGCCTCCAAAAGGTTCCAATTCTCTCTAGTTTTCAAGCAACAGCTCTAGAGGGCCTGGTTTGGATTGGGCTCACCACAGAGTTGTTGTTCAGTCGCTAAGTCGTGTCCGACTCTCCGTGACCCCATGGACCACAGTACGCCAGGCCTCCCTGTCCTCCACTAGCTTCCGGAGTTGGCCCAATTTCATGTTCATCGCTTCGGTGACACTCTCTAACCATCTCATCCTCTGCCGCCCCCTTCTCCTTTTGCCTGCCATCTTTCCCAGCAGGAGGGTCTTTTCTAAAGAGTCCTCTCTTCTCATGAGGCGGGCAAAGTATTGGAGCTTCAGCTTCAGGATTTGTCCTTCCAGGGAGCAATCAGGCTTGACTTCCTGGAGGATTGACCGATTGGATCTCCTTGCAGTCCAGGGGACTCTCAAGAGTCTTCTCCAACACCATAATTCGAAAGCATCTATTCTTCGGCGCTCCGCCTTCCTTATGGTCCAGCTCTCACAGCCATACATTGCTACTGGGAAAACCATAGCTTTGACTATGCGAACCTTGGTTGGCAGGGTGATGTCTCGGCTTTTTATTAAGTTGTCTAAGTTCGCCATAGCTTTCCTCCCAAGAAGTTTAATTTCAGGGCTGCAGTCACTCTTTCACCACAGAGGGGGGATGCCTAACCCATCTTGTCCTGCACCAATTCTCTTACTTCAGTCTTGATCTTCCTTCCCCCCCCCCCAAAAAAAAAAACTATCAGCAGCCACAGCTCAGCTTTGCCCTCACTGCAGCCAGAGAGACATCCCTGCAGCAGCCCAGGGGTCAGTCCATGCCCACCACAGGTTCCCGGTTCTCTGTCCCACCCTTTCCACCCACTCCCCTGGATTCAGGCACAGCTGCGTGGGCGTGTTGTGAGAAAAACAAAGGGGTAATTGCTACCTGCACTGCCCTGAACACTGCCCTTGGCAGAACAACAGGCTAAAAGTGTGAAATAAGTAAGATGGCACTCAAAGCTTTATAGGAATGGTGAATATCCTGAACCAGCATTTGCCACTTAGAGCGGTTTGGGGGGGGGGGTTAAACTGCTGTTGCTGAACGTGCTGACCGGAAGGTTGGCAGTTCAAGACCACGCGAAAAAGTTGCTTGTCCCAGCTCCTGCCAACCTAGCAGTTCAAAAGCATGTAAAAAGGTGAGTAGAGAAATAGGAACCACTTCGGTGGGAAGGTAATGGCATCCGTGCGCCTTGGCGTATAGTCATGCTGGCCACATGACCACAGAAAACTAGTCCTCGGACAAACGCCGGCTCTTCGGTTTAGAAACGAAGATGAGCACCGCCCCCTACAGTCGGTCACAACTAGACCATTCGGTTGTGGGGAAACCTTTACCTTCCCTCTTACACTCTCCCCCCCCCCCCCCGCCCGGTGTTACTCAGCTGTACAACTGTTCTGCTCACAGTAAGAACTGGAGATCTTGGACTATTCTGACGTAAGGCCTTCACAGTCTTTTCCACCAAATTGATGACTCTTAGTACCAAGCTGCAGGAATACCCCCAGCTGAGCCAAAAGCACCCAGGAGAAGAGCTGTTTGCAAGGCAAGGAGCATTTAGCTCCTTTGGAGAAAGAGGTGCTGCTTTCACACAACCACGGGAGGCGGGATCCTCGTCCAGCCCAGCACTGCCCTCCAGTAGAATCGGCCTTCTTACTAATGACCTCCTGGCCTCTGTGGACTACTATGCTCCAGAAAGGGAAAGAGTCCCACTGATTCCCTCCTGATCTTGGGCTGGTCAAATGCTGCCGACCCAGCCTTACATAGTAATGCACCAGCCTCGGTTCTTTCATGCTCTGAATTGGGAAAAAGGAAGAGGGCCATAGAGGAGAGGAGTGATAGGCTAGAGTGTCTCCTGTCCATCACTCTCTTCTCTTCCCTACTTCCTCTTCATCCCTCCTCATTTTTTCCTAATCCAGGGAGCGGGTAGAGATTGCGAAGCTCTGGAAGCCGGTGGAGGAACAGAGACAGGTGCACCGTGGCACTGTAAGCCAAATCCTAGCCATGTCTACTCAGAAGTAAGTCCCATTAGTCAATGGGGCTTGCTCCCAGGCAAGTGTGGTTAGGACTGTGGCCTGTGTTGCCTGAGACAACTTCATGGATGGGATGGGCCAGTCCTGAAAGTCACCGCTGTTGTGCTAATTTCTGCACACTCGTATGCGAGACAGCATGGCTGCCCAGTTCCCTCTTGGCATCCAACCCAGTACCGATGAATGCCCAGCTGGGGCTGTGTCTCTGGTGGAAAGAATCCAGTGGGCCTGGGACCCTGTGGATTCTGCAGCTCAGGCAAGCCTCTTATTTCCAGCCTGTGGATTTGTTCCGATTTGCACAATCAGGACTAGCGGCATGTTCCTCTCAAAGCACTCTCCTGTTCTCAGGAAGCACTGCAGGTCATCTTAGGCAGTGGAGAAGATTCTAGCAGACACCAGAAAGTGAGCTTATTTTAGAATTTGCTTAGGGAAAACCCTCAGCCCCTGGAGTCGCAGGCAACCCGCCGGAGACAAGCCTGCATTGACATCCACGCTCCAGAGGGAAGGTTAGGGGTCATTTTCTGCCCTGCCGACATGACAGAGCTGGTTCTCCCAAATGATCTCACATTGCTTCCCCCAGTGAACAGCCTTTGGCAGCTCTGGCCCCAGGGCAAGCAACCAGCTCTGAAGCTCTGAAATAGCCTATCTCTGGCAGAAGCGCCTATAAGAAAATGACAGCATGACTTTGCAAGAGGACTGAATCTTGCACAGGAAATGTGAAGCTCTAAATACTGGAAAGACTGTAAAATTGCACAAATGCAAAATAGGATTGGGGCAAGAAAGCCAGAAAAGAATGGAGACCTTTAGGAGTTCAGACAATCTCTTTCATGACCAGATCTCTATGGACAAGGCACTGGTGTGGCAGGGTGGAAGAGGGTCTCCTCCACAGGGGTACCCCCCCTCCTGCTACTCCCTGCCCCAGGAGAGTCCCAGAACTCCACAATCACACCTCATGGTGCAGATCTTTTATTTTGACAGATCTAAGGCTTGAATTGTGGCTTTGTTTGAAAACCCCTTCTACTGGGTTTTGTTGGTTGTGGTTTTAGTATTTGTACAGTTGTATTGTGCTCTTCCTCCTCAGAGGCTCAGCACTTTTCTGTAGCACTACTCAAGAGCAGAAAAAAGATGCAAACAAGGCTGCCTCCTCCCTTCCATACAAATGTCCTTTTCTGAAACATGTGCGTAATTTTCCCAAAATGCACTTCTTTGAAATTGCATTTGGGGCGGTGTGAGTCTCAAGCTGCAATCCTGTGCACATTTTCCTGGGAGTAAGCCCCAGTGAGCTCAATGGAATCTACTTCTGAGCAGACAGGGATAGGATTGGGCTGACAGATTGTGTTTCTTATGTGGCACATGTGAGTATGGCTGCGGTAGCCTAATTCCTTGCCCCACCACTCTGGAGTGTAGAATGTGATACCAGATTGGAACAAAGGCTGAGGAATAACAAAAGAACTTGGTTCTCACAAAAGTGAAGTGCTCTGGATCAGGGCCAGTTTTAAGCCAATGTGACCAATGTTATCACATCGAGCCCTGCGCTTTGGGGGGGCCCGCACCAGTGCAGTGAGCATATTGCTTGCTGCTGCAGTCAGGATCTCTTAGGATTGTATGTAGGTCAGTGAGGCCAGCAGAGCAGCTTTCCCTTAGGCCCTCTCAACTGCCCCAGCTTCTGAAGTGCCCAAAATGGGCCTCCCGGAAGCAATTGGCCATGACGTCAACCTGTCACCACCAACTATTTCCAGGTGCCACACTTTGTGTGTGGCATGACAAGTGCTCTTCTTGGTGAGTGGGGGGCCCTGTGGGGAGTGTGGGGGGGGCCCTACAGGAATGCCCCACGTTGGGCCCCGCCACTCCTAGAGCCAGCCCTGCTCTGGATTTCAGCTGGACATGTGCAATCCTACACACACACCACACACACACACACACACACACAGAGAGAGAGAGAGAGAGAGAGAGAGAGAGACTGTGGGGTGTACTTCTGAGTGGACAGGCCTGGGATTGCACTGCATCTCTCTTGCATAGAAAATCAACGCACTCAACTTTCAGTAGGTCATTATTAGGGTGTTTGGTGGTGGGGGTATTGTCAGAAAAGAAGCTAGGAAGCAATGCACTTTTTTCTCATGCAACTTGCAACCAGTCAAACATCTTGTGGCCTCGTGGGCTCCCTGAGGCATCTGGTGGGCCACTGTGATGAGTGAGCTGCAGGAAGCTGGACTAGATGGGCCTTTGGCCTGATCCAGCGGGGCGGGCTCCTCTTATGTTCTTAAATCGGCGACACCCTCGTCCAAGCACTGCTCTTCCATTCGGAGCCTGCAGCCGGACTCCTTTTCTCTGTGCGTCTTTTCAGGCTGCTCCGATTGCAGGGCTTCTTCTTCCCCTGTTTATCGACCCTGTGCTCTAAACCCGTTGCAATCCCTTTTCGTTTCAGCCGCTCCCGCCAGGAGATCAAAAGGGGGGGGGTGCGCGATGTTTATCCTGAAATACGTCTTTCGCGCCGAGGCATTCCGCGAGTCCTCGTTGAAAAAAGAGGAAAAAATGGAAATGCCTCGAAATAGCTCCCTGCAGCGAAGTCTTTATAAGGGCAAAACTCTGAAAAGTTCAACGGTGGGCGGGGGGGGGGGGCAGAGATCCCGCCGCCGCCACTCGCGCGCCCCGATTGCCGAAGCTGCCCAGGAAAGCTCGAGCCGAGCAGGAAAGTCCTCCGGGCCGCCCAAGTTCCCAACCACGCGCTGGGCTTCGTTCGACGGGGCTCCGGAGCCGTGCAGAGCGGCGGCTGCGTGCTCGCCCCGGCCCGCAGATCCAGCCCGCGCGGGAGACGCGCCCGGGGCGCCAAGTTTGGAGTCCGTCCGCTGCCCCGCCGCCGCTGCATGGAGGAAGGCGGCGGCGCGTGGCCTCGCCCGGCGGAGTTGCGGCTCGGCGGCCGCAGCCGGCCTGGAGGTCGCCGCCCCCGCGCCCCTCCCCGCACAGCGCCGCCACCCTGGAAGGCTGCCGCGCCTGGAGAGAGAAGCGCGCCGGCCAGGACGCCCAGCGCTCGTCGGGACGCGCGAGGTCAGTGAATCGATGCTGCTGCTGCCACCAGGCTGCAGGAGCCGTCGGGGGCGTCCGTGCCAGCTAGGCGGGTAGTTCTGGCCCGCCCGCACCCCTGCCTGGGAAAGGCCCGCCGGGCTGGCCTTTGGAGGCCACGGGGCCAGGAGGTTCGGATGGGGTCTGCTGCGCAATGCGGATCGTGTGAACACAGGCAGGCCACCCCTGGTTTCACACGGGCAGGGCCCCATCCAGCCCAAAGCGCCACCCGTTTAAGGCTGCATCCCTCAATCTACTTTCAGGAGAGTAAGCCCCACCGAATCGACTGGGTTCTTGCGTCTCAGTGAGGTTGTGCTGCAGATCTTGTGGTTTCCAAGGAGTATTTGTGGCCCCATGCTCATCTGCGACTTTGTAGGCATAATTATGGTGGTAAATGTGCGAGCAATCAATACCAGCACTGTGTGTGTAACATTCACGTGCATGAAATACATCGGTGTCCATGTGTGGTGCGGAAATCTATTGTGCGTTTGTTTCTGGGTAACGGTGTGCGACCGGATGCACAGACTGTGTGCTGTATGCCTCAAATGTAACGTATGTTATGAAACTCTTTATGTGCAGTGCATAACTTATGCGCCTAATGTATGATTCATTTGCCTGTGTTACATCTGAAGCATGAAAGGCTCAGCTTCCAATTGTGTCTGTGCGTGCGCTCATGTGATGTGTGGATTAACTGTTCAAGTGTGTGAGTGATGTATTATATCCATTAGGGTGTGTGTGTGTGCGCGCACCATATATATAAGATGTGAATCTGTGACAACCCACCAGAGACTTAAGATTGAAAACTTGTCAGCTGCTTTCGTAGCTGTGCATTTAACACAACTGATACTTGGTCTGCATCAATTAGTGAATGATAATGACCTTTATCCCCATGCTGTGAAATGCTTCTTCACCTGCTGATTTCTATCTGTGGAGCAGCTGTTAAAATTGCTGCTGCACTGGCTATTTGAAAGTTGGCAGCTCTAGTGTGACTGTTACAATCTGGACATCTGGGAGTAGGCAACTCACTGGTAGGTATTTGTGTGCATGGAATCTTGCTCTTAGAACTTGGCTGGGCTTATGTTGTACCGTAGCAGTATTTGAACGTCGGAGTGCATGTGGTGTGTTGTCCTGTGACAGAGGAAACGAATAGTGTGCATCGTGCGTGTCTGCCTACAGCTCTGCCATACCAGGCAAATGTGAATGTTTGTGTGTGCACACTGTCTGTGTTACATTCGTGGCAGGCAAGCACAAGCCTAGAGATCGGCAGAGTCGGAGCATTCATGTGACGCATACCAAATGTGCAACCTGCTTTTGGTGCATTAACTCAGCAATCCGAGGTCATGCATACGTGTGTGACGAGCGTGCATTAGTGCAACAAGGCAGGTGTGTCTGTTCATGACATTGATGCTTAAATTGCATCATGGTGTCCTTTGTGAAAGGACCGTATGATACAAAATCTGTAGAAAGCATCGGTGATCTTCCAACTGTGTGGGGCGGGTTTGTGAGGGGTCCTTCAATAAGAAAAGCAGTAGTGGTAGCCAAGCGTTCTTGCAAGGCAGCTTTCCTACAAACAAATCCTTCCTCCGAGCCTACCTTTGGCATGACCACTGGGTCTCCACCTCCTCCTGTAGCCAAGCCAACATACGCATGGCAGAAATAAACACACATCCTTCTCCAGCCCCGGCACTGAATTTTAGACAGGTGCGATGCGTTTTAAGTCACATTTCCTATCCAAAAGGGCCAAGTGGCAGAGAATTATGGTTTGCATGCAGATGCTTCAGGTTTAATCTACCATACAGGTAGCAGGCCCTTGGAAAGACCCCCTCAAGAATCTGCTGCTAGTCAGAGCAGACTGTACTGGGCAACGATCTGACTTGGAACACAGTATGTGTGTATATATTGTAAGCTCTGCAGAGCAGAGACCTGCCTTCTTGTCCTTTGTAAAGCACAATGCATAGTGAATGCTGTTGTACAAAATATATTATGCGGGTGCTATGAGAGCAGGAACTTAGTTCAGCAGAATTTAAAGGGAGTTCCTAAGTTGGCAGAGCATCTTATTCCATCCTGTCTTTCTTCCTGGGAGGCAAAGCGAGAGAGATAATTTCAGCAAATAATTTTCATAATTTGCTTTCTCCAAACAGCCACAGATGATTAAAGATATGAGAGAGATTTTTATTTTGGGGGCAGGGTAGCATCCCTTGTTTGATGAGCGTTTCTCTTTGCTCAGGTCTACCTCTGGTTTTTCTCAGGTCAGCAAGCAAACCATGCAAGATAACCATTACATGGGAGAGTACATGATTGGGGAGATGTGGGTTTGCTTGGGAGAGCTGCCACAAGCAGTCAACAGGGGGCGACAGAGAGCCATGCAGTGTGTTTTGCTCATCTCTTTTGCGGCAGGGATGCAGAGGCGGATCTAAGGGGGGGCAAATCTTTAAGTTTTGCAAGAAGCCTTACCCTGTCATGTAAATCCCTCCTCTCCCTTGCTGCTGTAGCCAGTAAGCAACGCCAAGATGTTGCTTTTCCCTGTGAGGATTGGCTAGAACAGTGCAGGAGAGGAGTGTTTTCCACTGCAAGGTAAGGCTTCTTGCAAAACTTACAGATTTGCCCCCCCTTAGATCCGCCTCTGCAGGGATGGCAGGTCTCGGGGTGGGGTGGGGGCTCCTGCTCAAGGATCTGTTTCAATGCTACGTGGAGCTGGGCTCAAGTGGGGCTGTCGTGCTGGACGAGGCTACTTTTCCATGAAGAAAGGCAAATGTTCTGCCGCTGAGACGCTTTGGCAGTGCAGCGTTTCAACCATGGGAAGAGCACAGCGCTGGTTAGATGCGGCCATCTTTCAAGCTGTGTATGGAATATTGCGGAGTGAGCAGAAGATTCTCAAGCTGGCGCGAGAGCTTAGTGGCTGGGGCACACGGTATGCGTGCAGACTGTCCTGTCCTTATGAACTTACGGGATGCCAGTCGTATCCCTAGAGGGGGGACGGGGCCTGTTTTGCAAGGCTCCTTACCTTGCTGTATTAACTGCTCCTCTCCCTCGCTGTCATAGCCAGTCCTGGTGGCAAAAGCAACGTGTTGCTTTTGCCACCAGGACTGGCTGTGACGGCGAGGGAGAGGAATGGTTTACATGGCACGGGCACCTTGCAAAACGTAGTCGCCCCCACCCCCCGTCTAGGGACACTTCTGTGGGCTGCTGCTGCCTTCTGCTGGGTGCTCGATTGCCTCCTCCAGAGGAAACCGTCCTTTGCTTCAAGGAGTTCACAGTGTGGTAGCACTTGAAGGTTCATTCACGCCCATGTTTTTTTTTTCCTTGGGAAATATCCCAAGAGGAGTCGAGGCAGAGCGCACGTCATTGCAGAAGCATCTGCCGTTAGGATCCCACTCCTGCACCGCTTCTGTTCCACGAGAGTCACAAAAGAGAGGCTCTCGTGCCGTGACTTGGGGAAGGTCACATGGCTTTCACTGGTGAGCATGCAAGCATCTCACTGTGTCGGCACAGCTGCATGAAAGCCACTTTGATTAGAGGCACCCAGCAGCCCTGGAGACATCAGGCAGCCAGACCCTGGCCCAGTACACACTGAGGTGGTCAACCTGAGTCTCAGCTGTCCCCTAGATTCTCCTCCACAACTGAAAGCAGCTTGGGGAAGAAGAGTGAAAGAGATTGAAAATGGGAAAGAGGTGGGCAGGAAAAGGGGTTGACCTTCCTTGCACTGTGGCCCAATTCCAAATGGCAGAAGTGCATAAACTCTAGTTCAGTTTTGCAAATGAGGTTGTAATTCTTTGCAGACTAGGAGACCCATTCAACTTTGTGGGATTTACTTCTAAGTAAATACACACACACAACTGGGATGCATGCCCCCCCCCAAAGTTACAAGCCCATCAAAATAGTAACTACCATGTCTTCTGGTGCATACTGAGGTTTGTCTGTTATGGTCATAAGAGCATAAGAAGAGCCCTGCTGGATCAGGCCAAGGCCCATCTAGTCCAGCTTCCTGTATCTCAGTGGCCCACCAGATTCCTCAAGGAGCACACCAGATAATAAGATGCCTGCATCCTGTTGCCACTCCCTTGCATCTGGCATTCTGAGGTAAAATTCTGAGGTAAATAAAATAGAATTTGCTATCATCTCTGTGGGAAAGGAGCTATAATAACTTGCAACCCAATCTGGGCCTTAAGCTCGTCCAGCTTCCTGTACCTCACAGTGGCCCACCAGATGCCTCAGGGAACACACCAGACAACAAGATGCCTGCATTCTGTTGCCATGCCCTTGCATCTGGCATTCTAAGGTAAATTTCTGAGGTAAATATGAGGCAAATTTCCCTGGTACAGATTCTTTTAATTTTGTCTTTATTTTAGAATGGACAATACACTGCCCTGCCTGCCTGCCTGCCTGCCTGCCTGCCTGCCTCCCCACAAGCTGCTTTCCAGGCAGGTGTGGGCGATCTCGGGGCTCTTGTGCTCTGCTTCTGCTTTGGCCATCAACCTATTTAGACCAGAGAAGGTTTGGCTCACTGCCTCTTGCATCAACTCACTGTGTGGGTTATGCATTGGGCCAGCTCTGCCTCCCAGATTCAGTGCCAGGAACATGTTCTGTGAATTTTTTCGAGTGGTTCAGTCATTGCCTCTAGCAGGAAAATATTAGAAGCTGTGAAACATTATGTAAGAGCAGGGCTACCGTTCGGAAGAACGTTTTAGTAGGAACGTAAGAAGAACCCCACTGGATCAGGAAAATTTTACTTCAGAAATTTACCACAGAATGCCAGATACAAAGGAGTGGCTACAGGATGCAGGCATCTTGTTGCCTTGT